>CM022298.1:499465356-499770356 GCA_011799875.1 Thinopyrum elongatum | reverse complement strand
TCAATAATACAGCTTATCCGAGTGAGTTTTATGGACCCACCGGGCCAGAAGCTTCTCAAGCTCAAGCATTTACTTTTCTAGTTAGAGACCAGCGTCTTGGAGCTAATGTGGGATCCGCTCAAGGACCCACAGGTTTAGGTAAATATCTAATGCGTTCCCCAACTGGGGAGGTTATCTTTGGAGGGGAAACTATGCGTTTTTGGGACCTTCGTGCTCCATGGTTAGAACCTCTAAGGGGCCCCAACGGTTTGGACTTGAGTAGGTTGAAAAAAGACATACAACCTTGGCAAGAACGACGCTCAGCAGAATATATGACCCACGCTCCTTTAGGCTCTTTAAATTCCGTGGGTGGTGTAGCTACCGAGATCAATGCAGTTAATTATGTCTCTCCTAGAAGTTGGTTATCAACTTCTCATTTTGTTCTAGGATTCTTCTTTTTTGTGGGCCATTTATGGCATGCAGGAAGAGCCCGAGCTACTGCAGCAGGTTTTGAAAAAGGAATCGATCGTGATTTGGAACCTGTTCTTTATATGAACCCTCTTAACTAAGATTTTCTTATTTATACCTGTTCTACTTTTTTTCTGTTCTGGCTCGGTTATTCCATCTAGCCGAGCCATTCATTCCTTTTTATGAAAGAAAGATAAGGGACACAAAAAAAAATGAAAGAAACAAACGTATTAAATAAGCAAAAGGAGAGAGAGGGATTCGAACCCTCGATAGTTCCTAGAACTATACCGGTTTTCAAGACCGGAGCTATCAACCACTCAGCCATCTCTCCACAGCCTAATCCTTATTTTACTCCTACAAATAGAACATAGCCATATAAAAAATAAAAAGATTTATTAGCCTCTAGAAAGATATCAGATACAAGTTCCTTTTCGATATATCTCTGTATACTGTATACACGGATACAGGATCCGCTATACCCGCTTGTGAAATAAAGACTAAATAACCTCTTCTCACCCCCATATCCAAATAAAAAAGCGGTTTAAGTAATAAATTTTAATTAAAGAGAAGAATCAATGGATTCATGATTAAACCCCTCCTACTTCTTGTATTTTTTTACAATTTTGGTTAAGTGAGGGATCAAATATGTAGTCAACTTTATTTGATGGTAGCTTGGAGGATTAGAAATATGACTATTGCTTTCCAATTAGCTGTTTTTGCATTAATTGCGACTTCCTCAGTCTTAGTAATTATTGTACCCCTTGTATTTGCTTCTCCTGATGGTTGGTCAAATAATAAAAATGTTGTATTTTCCGGTACATCATTATGGATTGGACTAGTCTTTCTCGTAGCTATTCTGAATTCTCTCATTTCTTAAATGAAATTTGGTTAATATTTATTAACCCCATAAAAAAGAAATAATAAAGGTCATTTCTTCTAAAAAATTAGAATAGTGAGACGTATTAAAACGCAATTTGCGTTCCGAATTGCTAGCTCTTTTCTTTCAGTATTATGAAATTCCATTCCCATTAGAATATTCATTGACAGATAATAAAAAAAGGAAAACTCTAATATAATAGAAAATGAAATGAAACGGTCGACCCAGACATAGACGGTCGACCCAAGCGGATATACGCTATAAAATATATACCGTAGCGAGCGTAGTTCAATGGTAAAATATCTCCTTGCCAAGGAGAAGATACGGGTTCGATTCCCGCCGCTCGCCCGCTTAATTTATCAAAGTACTATGATAAAAAGTTTAGTCTAGTTAACTGTTTAACTACTTATATTAAATTAAGTATTAATTAGGTGTTAGTCTAGTGTCGTATCCCTTACTATCTTACCCTTCCTTTGCATCCCACTCAAAAAAAAGGGCGCTTCGGAGGCAGAAATAGAACTCGCCAACAGAGCTCCAAAAATTGGGTATTAACTGAGACAAACAACGGGCAAACTGTTTTTAAAGGGAAGGGAGAGGTAGACTGTCCCTTTCGTTTCATTTTTATTTTCTACAGGGTAGGGAGAAGCCTTGCGCCTTCTTTTTGTGAAGGCAAGTGACTTCGCAAACTGCTCAATTTTGCCCTCTAGGGCCGGGAACTAATGAATAAAAAAGGGTTGGATACGCCCCTCTACCATATCTAGAGAAATAGAATAGTCCTTTTATATAGACTGCTAAGTGCGGAGACGGGAATCGAACCCGTGACCTCAAGGTTATGAGCCTCGTGAGCTACCAAACTGCTCTACTCCGCTCTGGAGTACCAGAAACTGGTGGGAAAAAAAGGCTTGAATACAAGCCTCTAGCATGTCTAGACAAATAGAATACTCCTTTTATACAGAATGGAGCGGGTAGCGGGAATCGAACCCGCATCGTTAGCTTGGAAGGCTAGGGGTTATAGTCGACGTTGGTTGATTATTTTTAACGTCTCTAATTCAAAACCAAACATGAAATTTTGATTTCATTCGGCTCCTTTATGGATATTCTCACCACTTAACATCTATGTCAGCTTTTCTATTTGAATGGAACCAAAGCTCTCCGCTTTCTAGATGATCCTTATAGAGTAGGAGATAGAAATTCTATCTAAATCCATCTAATCTACTTACTTCGTTCCCTAATTTCATTCAAGAGATCCTGAGGAAAAGAATTGGGTTTCCACCGAGCTGAAACAATATGCGGATGGTTCTAGTAAACCAAAACTATCGTTTTTTAGCTATTTGGCTTCCTTATTCCTTAATTTTAACAAAAGAAGATTTAGTTACGATTGGAAATCAACTTTTTTGTATCTTCATCCATAGATCCTTTACTCATATTTTGAAAATTGGAATACTTAATCCAATGCAAAATTCTGCTTCGCGACTCTGTACTCATAATCCAATTTTTATTTTGGATGCAATTTAAATTAGTCTTTGGATACAAATCGCCAGAATGTATATTCTTCCTCAATATGCTATTGAGAGAAAAAGGATTTAATCCTTTATAAGAACTAAAGTTTTCATCGGAATATAAAAATAGAAAACTTAAGGATGCCTTAAGTATATCATTTCAAATTCAGTTATTAATAGAACGAATCACACTTTTACCACTAAACTATACCCGCTACATTGTAGATTATGGTATAAATGGTACCCTTTGTCAAGGATAGCCATTTGACAAGAAGGCTAATTCCCCCTTATTGAATCAGATGGAGAAGTTTCATGACACTGAGCCGTTGGTACTTCTACTTTGATCGCTCGCCTTTACTTTAGGATTTAGTTGCTAAACCTCTAACTGAACTTCTCAAGAAAGATAAAAAGTTCGAGTGGACCCCACAGTGCGAGTTCAGCTTTCAGGAATTGAAAAGACGCCTGACATCTGCCCCCGTACTTGTGCCACCAAATTTTTCTAAGGACTTTGTTATCTATTGCGACGCCTCGCGACAAGGACTAGGTTGCATACTCATGCAAGATCGTCATGTGATTGCCTACGCTTCTCGACAGTTGCGTCCACATGAGGATAATTATCCCACACATGATCTAGAGCTTGCAGCTGTGGTCCATGCACTCAAAACATGGCGACATTACCTTCTCGGTAATCGTTGCGAAATTTACACCGATCACCAAAGTCTGAAATACATCTTCACCCAACCGGATTTGAATCTTAGGCAAAGACGTTGGGTCGAGTTGATTACGGATTATGACTTAGGAATAACTTACACCCCGGGCAAAGCCAATGTCATGGCTGATGCGCTAAGTCGTAAATCTTATTGTAACAACTTGATGTTACAACAAAGTCAACCACTTCTCCACGAGGAATTCCGTAAGCTTAACCTTCACATTGTTCCTCGAGGATTCCTATCCACCCTGGTGGCGAAACCTAACCTTACGGATCAAATCATAACCGCTCAGCAGTATGATAAAGGAATATCTCGGATCAAGGAGAACATTGCTAGCGGAACTGCTAAGTGTTTCTCCATGGATGAGCGAGGCGTTGTTTTCTTCGAGAACCGTATAGTGGTTCCCAAAAAACAACAGCTACGGCAATTGATCCTTAAGGAAGCTCATGAATCCCCTCTCACCATTCATCCCGGTAGTACTAAAATGTATCAAGACCTACGCCAGAGGTTTTGGTGGACTAGGATGAAGAGAGAAATCGCTCAATACATTGCTAATTGCGACATATGTCGTCGTGTTAAAGCAGAGCATCAACGGCCTGCTGGCACCCTTCAACCTTTGGTTACTCCTGAATGGAAATGGGATAAAATCGGTATGGATTTCATTACCGGGTTTCCCAGGACCAAGAGAGGGAATAATGCTATCCTCGTCGTTGTCGATCGTCTTTCCAAAGTAGCCCACTTCCTACCTGTTCGTGAGAGTATAACCGCTAGCCAGCTAGCTGACTTGTACATCTCCCGAATAGTGTCTCTTCATGGTGTTCCATTGGAGATTAACTCAGACCGTGGAAGTCTTTTCACCTCTCGATTTTGGGAAAGTTTCCAAAATGCTATGGGAACTCGTCTCTCCTTTAGCACCGCCTTCCACCCTCAATCAAGTGGTCTAGTAGAACGAGTCAATCAAATTCTGGAAGATATGCTCTGAGCTTCTGTCATATCTTTCGGTATGGATTGGGAGAAATGTCTTCCATTCGCCGAATTCGCTTATAACAATAGTTATCAAGCTAGCTTGGGCAAAGCCCCTTTCGAAGTTCTCTATGGATGAAAATGCCGAACGCCTCTTAACTGGTCAGAAACCGGGGAAAGACAACTCTTTGGCCCGGATATGATTCAGGAAGCAGAAGAGCAGGTTCGCATTATTCGTGAGAAATTGAAAACAGCCCAATCTCGTCAAAAGAGCCAATATGACCGCAAACATAAGCTCATGGCTTATGAAGTTGGCGAGAAGGCTTACCTTCGGGTTACTCCTCTGAAGGGAACCCATCGATTCGGTATCAAGGGTAAATTGGCTCCTCGTTACATTGGACCCTTTCGCATTCTTGCCAAACAAGGAGAAGTTGCCTACCAATTGGAACTACCTCCGCATCTCTCCAGAGTTCATGATGTCTTCCACGTTTCTCAACTCAGGCGTTGCTTCTTGGATCCTATCCGTGAAGTGGACCACGAAACGCTTGATCTCCGAGATAATCTCACATATCGAGAATATCCCGTTCGTATCCTTGACCAAGCCGAACGTACCACTCGACGCCAGAATATCAAGTTTCTCAAGGTTCAATGGTCACACCCTTCCGAGAAAGAAGCTACTTGGGAAAGGGAGGATCGTATTCGACTTGAGTACCCCACCTTCTTCCCAGAGGATCCTAAATCTCGGGACGAGATTCTTTTGTGTGGGGGTGAGTTGTCACACCCTAGCTAGTTCAGGCATTAGAGTGTTGCATCATGTTTAAGCTTTTCCGGAAACCTGAAATGGGGATGATAGAACCCCCAGCACCCCCTGGAAACAACTAGGGTTTACTAAAATCTTTTCCCAAACGGGGACGCCGGCAAATATCTCAACTGGGATCAAAAGGTTATCGCCGCTTACCGGGCCAGGGCAGCGCGCGCGCATAACCTTCTCTGTTTGGTGGTACCGATAAAAGAGCATGCGATCAGGCCAAGTCAAGGCTGTCCCATACCGGCAAATGTGGTTGCACGGATAAGTCCGGACAGGTGACTCAGGATCAACCGACTAAGTTTAGTTTTAGCCATCATTTAGCAAGCATGGTTATTTATCACAATAGGTTGAGGTGGTAGCAACTATGCATTTATAGCAAACTAATGCAAGTAATGTAAACAGTAAGTGCAATCTAGCAGAAGTTTAATTATTTCTATCACAGGCATAATCATTAATTAAACACGCAAGAATAACATAGAGCAATGCTTTAGGGCATATATCAGATGGTCGGCTTGCCTGGGGTCGAAGAATACTCCAGGAAGAAGTGCGGTGAAGCCGCGGAGGAATTCACCGAAAAAAGCTTCTCTCTCAGAGGGCTGATAGAAGGGCAAGGGCAAAATGGTTATGTCCACTATGTGAGAACATTATGGAAATGACTCCATCGGAACGGGCTCGACGGACTGAAGATGTGGGCGTTGGTTTCACCTGAATCGGAGTTACGGTTGAAGAGAAATGGCCGTTCGTTCGTTAAGCAGAGAAACAGACAGAAAACTGTCCATTCCAGCTCCTAACGGGTGAACGTCCACAATATAAGGGTTTCGGCTGGCGGGGTTAAACAGAAAGCACACTTCCGCAGAATATGCTTTCAGCATAAAGAAAGCGCACTCTCAGTAGTAGTACTAAGCGAGTACGCTTTCTTTAACAGAAAACGTAATCCTCTCAATACGCTTCCACTTAAACCCGCGGGCCCGGGGCTTAGGTCACTGACGAGTGGGTCCCAAGTTGACCTCTCTCTCTCCCCCGCTCCTCCTTCTTCCTCCCGACGCAGGCAGAACAGAGGCGAGGCAGGGGCGAAGCAGGGGTGCTGCCGGCGACGGCCCGGGCTGCTCCTACCGTCTTCGGCCGAAGCGAGGCCACCGGCGGGCTCGGGGCGGAGCGCCGCCTCCGTTCCGATGCAGCCCATGCACCTGGGAGGATCAGGGCAGCGGCGACGTTGGCGAACATAGGAGGTGGACAGGAAGCGGCCGGACTTGGGGACGACGGCAACAGCCACTCCGGCAACGAATGGAGGGGATGGGAAGTACCACCGGCGAGAGAAGGAGCTAGTGGTGAGGGCTAGAGGTGGAGGAGGTGCTCGGCTCGCCGATATTTAAGCAGAGTCCGGCGGCGGTGGCTCGGCCATAGGAGGGGAAGGAGAGCTCCAGGGGCTCGATTGGGTGGTCGGGGAGGTCAAGCGGAGGGAGGAGAGTGTGGTGGTGAGCTCAAGGAGTGCGGGAAGGGCCTATTTGTAGGCGGCCGGAGAGATGGGATAGGGTCGGCCACCGTGGTTTTCTTAGCAACGTACTGGAGCTCAGGGACACGCGAAGGGAGGGAGCGATGTCGGCAGGGTCACTGGGAGGGTGAAGAAGCCGGCAGTAGCTTCGGGAGAGCTCCGGTTGGAGGTATACAGCGGCGACTGTAGATGAACAGAGGCAGTACACCGGTGTTCGTCGCGGCGCGGCGAGGAAGCGGTTGAGGGGGAAGATGCTGGAGGAGGGGCGCGTGGACGGCGGGGAGCTTGTCGGCACAAGGAGACACATCGTGGTGGCCATAGTTGGCCTGCCCGACGCGACCAGACATGGTCAGCGCGCAGAGCGCGTATTTGGCGTGGCCACCGCGTGGTCACCACGCGTTCGGCGTGCTCTGGCCCGCTTTTGCCCATCACACCTTGTCAAACAAGCCCCTCACTGCTCAAATAGATAAGTTGGATCATTGGATGGACCAGGAAGGCTCTGGAGTAGTCGAGGTGATCCAAAACAGTTTCTGGACAGAAGCTTGGGTGGAGTTTTCTAGAGAACTGGGTGAAGGAGAGGAGATGGATCTTTGTCACAATGAAATAGGGTAGGAAGGACTAGGTGCTGGTAGAATTTGAAGGCATTTGGGCAAGATTTGCACACACTTCCTTTGTAATGCCAAATCTGGTCCAAAAAATGGAATTTTGAACCAGTGCTCAAATGGCTTGATGAAATGAGATGAAATTTGGTGGAGAATGATGATCTGAATATATGAAGATACTGGAAAAATTTCAGCTCATTTGGAAATGCCAAAGTGGTACTTCCTTCACAGAGCTTCCAAATGGACAGAATCTTGAGAAAATTGGTGGTGAAGAATGGATGAATGGATTGAGCTGGTTTTTGGTTTCCGTGGGTTATTTGTCAATGTTAATCACCATGAAAAATTTCACCTCAAATAGATCAAGGGTTCAAGCACTTCCTTTGCAAACTGGAATTCTGGACATAATTTGCAAATGGTTGCTGTGCTCAAACTTTGAACTATGGGACTTAGTTTTTGATAGAAATGGTGAATATATGGATTGGATAAGCTCCACAATTTATTTGGGATTTTTTTTCCTGGCTACCAAAATGGTAGTTCCTTTAGGAAGGGCCCAAAATGCAATATTGGCATTAAATAGGAAAATGCAATTTCCCCTATTTAATTATGGCCAATATTTTTATGGGAGCTCAATATGATCACAAAAAACATCTCCACAAGTTTTCATGAACTTTGGAGATGGATAGATATTTTCCTGGATTTAATTCCTTTAACTGGCAGAAAAAGGAATTAATTATAAATGAAAAATATTGCAAATGACTTGGCAATATTTTTAAATATCTAGGGTTTACAAAGATAGGATGATCACTGGGAAAAGTTTGGGAGGCAGCAGATCAAAGGAAACTGGGGTTCCTTTGTAACGGAAGAGATTAGGGTTCCCCTTCCGGCAACTCGGAAGGTAGGGTTTCGACGGCAAAGCCCTGAGAATAGATCTTGGGTGGCAAGGTTGGTCTGGAGGGAATCTCTGGTTGGATAGGGAAGACAAAGCTAAATGACCATCTTCATATACCCAAGAGCTAGAGAAATCCGATAACACCGAGAAAAAAGACGGGAGTCAAATCCCGCAAAGGAAAAAAAAAGGAGCGAAAACCAGGGTGTTACAAACCTACCCCCCTTAAGAAAATCTCATCCTCAAGATTTCCGGGCTTACCTCCCAGTGAAGGGGGACTTACCTGTGTGCGACTTGGATCCATCAACGGTCTTGTCTTCGTTGATTCACTGACCCTTTTAACTGCCTCTTCTGATGGACTAGGTATTGTCTTTTCACACAGCTTTCTTGAATCCTTCTCTTTCCTGTCAAGTGTACCTTTGTTCGGATAGTGGTGTTGCTGGGTGAGGTAGCAGTAATACCAATAGACGGCTTGGTTTCCATGGCCTGGAAGTAACTGCTTCGGGTTTTATTGTGATACTTCGTATCCTGACAGTCACGGGCAAGACATCCTCTGCTGGTACAAGGCTTACATGCTCGTATGGCCTTGGGTGACTTTCTTTTTGTCATGCCAGAATACTCAGTCTGGCTGTGGGTTCCATACCGACATTTCCTTTTGTCTTCGGCATTCTAACTTTGTTCTTAGGTGATCCACAGTTCGAGGAACAACATGACCGAGTTATTGCTTCTTTATCCCCAACTGAGATGTCAGGCATGATCACAAAGTAATCATAGACAGTAATCTGTTATTCCAATGATGTCATGATGTCTATGAGTTGTTGATGCTGATGTACACGTGCTTTCAGCTATTCTATCAGAATGTCCAGTTTCAAACTCTGTCGCTCGTGGAGGGGGATCTGTCATATATAGCCTCTGTAGTCCGTTCTATGACCACTGAGCTGAACATAGTATCACTATCATTCGGTGTATCTTTCAGAGCATAGCCTCTTATCTTGGTTGATGGCCCTCATTCATGATGAGTATGGCATGCTGGCTGCATTGGTGTGGCCGTATATGCAAGAGTCTGACGAGGATTGGTAATAATACCTTGTCTGTGAAGCTGTGTCTTGTTGACCATCACGGAGGTTGTTTGTACAGAACTTCTTGGTTCTTGATGATTCCTTTGACAGATCGGTAATGACCTGCCAACATGGCTCCTTGATTGTTTTCCCGGCTTGTCAGGTTTGTTCTCTCAACTTACTCTTGCATATCTCGTAGGGGTTGCTGTACTCATATTATTCCTCGAGTTATGGGGCCAATGTTTCTTTGAACACAGTCATTCCTGACGAGTGGCTCGTATGAACTAATCCATTGGACTGCATGCTCACAACATATGCAGAGGTAGGATAAATCCTTTCATATCCACTGAGTTCTGAGGTGGATGTGCGTCCAGACTGATTCATGCTCCTGACAAGCTTGTCGTGGGCACAATGGTGCATGTTGAAAAAGGCTAAATTCCTTATGCTTGAAGCTTCTGTCAGGGTAACGTGCTGCAGAAGGCTGGGTATCGTACCTTAAAAGTTTTTCCTTCATGTGGCTTGCTGCGGAAGGTCAGGTGTCTTATGCTGAAAGCTTTCCACGGTAGCACGCTGAAAAAGATTGGAGTGTCGTACCCCCGAAGATTTTTCTCACCAAGTGGCGTACCGAGGAAGATTGGCAGTCTTGCGTCGCAAGCTTCTCCTCGTAGCTTGTGGAGGAAGGCTGGGTTCCTTATACCAGAAGCCTTTCGTTGTGTACATAGTCGGATCTATGGCCGATTATGGCTTCCTTCTGAAGTATCCGGAATTTTACCCATAGCGGAGCCAAAACTTGGTACAGGCCATACCTTGACTGAAGATATTCTGTTGTCATGCACACCGCTTGTCCTTCTGCTGGTCTGATCATTGCTGCTATAAAGGTTGCAAGACTGGTGCATACCTCATGTTGTTAATTAATTCGGAATACCCTTTGCGTTCAAACCAAGTGTTGCCGGTAATAAGCAGTTGACGGATAATTCCATTCGGTTTACCTGAGCTTCCAAGCATGTGAAGTTCTCATTGTTTCTGGGCCACTGCGAACTCATTCATACTCCTTGCAAACCTTGTCACAATGCCCAGAAGATTTTGTATTTGCATCGGTGAACTTTAGGATTTGCTTTGAACTTTGTACCAACGTATCGGAGTTTTGTTGCGGCTCTTGGCACACTCACAATCCTGAAATATGTCTTCCGTGGATAAATAATTCTTGAGTCCCTTGAGAAAAGACTCAGTTCACCCCAATGACTGAAATAATCCTTGCATCGCAGACGGGATAATTTGTCCTTACTGGTGTCCATTCCTGATAGCTTATTTGACTGTTCTTCAGGCATGATTGGCTTTGAGGCAAACTCCCTCAGGTATATTCTAGCCTTGTCTGTTGCACATAGATTCTGCTTCTAACCCATCCTTCGTCCTTGACAGATCCAGTGTTGCTATTCTGAATACCAGGCAGTTGGCTTGGCTTGACTCTTGCTGGATTGGGTTATTGGGTATTATCCCAGTTGTATGCTGGTCTTCTTGACGGCACTTGCGGATGGATCCAGTCGGAGCGAAGAAACGGAACCGACAAAAGAAACAAAAACCGCGAAAACCAAAAAGCAAATACAGCTCAAATGTTTGCGGACCTTACACATGTGGCCGAGGATCCACTAGTATAACTAGCCTGGCGCACTCGATGCACCTCTAAGGATTTAGAAGCGAAACCACACAATGCTCCTGGTAGCACTGGTGTCAAGCTCCTACTACTTCCTTCGGGAACATCAAACTCGACGCACGACCATAGCCAGAATGGCTTAGTCAACGATCCTAAGGTTGTCAGGGAAAAGATGGAATTTATAAGTGTTTACCAAAGGAAACTAGAGTTAAGAAGAGAAATGCCATGGCTAGCAAGCAGGGTAAGGATATCTAGTTTACTTAGGGGTTCAGGGCTCACGGGTCGTTGCCTGGTGTGAGCATTTTGTACCGAAAGCAAAGGCCACGAGAGTTGGGGTCTGATGGAGCCAAAAACCTATGGGGTTGCCTTATGATCAATAGTAGCCGTGCCTGTTTGGCAAAGATGGCTGAAATCCATCTGGGCTTTCTACTAATCACAAGACAATGAAGTCTGACTAGGGTAACCTATAGTCAGCCTGGCTACTCTGATACCATCCGTTGTGGCGCCCCACCTGATTACCACTGTAGCCAGACGGGCGCCACGCATACCAGCCCAGGAAATCACTCTGGCATGCACGCTTACAACAAGTATCATGAACACATGCATTTCTATTAATGGATATATAAGTCTTACATGATATATTACAAAGGTGATGGCAGCGGAAAAGTTGTATCTAAGGCAGCATGGTCCTGGTGCGGCTCCAATCCACAGGGATCTGACTGGGTTACGCTCCTAGCCTGCGAACGCTCCGGCTCCTCGTCGATGGACGACGGATCTTTATGTGAACCTGGCCACATTGAAGGCCGCTGAGTACTTTTGAATGTACTCGCAAGCAAACCAAACTAACATATACACCAAGCAATGCAATCCATGGCATTCAAGCATGCATTTGTTATTAGAGCAACATTAATTATCATGGCATAGTAGACCTATCTAGCATGATTAATCATCACATCATAACATGTTTATCCAGCAAGATAACTACTAAAGTAAAATACAGTAAAGTAAAGTATAGCAAGTAAGTGATCCATACTCCAAACAATCTCAGGATCCAATCCAACTCTTTCGGTCATCTGACCATCTCTTTCATAGCCATTCCATGGCTATCATATCATATTCCTGACACCATCCGATGTATATGCATCTCTTTTGTAAGTCTGATAAACTTACTCTCTTCCGGGTTGTCTTACAATCCTCAGAATACTCACGATCCACTGAGTACTACAGGGCATAAGACGAGTTCTTCCATCATTATTATCACTGTTCCGGTTGACCACCTAGAGAGGTCTGGACGGACTGTCCAATACCGTGGACGCGGCTATTCGAATAGATTCTTACACTCTACAGAGGTTGTGCACTTTACCCACACCATGGAGCACCTGGTATCGTGATCCCATTCGGGTGGACCAAAGTTGCTCCAACGAAACCTGCCTAACCCATGACTCCTCCACCGTACCACCGGCAATCATTCTCCCCCGGAGTCAAGCCTTGGGTGGCCCCTGTGTCACCCCGTGACACCTACCACCGTCGTGGCCAAACAAACTATCCCAAACGGGGACGCTGGCAAATATCTCAACTGGGCTCACAAGGTTATCGCCGCCTACCGGGCCAAGGCAGCGCGCGCGCAAAACCTTCCCTATTTGGTGGTACCGATAAAAGAGCACGTTATCAGGCCAAGTCAAGGCCGTCCCATACCGGCAAATGTGGTTGCACGGATAAGTCCGGACAGGTGACTCAAGATCAACCGACTAAGTTTAGTTTTAGCAATCATTTAGCAAGCATGGTTATTTATCACAACAGGTTGAGGTGGCAGCAACTAGGCATTTATAGCAAACTAATGCAAGTAATGTAAACAGTAAGTGCAATCTAGCAGAAGTTTAATTATTTCTATCACAGGCATAATCATTAATTAAACACGCAAGAATAACACAGAGCAATGCTTTAGGGCATATATCAGATGGTTGGCTTGCCTGGGGTCGAAGAATACTCCAAGAAGAAGTGCGGTGAAGCCGCGGAAGAATTCGCCGGAAAAAGCTTCTCTCTCAGAGGGATGATAGAAGGGCAAGGGAAAAATGGTTATTTCCACTATGTGAGAACATTATGGAAATTACTCCATCGGAACGGGCTCGACAAACTGAAGACGTGGGCATTGGTTTCACCTGAATCGGAGTTACGGTTGAAGAGAAATGGCCGTTCTTTCGTTAAGCAGAGAAACAGACAGAAAACTGTCCATTCCAGCTCCTAACGGGTGAACGTCCACAATATAAGGGTTTCAGCCGGTGGGGTTAAACAGAAAGCGCACTTCCGCAGAATACGCTTTCAGCATAAAGAAAGCGCACTCTCAGCAGTAGTACTATGCGAATACGCTTTCTTTAACAGAAAACGTAATCCTCTCAATACGCTTCCACTTAAACCCGCAGGACCGGGGCTTAGGTCGCTGATGAGTGGGTCCCGCGTTGACCTCTCTTTCTCCCCCACTCCTCCTTCCTCCCGACGTAGGCAGAATAGAGGCGATGCAGGGGCGAAGCAGGGGTGCTGCCGGCGACGGCCCGGGCTGCTCCGGCCGTCTTCGGCCAAGGCGAGGCCACCGTCAGGCTCGGGGCGGAGCGCCGCCTCCGTTCCGGTGCAGCCCATGCGCCTGGGAGGAGCAGGGCAGCGGCGACGTTGGCGAACAGAGGAGGCGGATAGGAAGCGGCCGTACTTGGGGACGACGGCAACAGCCACTCCGGCGACGAATGGAGGAGATGGGAAGGACCACCGGCGAGAGGAGGAGCTAGTGGTGAGGGCTAGAGGTGGAGGAGGTGCTCGGCTCATCGATATTTAAGCGGAGTCCGGCGGCGGTGGCTTGGCCATAGGAGGGGAAGGAGAGCTCCAGGGGCTCGATTGGGTGGTCGGGGAGGTCTAGCGGAGGGAGGAGAGTGTGGTGGTGAGCTCGAGGAGTGCGGGGAGGGCCTATTTGTAGGCGGCCGGCGAGATAGGATAGGGTCAGCCACCGTGGCGTTCTTAGTGACGTACTGGACCTCAGGGACACACAGAGGGAGGGAGCGATGTCGGCAGGGTCTCTAGGAGGGTGAAGAAGCCGAAAGTGGCTTCGGGAGAGCTCCGGTTGGAGGTATACGGCGGCGACTGTAGATGAACAAAGGCGGTACGGCGGCGTTCATCGCGGTGCGGCGAGGAAGCGGCTGAGGGGGAAGATGCTTGAGGAGGGGCGCGTGGACGGCGGGGACCTTGTCGGCACAAGGAGACACGCCGTGGTGGCCTAAGTTGGCCTGCCCGACGCGACCAGACGTGGTCAGCGCGCAAAGCGCGTATTTGGCGTGGTCACCACGCGTTCGGCGTGCTCTGGCCCGCTTTTGCCCGTCACACCTTGTCAAACAAGCCCCTCACTGCTCAAATAGATAAGTTGGATCATTGGATGGACCAGGAAGGCTCTGGAGTAGTCGAGGTGATCCAAAACAGTTTCTGGACAGAAACTTGGGTGGAGTTTTCTGGAGAACTGGGTGAAGGAGAGGAGTTGGATCTTTGTCACAATGAAATAGGGTAGGAAGGACTAGGTGCTGGTAGAATTTGAAGGCATTTGGACAAGATTTGCACACACTTCCTTTGTAATGCCAAATCTGGTCCAGAAAATGGAATTTGAAGCTATGCTCAAATGGCTTGATGAAATGACATGAAATTTGGTGGAGAATGATGATCTAAATATATGAAGATACTTGAAAAATTTCAGCTCATTTGGAAATGCCAAAGTGGTACTTCGTTCACAGAGCTTCCAAATGGATAGAAACTTGAGAAAATTGGTGGGGGAGAATGGATGAATGGATTGAGCTGGTTTTTGGTTTCCGTTGGTTATTTGTCAATGTTAATCACCATGAAAAATTTCAGCTCAAATAGATCAACGGTTCAAGCACTTCCTTTGCAAACTGGAATTCTGGACAGAATTTGCAAATGGATGTTGTGCTCAAACTTTGAACTATGGGACTTGGTTTTTGATGGAAATGGTGAACATATGGATTGGACAAGCTCCACAATTTATTTGGGATTTTTTTTCCTGGCTACCAAAATGGTAGTTCCTTTAGGAAGGGCCCAAAATGCAATATTGGCATTAAATAGGAAAATGCAATTTCCCCTATTTAATTATGGCCAATATTTTTATGGGAGCTCAATATGATCACAAAAAATATCTCCACAAGTTTTCATGAACTTTAGAGACGGATAGATATTTTTCTGGATTTAATTCCTTTAACTGGCAGAAAAAGGAATTAATTATAAATGAAAAATATTGCAAATGACTTGGCAATATTTTTACATATCCAGGGTTTACAAAGATAGGATGATCACTAGGAAATGTTTGGGAGGCATCAGATCAAATGAAATTGGGGTTCCTTTGTAACGGAAGAGATTAGGGTTCCCCTTCCGGCAACTCGGAAGGTAGGGTTTCGACGGCAAAGCCCTGAGAATAGATCTTGGGTGGCAAGGTTGGTCTGGAGGGAATCTCTGGTTGGATAGGGAAGGCAAAGCTAAATGAAAATCTTCATATACCCAAGAGCTAGAGAAATTCGATAACACCGAGAAAAAAGACGGGAGTCAAATTCCGGAAAGGAAAAAAATAGGAGCAAAAACCAGGGTGTTACATTACAATACGGAGCCGCCGCCACCTCTTGTTCTTCATCGGGAGGCCAGATCTGGAGCCCATTCGGGGCTCTGGAGAGGGGGATCTTCGGTCTTCGTCATCATCAACCATCCTCCATTGCCAATTCCATGATGCTCCCCACCGGTAGTGAGTAATTTCTTTGTAGGCTCGCTGCTCGGTGAGGAGTTGGATGAGATTCATCATGTAATCGAGTTAGTTTTGTTAGGGCTTGATCCCTAGTATCCACTATGCTCTGAGATTGATGTTGCTATGACTTTGCCATGCTTAATGCTTGTCACTAGGGCCCGAGTGCCATGATTTTAGATCTGAATCGTTTATGTTTTCACCATTACATCTATGTTTGTGATCTGATCTTGCAAGTCATATGTACCTATTACGTGTTATGATCCGTAAACCCAGGGTGACAGTAATTGGGATACTTTCCAGTGATGACCGTAGTTTGAGGAGTTCATGTATTCACTATGTGTTAATGCTTTGTTCTGGTTCTCTATTAAAAGGAGGCCTTAATATCCCTTAGTTTCCTTATGGACCCCGCTGCCACGGGAGGGTAGGACAAAAGATGTCAAGCAAGTTCTTTTCCATAAGCACGTATGATTATTTACGGAATACATGCCTACATTATATTTATGAACTGGAGCTAGTTCTGTGCCGCCCTAGGTTATGAATGATATATGATGAATATCATCCAACATAATCACCGATCCAATGCCTAGGAGTTTTCCACATATTGTTCTTGCTAAGTTACTGCTATTGCTACTGTTACAATTGCTACAAAACTGTTATTGTTGTTACCGTTACCACTGCTACCATTATTACTACTATTAAACTATCATATTACTGTGCTACTGATCACTTTGCTGCAGATATTTAATCTCCAGGTGTGGTTCAATTGACAACTCAACTGCTAATACTTACAAATATTCTTTGGCTCCGCTTGTGTCGAATCTATAAATTTGGGTTGAATACTCTACCCTCAAAAACTATTGCGATCCCGTATACTTGTGGGTTATCAAGACCTTTTTCTAGCGCCTTTGCCGGGGAGCATAGCTATATTTGTTGAGTCACTTGTGATTTATATCTATTTATCACTATGAAGAATCTAAAAGATACCAGAACTAAGATTTTTCCCTCTAAGACGAGGGGAGGTAAGGAACTGCCATCTAGCTCTGTACTTGATTCACCTTCTATTTTGAGTAAACTTGCAACACCACCACATGCTATTAATCTTGATATGTCGCAAGTTATTGATGATGCTACTTCTATTATAAATGATGCTTATGATGATGCTAGTACCTTGCTTGATGATAATGTGCCACTAGGAGAATTTCTTGATGAACAAATTGGTAGAGCCAAAGATATTGAGAATGCTAAAACTGACGAAACTACTGAAACTGATGAAGTCTTTGAAACTAAAAACTATGAAACACCTATTAGATCTAGCTCTCCTAGATTTGAATTTCCTAAGAAGCCTGAAGGTTATGTTATGAATGGAGAGGTAGTTAGATACTTTCTTGCTTGTAAGGATAGAGATGATTAAGAAATTATTCTGCAAGTTGAAAGAAAAATCCTTGAATGCTAGAATCAAATGTGATCCTAAGTTTGCTACTTCACCTATCTTTGTTACTGGTAAGGATTATGAATTCTCTGTCGACCCAGAGTTAATTACTTTGGTTGAATCTGATCCTTTCCGTGGCTATGAAACTGGAATTGTTGTGGCACATCTTACTAAACTAAATGATATAGCCACCCTATTTGCTCATGATGAGAAAATTCGCTATTACTACATTCTCAAGTTATTTCCGTTCTCATTAAAGGGTGATGCTAAGATATGGTACACTACTCTTGCTCTTGGTTGTGTGCGTAGTCCCCGGGATATGATTTATTACTTCTCTGAAAAATATTTTCCCGCTCATAAGAAACAAGCCGCCTTACAGGAAATATTTAACTTTGTGCAAATTGAAGAAGAGAGTCTCCCACAAGCTTGGGGAAGGCTTCTCCAATTGCTTAATGCTTTGCCTGATCATCCTCTTAAGAAAAATGAAATACTTGATATCTTCTATAATGGACTAACCGATGCTTCTAGGGACTTCCTAGATAGTTGTGTTGGTTGTGTTTTCAGGGAACGAACTGTTGAACAAGCCAAGGAATTATTGAATAATATATTGAAGAATTATGATGATTGGACTCTTCCTGAACCACCACCTAAACCCACTTCGAAGAAGAGCGGTATCTTATTTCTCAGTCCTGAAGATATGCAAGAAGCAAAGAAATATATGAAGGAAAAAGGTATTAAAGCTAAAGATGTTAAGAATTTAGCACCTACCGAAGAAATACATGGACTTGACACACCACCACCACCGGTGGTAGAGGTAAATTCTTTATTAAAGTTTAATGAAGGTGATATCCCTTGCAATAAACATCCTAGTCAATGCTTATATGAATTTGATAACTACATTGGAAAACAAGATCACTTCAATGCAAATGTTATGAAACAATTGAAACAAAATTCTGATATGATTGCTCGCTTGAGTGATTTGTTATTTAGAATCACTAATGATGTTAGAGGTGTAAGAAAACATGCCTCTATGGTTCAAACTCAGCTAGAACAAGTTCCTAAATCTCAAAGAGAACTACTTAGTGAAATGAACAATAATATGAATGATTATGCTGTTAGAGTAGCAACCAGAGGAGGGAAAATGACTCAGGAACCACTTTATCCTGAGGGACACCCTAAAAGAATTGAACAAGACTCTCAAAGAGTTAATGCTGATGCACCTAGTCCTTCTAAAAATAAAAAGAAAAAGAAAAATGATAGGACTTTGCATACCTCTAGTGAACCTGAAATAGAAAAACCTTCTGAAGATAACAACAATGCCTCTATCTCAGATGCTGAAACTCAATCTGGTAATGAACATTCACCTAGTGATAATGAAAATGATAATGATGATGTTCATGTAGATGCTCAACCAGACAATGATAAAGAACCAGATAATGATGTTGAGATAGAGTCTGCTGTTGGTCTTGATAACCCACAACCTAAAAATAAATGATATGATAAAAAAGACTTTGTTGCTAGAAAACATGGTAAAGAATGAGAGCCATGGGTTCAGAAACCCATGCCCTTTCCACCCAAACCATCTAAGAAAAAGGATGATGAAGAATTTGAATGCTTTGCTGAAATGCTTAGGCCAGTCTTTTTGCGTACTCGTCTGACTGATATTTTAAAGATTGCCCCTTATGCTAAATACATGAAAGAAATTGTCACTAATAAAAGAAAAATACCTGAAGCTGAAATCTCAACCATGCTTGCTAATTATTCGTTTAAGTATGGAGTACCTAAAAACTTGGAGATCCAGGAATACCAACTATACCTTGCTCTATTAAAAGAAATTATGTCAAAACTGCTTTATGTGATTTAGGAGCTGGCGTTAGTGTTATGCCTTTCTATTTATATAAAAGACTTAATTTGAATAAACTCACACCTACTGAAATATCATTGCAAATGGCTGACAAATCAACTACCATACCTATCGGTATTTGTGAGGATGTTCCCGTTGTTGTTGCAAATGTTACTATCTTAACAGACTTTGTTATACTTGAGATGCCCGAGGACGACAACATGTCGATTATCCTTGGTAGACCCTTTTTGAATACTACAAGGGCTGTTATTGATTGCAATAAAAGCAAAGTCACTTTTCATATCAATGGTAATGAGCATACGGTGCACTTTTCGAAGAAACAATTTCAAGTGAATGGTATTAATGTTATTGACAAGTCTCCGACAATTACTATTGGAAGTTTTCAACTCCCTTTACCTACTGCCAAAAAGAAATATGAAATACTTATTGTTGAGGATATGCATAACCCCGTTGAGGTAACTTAGTGTTTTACAAAAGTTCTTCGAGTTCATGTTAATCGAAAGTGATTGTTAATAAGACTTGATCAACCTTATTAATGGATTGTTTTCGAGAGACATGTGGTCGATGAATTTAGTAAGCACAACCTTCTGTCCCTACCTTTTGTTTTCTGTTATTCTTAGTTAAATAAAATAAAATGCCATGTTTACCCTGTTTTCTGAATTTTCTGTGCAATAAAAAAGTGTTCAAAATAAAAGTGCTCAGAATGACCTGAAATTTTAACACGATTTTTTTCTGAATATTTAAGAATTTCTGGTACAAATAACACTGCGAGGGGGTGCCCCTAGTGCCCACAAGACACCAGGGTGTGCCAGCTACCACAGACGCGCCCTGGTGGGTAGTGGGCCCCATGTGGCCCCCTCACTTATCTTTGTAGCCCACGTCATCTCCAACCTCCAGAAAAAAAATCACTCTTGCTCTCTCTCCCGTGTTCTTGCTCTCAAACCCGCGGATTTTGATATCTTTGCTCGAAGCTCCGTTTCCGAAACTGTTTTGGGGGATAGCTAGTTGGTATGTGACTCCTTCATTGCTCTAATTAGTTTTTGTTCTAGTGGTTTAATTTTTGAGTATTTAGCTACTCTTTGTGCTGCTGTAAATGAGCTTACATGTTGAATTCTTTGAGTTCCAAGTAGTTTGAATGCTTGATTTGGCCTCTAGGCATCCATATGAGTAGTTGCTATCAATCTTGTGAAGTTTTGTTGACAAATTTTTGTGACCCAAGAATTTCGGAAAATTGTTCGTGAATAAAATGCACCTCTTTAGGAGTTCTTCGAGGAGGAGGTCCTCAGAGGCATCCTCGAGTAGGAGCTCGATAAGATAGTCCTATGTTGAGCCAAGTGCAAGCTCGATGCGGGACGCCGACACCAAATCGTTCCTATGGTCATGTAACAAGTTCATGGTTGGTGTAGGTATCATGGAAGAATTTGAGCAGTATGTTCATAACACCGAGCTCACTCCTTTCATCGCAGATAAGTGCATCCAACATCTCAACCTCACAGAGACGCTCACTAAGAAATTTAAATTTTATCCTCGTGAGTCTAGAGTTTCATTTAGCCTTTATAACAATGTTTTCACCATGCCTCTAGAAGCGTTCTTTGTTGTATGTAAAATTCCATATTGGGGTTCGCTGGACGAACCACCTAAATCTGAGTATGAGTCGTTTTTGACTAGTCTCTGTTATGGTGAGGATAGAGGAGTGACACAAGCTAGAATAAAAAGTCCACATTTTCCATCAATTCATTACTATGCACTCTTTAATGGCAAATGCATCATGGGCAAACAAGATAGCAGCACACTATGTGCCCCTGAATTGAGCCTCTTACACACTGCTCTGACAGGAATTAAACATTATAATCTTGGAGCGATCGTTGCACGAAGGTTGCAACGCAACGCTGATAGTGGTCACTTTTATGGTGGGATTTATGCCTCCCGTGTAGCTAAGGGGTTGGGTGTGTCACCGTGGCCTAATGATCCCATTCTACCTACTCAGTACTTAGACTTTGAGGCCACGAAGCGCCATAAGTTCATGTCAGGAGGGTGGACCCCGGGCAGGCAACGGAACCTGGATCCTTTCAAAAACATCAGGGCTGGCAACGCCCCTCAATCCGGCGCGTACGTGGCCGGCTTTCCAGCGCAACTCGGCAAGGTGCCGCGGCCCGGCCAAGCCGGCTGGCGCATGCCGGCCGGTTCCCACAAGACAAACCTCCATCGACAAACGAGCATGGCTGTAGTGCGCCCTCCTTTACGCCGGCCCCGGCGGGCTTGGCTGTCGTGCCGACCAAGCCACCGCTTGGGGCGGGCGGCGTCTCGGAGGCGCAACCCTGTAGCAAGACGGCGCGGTTGTCCCATGACGTCCCACACGGCGTGACTACAGTACCCAGCAGCCGGCCGTACCCGTGCCCGGCGGGCCCGGTACGGCCCGCACCCAATGGACCCGGCAAACCCGACGCCCCGGCGGCCCCCACTGCCGGCTCCTAGACACTGACGACCCGGCCCCGCGCCTATGTAACTTTACCATTGTAACCCTGGGGGTCGGCCTATAAGACCCCCCAGGAGGCCTCCATGCAGGAGGAGATGCGATCACTAGTTAACTCTTCATCCACACACACTCATCCACCCACTCGGAGAAGGAGCAGCCTATGCACTGGCCTGCCTTCCTTCCTCCCCAAAACAGCTCTAGGAGCAAGCTTGTACCATCTTCATATAAACCACGCTCGGCAGGACTAGGGGTGTTATCTCTCCGGAGAGCCCCGAACCTGGGTACGTCTTGCATCTCATGCTCGCTCGTACCAACCTCGCCTCTAGAGCCCACCGGTGGCCTCTTGCATGTTCCTCTCTTGAGCCATCCCATGGCCTCTGCCGTGAGCTCACCACGACAGTTGGCGCCCACCTTGGGGCAACTCGAGGTGCCGACCGGAGACATGTTCCAGACGGGGCCCTTCGCCAACTCCGATGAGCTCTGTGTGCACGGCCTGGTCCCTGCGCCCGGCACGGCGCCGGTCGCCCTCGTCCCCTTCGGCGCACTGCGCATCTCCGACGCTCCCGCCACCGACAAGTACCCCAGCGAGGTGCTCGACATCACCGACACCCCCGTTCCCGTTGGCCGCAACCCCTCTTACGGAGCGGCAGACCTCTGCGTCCGGGTAGAGGTGCTCATCACCGACTCCGGCTCCACCTCGTCCAGCGCCGCAAGGAAGGCCGTTGCCGCCAAGGCCGCAGCGGAGCATGCCAACCCGGTGAACCGCTACGCGCCATGATGCAGAACCTCAGTGTCCCCATCACCACCGACATCAATGCCACCAACGCTGCCCAGGCCCGGGCCCAGCTCGAGAAGGGGCGCAAGCGCCTGCTGGATGAGGCCGCGATGCTTGCTGCTACATAGCGCCGGTTGGAGTCCATCCAGCGGGAACGCGACGCTGCGTATGGCTTCACGCCGGCCGCTGTTGAGCCCAGCCGAGTTGTCGAGGTGCGGACCCGTGGCGCCACCATCGGCCACGCGCTGGGTGCGATCCCGCCCGTCTATGACACCCCCGTCAAGAACATGCGCGCTGTGCAGGCGGCCGCTGTCGGCATGAAGCAGCTGCAGGGTGAGGAGCTGCAGGAGCGCCTACAGCACATGACGGAGCTTCTCGGCGCTGTGAACGCGCAGCAGGACCGCCTCGACCGTCCCGCGGGGTCTGTCTCACGCCGCACCAAAGACCCCGAGTAGCCGAACATGGCATCTTCGCCGCCCCCCCAGCGAGGCTCATTCCGCTGAACCCGAACCTGGCGCAACCACGCCTTGATGGCTAGCGACGATCTGGGCGCCGAGCCAGCCCCGGAGGCCTGGTGCCGGCAAGAACCTCCACCGCCATCCGGCCGGCGTGGCCGTCCGGCTTGCGCTGACCCGGCTCCCCGCGGCCCGGTCGCAAGTCGGCTGGGCCCGCGCGCCATCGATGACACCGATGCCCACCACCGCATCGAGCAGCTCGCCCTCTCCCTCGAGCTGGAGGAGGACAACGTGGCTGGTCCAACTTGCTTTGGCCCGCGCATCCGGGATGAGCCCTTCGCCAAAGTCTGCACCGGCATGAGTTGTGGAGACACGCCACGTGTGGAGCCGCGCTGGTCTGGCTTCCAGCCAGCGCGCCAACCGCGAGAAGCTGTTGGGTGCAATGGCACCCGGCCAGAGGGAAGCCGCCATCCTCAACTCGGCTTCAGACAGCCGTGCCGTCTGCTTATCCAGGGCCCTCAGGCGGGCCTCGGTGGCATGCATGATCTCCGAGAAATTCTAGGCGATGTTCGGATCAAGTCCGGCACCTGCGTCTGCCTAGGTCGACCGGTGGGCAAGCACGGCCTCCTCCACCGTCTCCTGCGTCTCTGGAAAGTACTCTGACGAAAGAAAGGGGAAACAGTCAGCCGTGTGAGAACCCGGCCGGCTCGCAACCCGGCGAAACCAATGAAGAAACACTTACTGACGAGGAGCTCATCCAGATGATGTGCCTCGCACAACATACCGTGCCGCTCCACGTCCCCGGCGTGGCCACGGGCTTCGAGCGCCTTCTCAAGCTTGGTCACCTTGTCGATGGTCGCCTTTAGCTCATTGCCCCTCGCGGTGGCCACCTTGCCGTGTTTGTCCGTGAGCTGGACGAGCTCCGCCTGGTGGGCCTCCGCCTTCAGCCGGTCCACCTCGGCCAGGAGCAGGCCGTTCTCGGCGACCGCCTGGTCATGCTGCTGGCCGGCTTCGACCAGCCAGGTTCGCAGGTCTGGTACCTCGGCCGCGGCAGCTGCGTGGCAAGGCTTCAAGTCAAGATGCTGTAAGAAAAGAAAAACGCTTTAAGATTCGACCCAACTATTTCATAGTTGGCCCGAATCTCGGGGGCTACACCCAGTGGGTGCGCTAGTGCGCCCCCACTAAGAGCATGCAAGACGTACCTTCGGCAAGCTACGCCGTGACCTTGCGGTGCTTCTCCAGAAGCCGGTTATGGATGCCGACTCGGAGGCCGTCCAGGTGCTGCAGGAAAGCAGGGATCATCACAAATCGCAAAGACATTTTTTAAGATTCGACCCAACTACTTCATAGTTGGCCCGAATCTCAGGGGCTACACCCAGTGGGTGCGCTAGTGCACCCCCACTGACCAGCCGGAAAGACAAGCAAGAAAACTTACAATCACGGAGCGCTCCAGCTCCCGCACCCGTTCCAGCTTGCTCTGGGCGAAGGCCTGAACCCGGTCCGCGCGCCCGCGAAGATGCTGGGGCACGACGTCCATCGCCGTCTCCTCCTGCGTGCGCGGCCCAAAGATGGCTCCGTTGGACCCGGCCCGGGCTTGCTGTGACCCGGCAATGGGGCCGCTTCCTGGCGCCCGCTCCGGCTTCACAGCAACCTTCGGTGGCAGAACCACCAAGGCACGCTCGCTCCCCGCCGGCTCCTGCACGGTCGGCGTCGACCCCGGCGCTCCGGCCGGCGTCGCCTGCGGCGCTCCTCCCAGGGCGGCATCCCTGGTGTGCCCCTCTTCCGCCCACTCGACCGTGTCGTTCCAGGGTGGGTAGTCTACGACCATCTCCTCCACCTCCGGATCGTCGACGGCCGACTCTGGGTCATGCGTCTCCTCCGCCGGCGGTTCGATGATCGTCTCTGCCGGCTCCATGCCTTCCGGCATCTCCGACCAGGGCGGGCCCGTGGCGGTCTGCCCACTCGCCCCGACGGCCCTTGCCCATGCCCGGGCCGAGGCCTCCTCTGCCGCCCTAACGGCCGCCTCCTCCTCCAGGGCCTTATTCCGGTCCTGCCAGCCGCAGAGCTCTGCATCCTCCAGGTCCAGACCAAGGTCCTCCTCGGGCGAGCCCTCGGGCAGGTCAATGACGCTGCTCCGAGTCCTCCGGAACGAGAAGCCGTCTCTGGACGCGGCATCCATTGCCGCCAACGCCAAGTCAAGAGGCGTCATGGGCCACACCAAGAAAACATAAGAAAGGTACAACCAAGCAGCATGCAAAAATCAACAAGGGGAACTTACCCGATCACCGTGGGAATGGCCTGCCTTGCTGGCGGTGCCAGGATGACTCGGCGCGCTCTCTTGGCGCTCGTCTTGCCACGCGTGGCCGGTCCCTCTATCGCGCGTTTCGCGGCCGGCTTCGGCGGCACCTCGTCTTTCCGTGCGGCCGGCTTGTCGCTGCCGGCACGTGGGATGACCCAGCGTCAGCTGTCTTTTTCAGCCGCCTCGGGGGGTCGATGCTGCCATCCCCTCCCCTCAGCGGCGCTGCACCACCAGCGTGCGTCAAGATCTCCACATCGTCGTCCAACCAGTCTTGCAAGAGGTCTGGGTGCGGAGACTTACCCGCGGGGTGCCCAGCGCCGGCTTCAGTGTGGGCCGGCTCCGGGTTCTCAGCGAAGGACTATGCCCCGTCCGAGCGGGCTTGCTTGATGGCCAGTACATGCGCCCTCGTCATGTCATGCATTTGCTGGATAGCGTTCAGCAGCACCTCCCTCGTCGCATCAGGATGGAGAAAGAGTTGAGACATTGCAAAGAAGGGGGACCAAGGACTCACCGCTGGCGCCGGGTACTCTGTGTTGTAGGACGCCTTTCCGAAGCGCCAGTCAGGTGCCATCCCGGCCTTGGAGATGGCATTCACCCGGTCGGCGACCTGCTCCGGCAACAGCCTCCCGGACGACATCCGGGTGGGATCCCGATGGTCACCCATCTGGCCGATGATGTGCGCCTGGAGTTGCAGCGGCAGCACCTGGCGCGCGATGAAGGCTGCGACGAGATCCGTCCCCTTGAGCCCCTCCCGCGCTGTCATCTCCTCAATCCGGCTACACAGATTCTGCATCCCTTGCGGTGGGTTCTTGGGCATGTAGCCCCAGTTCATCTTGGCGAGTGACGGTGTCCTGGACTAGGGGGTACTCACCACATCGTCTCCCAACCAGTGGGTCGGGCCGAGGACCCCCATGGCGATTCACTAATGGGCTAGTTCGGACAGCCGATGACATATACGAGGAATATTCCACAAGACTTGGTGATCAAGACAAGGACTCCTCTCCACCGACGTATTCGACTAGGACTCTTATTATCCTAGGCCTCTGGTATATTATATAAGCCGAGGCCAGGCTAGTCGATAGAGGATTATGACATTACTCATCATACCTCTAGGGTTTAGACCACAACGTATGATCTCGAGGTAGATGAACTCTGTACTTGATACTCCATCAATATAAACAAGAGCATGACGTAGGGTTTTACCTCCATTAAGAGGGCCCGAACCTGGGTAAAACATCATGTCCCTCGTCCCTGTCACCATTGATCCGAGAATCCACAGCTCGGGACCCCCTACCCCGAGGTCTACCGGTTTTAACATCGACAATGGTGCTTTCATTGAGAGTTCCGCTGTGTGATCGGCAATGGATCAATGGTTGGTCTGCAGATCAACTGCGACATCGGCGTCTTCATCGCCGGCTCGACTGGTCACCTCGGCTGGGCCGAGGACCAGGCTCCTCTTTGGATCTTCAAGATCGGACATATTTCCTCGTCATCATCAACTCCGATCTCTATCAAGATCATGGAGGAATCATCCATGGAGCCCGGGGGCTCAACGTCAACATTGCCCTCGTGCGACCGTGCTATTTTTCTGGACAGCGAACTTGTATCCACCGTCACCGCCTCCTCGAGTGTCGGTTTGACGATTGCTTCAGTGGAATAGTGCAGAATTGAGTATATAACAACCTTGTAAAATTTCATAATGTTCCGATGGAGGAATCTCCAATATACCGGAGCCCTGTCGAATCTGGATGAGAATACAAACGAGTTTGGAGCGTGGTGTCTAGCATCTAGCTTGAATGTCCTTTGGAAGATCCAACCATTGATCGGCTGCGGAATTACTATATCTACCGTCCTTCAAAATTTCAGCTCGATCCGACCGTTCAAACTTCGGGAAAACTCCGGTGAGCGCATCAATTTTTAGATATGTTTTCTGCGCGAATACGAATCCGACCCGAGTTCATCTTTCTTCATGAACGGGATATTGGACAAGCTTTTTGGAGAATCTCTTTCTAGGGTATTGTGTTTTGTTTCCGAACATATGCTCACAAATTTTGCTCCTTTTCGGAAGTAACCTTCATCGTTGCGCCGGTGTCAAACCAGCCTGGCAACTTTGCTGCACGGCTGCCGACCTGCGCTAGACGGGTCGTCGCTTCATCGAGCCGAACTCAACCTCTTCGGATCATTATCTCGGCAAGCCGAACAAGAGTTCGGCATCGTGAAGGGTAAATCATCACCAACATTGTCCCCCCACGAATTATATGGAGCGGGCACACCGGCATCGCTGCATGGTCACTTCATCAAGCGGGCATCGACCGCGCCACAAGATCCGGCCTGCGACGGCATCGCCGCACTATTGCTTCTTCAAGCCTGGATGTGACCTCTGCGTCCGAAGATCGGGAGTCAATTCCGGTCAGACTCGCCTCTCTTATCTCGTATCCAGCTTCAATCCTGGACGCGACTTCGGCGCCCGAACATCAGGAGTCAACCCTGGCAGGACTCGCCCCTCGCACCATAGTACCGGAGGACGATTCCGAAGAAATTCCAAATACTAATCCGACTGAGCAAGCCAATGTCCACCACGCCGACCAGCTTTGTCATGTTAGCTGGACCGGGGGCTTCGCCTCGCCACATCGACCATGCGGCATCACCACCTCATCAAGCCAAACTCCTCGCTCGGTTACCTCGGGCTTGGGGGCTGGTACCTCGGCCAGGCCGAGGACTACTTCTTCATCCCGCCACAAGCCTGGACCTCTTCATCAACGATCAAAGTTCGACCGATGTTTCTTTATTTATTCTGGTCCTCCACGATCATCACCGTCCAGGTTTTATTTTTCTTAGCTATTTGTTTAGCACATAAATTAATATACAGAGAATATTTTTTGTTCTTTTGTACTGCACTAATTTTGCAGAGCGGCGGCGGCCGTGTGCACCGTCTGGTTACACATCGGATCTGAGGTCCACTGTGACAGACTAGCAGCAGACGCGACTTGTGAGGACGTGCTACGCATCATGGGAGATCCTGAACGGCAGTGTCCCAGCCGAGCACGCGCACGCAATATCAAGCTAGCGCTGGCACTAGTACTATTACTAGATGCAAATCCATGAAAGCCCGCATGTGTCTCTTCGGATTGCTACAACAAATAAGCCAGGACTGTCAAATGGTGGCCGCATTAACGATGGTTGCGTGACGGTTCGGTCAGCTTCCCGTCCGCAGTTCGGCAAACGCCGCATCGGGGACTCGGACCACCTTGCGAGTTCAGGCTTTGTCACGCCGACGCCCCGCATCGACATTGGCTTCGACGCCAGGCCACATCTCTTTAAAAAAATTGCGTAAATTAATTATGCGAGGATTTTTTATATATTTATATTATTTTTTTGGACTGCACTATTTTACATGTTTAGGTAATTGACTTCGACTGTGTCACGCGGTCACTTCGGCATGCCTACGTCGTCGTACCAATCGGCATAAATCGGCTCGTGTGATCACCTTGTTGGTCGAATTACTATACCAACATGTTCGGTTGCCTCGGGGACTTCGGCATCGCTGAGAGAGCTCTACCTCATCGAGTGTTCGGCACATGGGCCATATTTCTTTATTACTCACCTTGCATAAATTATTAATTATGCAATGAATTTTTTAATTTATTATTATTACTATTATCTCCGGCTTGCACTATTTTCTGTGCACAGGTAAATGATTCGGGTTGGGCAGCGATGTCACCTCAGCGTACCGACATACCACGTCACCTCGGTTGGATCGGGGGCTTCGCCATCACTTCATTAACCCACGCCGGGGACTTCGGCGTCATACTGTCGGCCTACTCCATCGCCTCGGTCGGACTGGGGGTTCCACCCGCCACATTGGCTGCGCTATGTTGCCACTTCGGAGTGCCGAGCTCTTCGCTCCGCCACATCGGGACCGGCTTGGGGGCTGGGACCTCGTCCCGCCGTAAGCTCGGGCCGCGCATCGACACCGAGCACATTAACCAGCTAAGTCGCTTCCATGCCCAGTTTTTTTTTAATTCTTGTTCGGTTCGACCAAACATTATATTTGTGTTAAAAACTTAGTTTGTCAACAAACATTGTTTGTTAAAAACACTTCCTTTCCCATGTTAACTGGGGACTCTTAAATTTATATGAGCTGTTTTATAATAAGTGTTCTTCTTCTAAGTCGTTGCAAAGTCTTTTTCTACCACTCCTTTCTCGACTCTAGTGTGTGGTCAATAGCCGAATAGCCTGTTTTCTCTCTAATGCCACTCGAGTTTAGTTCGCTAAACTAGCCTAAAGAGCAGTACTCCACCTTCGGGATAGGAGGTTGCAGCCGTAGGCTGACCCGCTTGAAGTCTTGAGATCGGATGTGTCATATTAATCCACGACAGAAGCACAAAAGTAAGACCAATTTTTGGATTGGCACCAAATGACTTGATTTAGTGCGGGCGTAAGGTTTTTACTAAAGTTTTTTTGGTTTTCCAAGCCTATGGCACTTTTAAACTATTTGTGTGTTTCCAGCATAAGTCTCGCAGTGCAACGTCGGACACCTTTAGAGATTCGGCAAAAACATTCTCGGATATTGCTATATATGCATTGGTTTCGAATTGTGTCTTCGGTCAATAGTTGGGTTGCTCGGCTCCTGTGCTTGCCTCCTACGTTTCGCTTTGTTCGGCTAGGCGTGCAAAGGGAGAACCACTGCGATTGTGCTTCCAACTCGAATGGTTAAGCACCTCAGTGGAGAAAGCCAAAAACTGACTGTCACAATGGGCGTAAACTGGTCAGCGATCCGATGACGGTGTCAAACTATAGATCGATACTGATTACCCCGTGTTAAACGATGGGCCTTTCATAACATTGGCCGAAGTGTTAACGGCTAGACTTTGGTCGGTGCCGAACACTAACCGGGGGCTCATAGCTAGATTCCCCAGTTTAAAGCTCCTATGACTAAGTGAAAGTTATAAAGCCCGCATATCTGATTGCCTTGTTTCCGCTAACACAACCGCCTCCGGGCACCGAGACGTCGGCTAAGGGTTGTCTTGTTACTGCGGAAATACCCTGCGTAGTATCTGCAAAGGGGTAGAAGCCGACGATGGGCCACTTTCAACTGATAAACGGTCGCAACGGAGTCAAAATAAACATATATCATCAGTGTTTGTATTCAGTATACAAGCGCTGCCTTCCGTAATTATCGTTATAAAGCCATAAATATGCATCAAATTTGACTTAAGATTTAAGCCAAGCTGGGTTGCCTGGCTCCTGTGCTTACCCCTATGTTCCCGATTGTTCAGCTAGGCGGTAAAGGGAGCACCTCTGTGATTGTTACTACCGGGTCATCCGGGTTAGTACCTCAGACTGGGTGAAGCCGAAAGCTAGGCATCTTAAAGGATATAATTGGTCGGCAACGATGGAAGTGAAAATTTCGGTTCCTTATAGACCAAAGAGTTCGGGAACTTTCCCCGAACTAAATCCTCAATATTTTTCTCCCACAATGATCGGAGGTGAGCTTTCATGATCATGGTCGGCATGACAACCAAAGAAAGGAACCGATAGCGAGACTATTTTCTTTGGAAGATGTTTCTTACGTTAAAAAGTAATATAACATATCTCTCCGCGTACCTTTGTTTATAAAACTGTATGACAGGATTGCCTTGCTTGTCGTCAATCTTTGCCTTATAAAGGCTTTATAAAGTAGGACAAACACTTCCCGGCTACTGGCCGAGGAGGTTGAAGCTGATGGTCGGTCAACAAAGTTTTGTACAATGCGGATCCGAGCATTAATGATGTAGAGTACTTGGATACATAAAATCATTACACATAATTTGTGATTTTACTCCAGATATTGATCCTTAATTCGGCCACCCGTGCCCAAATTAAGGCTCGGGGGCTACTGGGCTTCGGGCTTATCATTTACAAATATTAAAGGGGTACATCGATCCCCTGATCTGGTGTTGCCACCCGACCAGTGGCTCGGGGGCTACTGCATTGCCTATTCAATGCAGAAAATTCAAAGTGCTCAGTGTTCGGCTTGTCTGAGCTATGGGCAAACGCGTCTTCGGACAACAATAGGTACCATCATGGATCTATTCGGCATCAAGCTGATATATTACGGCAACTTTTCAAGACCCTCTCTCAAGGGCCCGTCTGCCGATCACTATTTCCTCTAATATATTACACCGCGTTTCTATTCCTAAGTATGCTGCCGAGCTGGGAATTGATCCTCAGGACGATTTCGTGAATCGACCTGAGTCTCAGGGGCTACTGGGATCTGTGATTTTATGCTATCCTTCAGGTGCATGCCGGACATTCAACGGACACACACCTTGAGGACTACTGGCTACATATCTCTACAGAGAATACATTGCACAAATCGGAATTAAATTCATAAAAATCAGCCCATGGCCGAGGTGGTGCACCACCTCGGATGCAGTCCGGCATTGGAGCTCAGGTACAGTCCGGCATAAAGCTCGGATATAAGTAGTTGGCTCCATAAAGGGCATTTCCAGCATTAAGCTCGGCTGAACTCCTTCAACTTTTTTGAACCAAGGTGATCTATGACACCTCGGATACAGTCCGGCGGTGGAGCTCGGATACAGTCCGGAGTTGGAGCTCGGAAGTAGTCCGGCGTTGGTGCTCGGCTGCAAAAAGATATACCTCGGATGCAATCTGGCGTTGGATTTCGGATGCAAGAGGGCACTGCCGCACGGGAAACACTTTAAACCCGAGGTGTGGCTTAAAAATAACAAGGCATTGATAAAGGCCGAAGACTTAAAGGGCTCCTTGTTGGGGAACGTAGTAATAATTCAAAAATTTCCTACGTGTCACCAAGATCAATCTAGGAGATGCTAGCAACAAGTGAGAGGGAGTGCATCTTCATACCCTTGAAGATCGCTAAGCGGAAGCGTTACAAGAACGCGGTTGATGGAGTCGTACTCGCGGCGATTCAAATCGCGGAAGATCCGATCCAAGCGCCGAACGGACGGCGCCTCCGTGTTCAACACACGTACAGCCCGGGGACGTCTCCTCCTTCTTGATCCAGCTAGGGAAGAGGAGAAGTTGAGGGAGAGCTCCGGCAGCACGACGGCGTGGTGGTGGAGGAGCTTGTGGTTCTCCGACAGGGCTTCGCCAAGCACTACGGAGGAGGAGGAGGTGTTGGAGAGGGGGAAGGGCTGCGCCAGGGAAGGGGTGCGGCTGCCCTCCCACTCCCCTCTATTTATAGGGTGAAGGGGAGAGGGGGCCGGCCCCCCTAGATGCATCTAGAGGGGGGGCGGCGGCCAGGAGGGGGTAACTTGCCCCCCAAGCAAGGTGGGAGGCGCCCCCTCCCCTAGGGTTTCCAACCCTAGGCGCCTTGGGCCCTTGGGGGGCGCACCAGCCCACTAAGGGGCTGGTCCCCACCCATATTCAGCCCACTAGGCCCTCCGGGGCAGGTGGCCCCACCCGGTGGACCCCCGGACAGCTTTCGGTGGTCCCGGTACAATACCGATAACCCCCGAAACCATTCCGGTGACTGAAACTGGACTTCCAATATATAAATCTTCACCTACGGACCATTCCGGAACTCCTCGTGATGTCCGGGATCTCATCCGGGACTCCGAACAACCTTCGGTAACCACATACAATTTCCCATAACAACTCTAGCGTCACCGAACCTTAAGTGTGTAGACCCTACGGGTTCGGGAACCATGCAGACATGACCGAGACATCTCTCCGGTCAATAACCAACAGCGGGATCTGGATACCCATGTTGGATCCAACATGTTCCACGATGATCTCATCGGATGAACCACGATGTCGGGGATTCAATCAATCCCATATACAATTCCCTTTGTCCATCGGTATGTCACTTGCCCGAGATTCGATCGTCGGTATCCCCATACCTCGTTCAATCTCGTTACCGGCAAGTCTCTTTACTCGTTCCATCATGCATGATCCCGTGGCTAACTCCTTAGTCACATTGAGCTCATTATGATGATGCATTACCGAGTGGGCCCAGAGATACCTCTCCGTCATACGGAGTGACAAATCTCAGTCTCGATTCGTGCCAACCCAACAGACACTTTCAGAGATACCTGTAGTGCACCTTTATGGTCACCCAGTTAGGTTGTGACGTTTGATACACCCAAAGCATTCCTACGGTATCCGGGAGTTGCACAATCTCATGGTCTAAGGAAATGATACTTGACATTAGAAAAGCTCTAGCAAACGAACTACATGATCTTGTGCTATGCTTAGGATTGGGTCTTGTCCATCACATCATTCTCCTAATGATGTGATCCCGTTATCAACGACATCCAATGTCCATGGTCAGGAAACCACAACCATGTATTGATCAACGAACTAGTCAACTAGAGGCTCACTAGGGACATGCTGTGGTCTATGTATTCACACATGTATTACGGTTTCCGGTTAATACAATTATAGCATGAACAATAGACAATTATCATGAACAAGGAAATATAATAATAACCATTTTATTATTGCCTCTAGGGCATATTTCCAACAGTCTCCCACTTGCACTAGAGTCAATAATCTAGTTACATTGTGATGAACCGAACACCCATAGAGTACTGGTGCTGATCATGTTTTGCTCGTGGAAGAGGTTTAGTCAACCGATCTGCGACATTTAGATCCGTATGTACTTTACAAATATCTATATCTCCGTCTTGAATATATTCACGAATGGAGTTGAAGCGGCGCTTGATGTGCTTGGTCTTCTTGTGAAACCTGGGCTCCTTGGCAATGGCAATAGCTCCAGTGTTGTCACAGAAGAGAGTCATCGGGCCCGACGCATTGGGAACCACTCCTAGGTCGGTGATAAACTCCTTCATCCAGACTCCTTCCTGCGCTGCTTCCGAAGCAGTTATGTACTCCACTTCACATGTAGATCCCGCCACGACGCTTTGCTTGCAACTGCACCAGCTGACTGCCCCACCATTCAAAATATACACGTATCCGGTATGTGACTTGGAGTCATCCAGATCTGTGTCAAAGCTAGCGTCGACGTAACCCTTTACGACGAGCTCTTTGGCACCTCCATAAACGAGAAACATATCCTTAGTCCTTTTCAGGTACTTCAGGATATTCTTGACCGTTGTCCAGTGTTCCATACCGGGATCACTTTGGTACCTCCCTACCAAACTTATGACAAGGTTCACATCAGGTCTGGTACACAGCATGGCATACATAATGGAGCCTATGGCCGAGGCATAGGGGATGACACTCATCCTTTCTCTTTCTGCTGCCGAGGTCGGGCGTTGAGCTGTGCTCAATCTCACACCTTGCAATATAGGCAAGAACCCCTTCTTAGACTGATCCATATTGAACTTCTTCAATATCTTGTCAAGGTATGTGCTTTGTGAAAGACCAATGAGGCGTCTCGATCTATCTCTATAGATCTTGATGCCTAATATGTAAGCAGCTTCTCCAAGGTCCTTCATTGAAAAACACTTATTCAAGTAGGCCTTTATGCTTTCCAAAAGTTCTATATCATTTCCCATCAATAGTATGTCATCCACATATAATATGAGAAATGCTACAGAGCACCCACTCACTTTCTTGTAAATACAGGCTTCTCCATAAGTCTGTATAAACCCAAACGCTTTGATCATTTCATCAAAGCGAATGTTCCAACTCTGAGATGCTTGCACCGGCCCATAGATGGAGCGCTGGAGCTTGCATACTTTGTCGGCATTCTTAGGATCGACAAAACCTTCCGGCTGCATCATATACAATTCTTCCTTAACGTAACCGTTAAGGAATGCCGTTTTGACGTCCATTTGCCAGATTTCATAATCATAGAATGCGGCAATTGCTAACATGATTCGGACGGACTTCAGCTTCGCTACGGGTGAGAAGGTCTCATCGTAGTCAACTCCTTGAACTTGTTGATAACCCTTAGCGACAAGCCTAGCCTTATAGACGGTCACATTACCATCCGCGTCAGTCTTCTTCTTAAAGATCCACTTATTTTCTATGGCTCGCCGATCATTGGGCAAGTCCACCAAAGTCCATACTTTGTTCTCATACATGGATCCTATCTCAGATTTCATGGCTTCAAGCCATTTGTTGGAATCCGGGCCCGCCATCGCTTCTTCATAGTTCGAAGGTTCACCGTTGTCTAACAACATAATATCCAGGACAGGGTTGCCGTACCACTCTGGTGCTGAATGTGTCCTCGTGGACCTATGAAGTTCAGTAGTAACTTGATCCAAAGTTTCATGATCATCGTCATTAACTTCCTCTGTAGTCGGTGCAGGCACCATAGAAACATCTTCCTGAGCTGCGCTACTCTCCGGTTCAAGAGGGGGTACCTCATCAAGTTCTACTTTCCTCCCACTTACTTCTTTCGAGAGAAACTCTTTCTCCAGAAAGGATCCATTCTTGGCAACAAAGATCTTGCCTTCAGATCTGAGGTAGAAGGTATACCCAATAGTTTCCTTAGGGTATCCTATGAAGACGCACTTTTCCGATTTGGGTTCGAGCTTTTCAGGTTGAAGTTTCTTGACATAAGCATCGCATCCCCAAACTTTCAGAAACGACAGCTTAGGTTTCTTCCCAAACCATAATTCATACGGTGTCGTCTCAACGGATTTAGACGGTGCCCTATTTAAAGTGAATGCGGCTGTCTCTAAAGCATAACCCAAAAATGATAGTGGTAGATCGGTAAGAGACATCATAGATAGCACCATATCCAATAGAGTGCGATTACGACGTTCGGACACACCATTTCGCTGAGGTGTTCCAGGCGGCGTGAGTTGTGAAACAATTCCACATTTCCTTAAGTGTGTGCCAAACTCGTGACTCAAATATTCTCCTCCATGGTCTGATCGTAAGAACTTTATTTTCCTGTCACGTTGATTCTCTACCTCACTCTGAAATTCCTTGAACTTTTCAAAGGTCTCAGACTTGTATTTCATTAAGTAGACAGACCCATATCTACTTAAGTCATCGGTGAGGGTGAGAACATAACGATAGCCACCGCGAGCCTCAATGCTCATTGGCCCGCATACATCAGTATGTATTATTTCCAACAAGTTGGTTGCTCGCTCCATTGTTCTGGAGAACGGAGTTTTGGTCATTTTGCCCATGAGGCATGGTTCGCACGTGTCAAATGATTCATAATCAAGAGATTCCAAAAGTCCATCTGCATGGAGTTTCTTCATGCATTTGACACCAATGTGACCAAGGCGGCAGTGCCACAATTATGTGGGACTATCATTATCAACCTTACATCTTTTGGCATTCACACTATGAATATGTGTAACATCACGTTCGAGATTCAATAAAAATAAACCATTGACCAGCGGGGCATGACCATAAAACATATCTCTCATATAAATAGAACAACCATTATTCTTAGATTTAAATGAGTAGCCATCTCGCATCAAACGAGATCCAGATACAATGTTCATGATCAAAGCTGGCACTAAATAACAATTATTGAGGTTCAAAACTAATCCCGAAGGTAGATGTAGAGGTAGCGTGCCGACGGCGATCACATCGACCTTGGAACCATTCCCGACGCGCATCGTCACCTCGTCCTTCGCCAGTCTCCGCTTATTCCGCAGCTCCTGTTTTGAGTTACAAATGTGAGCAACCGCATCGGTATCAAATACCCAGGAGCTACTACGAGCGCTGGTAAGGTACACATCAATAACATGTATATCATATATACCTTTGGCGTTGCCGGCCTTCTTATCCGCTAAGTACTTGGGGCAGTTCCGCTTCCAGTGACCATTTCCCTTGCAATAAAAGCACTCAGTCTCAGGCTTGGGTCCATTCTTTGGATTCTTGCCGGGAACTGACTTACCGGGCGCGGCAACTCCCTTGCCGTCCTTCTTGAAGTTCTTCTCACCCTTGCCTTTCTTGAAACTAGTGGTCTTATTCACCATCAACACTTGATGTTCCTTTTTTATCTCCACCTCCGCTGATTTCAGCATCGAATATAACTCAGGAATGGACTTCTCCATCCCTTGCATATTGTAGTTCATCACAAAGCTCTTGTAGCTAGGTGGAAGCGACTGGAGGATTCTGTCAATGACCGAGTCATCTAGGAGGTTAACTCCCAGCTGAGACAAACGGTTGTGCAACCCAGACATTTTGAGTATATGCTCCCTGACAGAACTATTTTCCTCCATCTTACAACTGTAGAACTTGTCGGAGACTTCATATCTCTTGACTCGGGCATGAGCTTGGAAAACCATTTTCAGCTCTTGGAACATCTCATATGCTCCGTGTTGCTCAAAATGCTTTTGGAGCCCCGATTCTAAGCTGTAAAGCATGCCGCACTGAACCAGGGAGTAATCATCACTACGCGACTGCCAGCCATTCATAACGTCTTGAGTTGCTGGGAAAATGGGTGCGTCAGCTAGCGGTGCTTCAAGGACATATGCTTTCTTGGCAGCTATGAGGATGATCCTCAAGTTATGGACCCAGTCCGTATAGTTGCTTCCATCGTCCTTCAGCTTGGTTGTTTCTAGGAACGCGTTGAAGTTGAGGGCAACATTAGCGTGGGCCATTGGATCTACAGGATAGATTGTAAAGACAATTTTAGACTAAGTTCATGATAATTAAGTTCATCTAATCAAATTATTTAATGAACTCCCACTCAGATAGACATCCCTCCAGTCATCTAAGTGATACATGATCCGAATCGACTAGGCCGTGTCCGATCATCACGTGAGACGGACTAGTCATCAACGGTGAACATCTCCATGTTGATCGCATCTACCATACGACTCATGTTCGACCTTTCGGTCTCTCGTGTTCCGAGGCCATGTCTATACATGCTAGGCTCGTCAAGTTAACCTAAGTGTTTTGCATGTGTAAATCTGGCTTACACCCGTTGTATGCGAACGTTAGAATCTATCACACCTGATCATCACGTGGTGCTTCGAAACAACGAACCTTCGCAACGGTGCACAGTTAGGGGGAACACATTTCTTGAAATTTTAGTGAGGGATCATCTTATTTATGGTACCGTCGTTCTAAGCAAATAAGATGTAAACATGACAAACATCACATGCAAATCATAAAGTGACATGATATGGCCAATATCATCTTGCGCCTTTGATCACCATCTTCGAGGCGCGGCATGACACCATGATCTCCATCATCGTGTCTTCATGAAGTTGTCTCGCCAACTATTACTTCTACTACTATGGCTAACGGTTAGCAATAAAGTAAAGTAATTACATGGCGTTTACATTGACACGCAGGTCATACAATAAATTAAGACAACTCCTTTGGCTCCTGCCGGTTGTCATACTCATCGACATGCAAGTCGTGATTCCTATTACAAGAACATGATCAATCTCATACATCACATATATAATTCAATACATCCTTTTGGCCATATCACATCACATAGCATACCCTGCAAAAACAAGTTAGACGTCCTCTAATTGTTGTTGCAAGTTTTACGTGGCTGCTATGGGTTTCTAGCAAGAACGTTTCTTACCTACGCAAAAGCCACAACGTTGATATGCCAATTGCTATTTACCCTTCATAAGGACCCTCTTCATCGAATCCGATCTGACTAAAGTGGGAGAGACAGACACCCGCTAGCCACCTTATGCAACAAGTGCATGTCAGTCGGTGAAACCTGTCTCACGTAAGCATACGTGTAAGGTTGGTCCAGGCCGCTTCATCCCACAATGCTGCCGAATCAAGATAGGACTAGTAACGGTAAGCAAATTGAACAAATCATCGCCCACAACTACTTGTGTTCTACTCGTGCATAGAATCTACGCATAGACCTGGCTCATGATGCCACTGTTGGGGAACGTAGTAATAATTCAGAAATTTCCTACGTGTCACCAAGATCAATATAGGAGATGCTAGCAACAAGTGAGAGGGAGTGCATCTTCATACCCTTGAAGATCGCTAAGTGGAAGCGTTACAAGAACGCGGTTGATGGAGTCGTACTCGTGGCGATTCAAATCGCGGAAGATCCGATCCAAGCACCGAACGGACGGTGCCTCCGTGTTCAACACACGTACAGCCCGGGGACGTCTCCTCCTTCTTGATCCAGCAAGGGAAGAGGAGAATTTGAGGGAGAGCTCCGGCAGCACGACGGCGTGGTGGTGGAGGAGCTTGTGGTTCTCCGACAGGGCTTCGCCAAGCACTACGGAGGAGGAGGAGGTGTTGGAAAGGGGGAAGGGCTGCGCCAGGGAAGGGGTGCGGCTGCCCTCCCACCCCCCTCTATTTATAGGGTGAAGGGGAGAGGGGGCCAGCCCCCCTAGATGCATCTAGAGGGGGGAGGCGGCGGCCAAGAGGGGGTAACTTGCCCCCAAGCAAGGTGGGAGGCGCCCCCTCCCCTAGGGTTTCCAACCCTAGGCGCCTTGGGCCCTTGGGGGGCGCACCAGCCCACTAAGGGGCTGGTCCCCACCCATATTCAGCCCACTAGGCCCTCCGGGGTAGGTGGCCCCACCCGATGGACCCCCGGACAGCTTTCGGTGGTCCCGGTACAATACCGATAACCCCCGAAACCATTCCGGTGACTGAAACTGGACTTCCCATATATAAATCTTCACCTCCGGACCATTCCAGAACTCCTCGTGACGTCTGGGATCTCATCCGGGGCTCCGAACAACCTTCGGTAACCACATACAATTTCCCATAACAACTCTAGCGTCACCGAACCTTAAGTGTGTAGACCCTACGGGTTCGGGAACCATGCAGACATGACCGAGACATCTCTCCGGTCAATAACCAACAGCGGGATCTGGATACCCATGTTGGATCCCACATGTTCCACGATGATCTCATCGGATGAACCACGATGTCGGGGATTCAATCAATCCCGTATACAATTCCCTTTGTCCATCGGTATGTCACTTGCCCGAGATTCGATCGTCGGTATCCCCATACCTCGTTCAATCTCGTTACCGGCAAGTCTCTTTACTCGTTCCATCATGCATGATCCCGTGGCTAACTCCTTAGTCACATTGAGCTCATTATGATGATGCATTACCGAGTGGGCCCAGAGATACCTCTCCGTCATACGGAGTGACAAATCTCAGTCTCGATTCGTGCCAACCCAACAGACACTTTCAGAGATACCTGTAGTGCACCTTTATGGTCACCCAGTTAGGTTGTGACGTTTGATACACCCAAAGCATTCCTACGGTATCCGGGAGTTGCACAATCTCATGGTCTAAGGAAATGATACTTGACATTAGAAAAGCTCTAGCAAACGAACTACATGATCTTGTGCTATGCTTAGGATTGGGTCTTGTCCATCACATCATTCTCCTAATGATGTGATCCCGTTATCAACGACATCCAATGTCCATGGTCAGGAAACCACAACCATGTATTGATCAACGAACTAGTCAACTAGAGGCTCACTAGGGACATGCTGTGGTCTATGTATTCACACATGTATTACGGTTTCCGGTTAATACAATTATAGCATGAACAATAGACAATTATCATGAACAAGGAAATATAATAATAACCATTTTATTATTGCCTCTAGGGCATATTTCCAACACTCCTCGGATGCCCAACGTATTAACACTTCGGATTTAGCTCGGCAATCCTCAAGATCGAAGATGGAAAGATTTGTTGAACCAGTTTTCAAGGCCGACGACCGAAGATGAAGAAAAGTTTGGAAGAACCGAGGAGCGTCCCCAACTTGAAGACCAGTTCAGGGGGCTACTGATGGTGTCCTGGACTAGGTGGTACTCACCACGTTGTCTCCCGACCAGTGGGTCGGGCCGAGGACCCCCATGGCGATTCACTAATGGGCCAGTTCGGACAGCCGATGACATATACGAGGAATATTCCACAAGACTTGGTGATCAAGACAAGGACTCCTCTCCACCGACGTATTCAACTAGGACTCTTGTTATCCTAGGCCTTTGGTATATTATATAAGCCGAGGCCAGGCTAGTCTATAGAGGATTATGACATTACTCATCATACCTCTAGGGTTTAGACCACAACGTATGATCTCGAGGTAGATGAACTCTGTACTTGATACTCCATCAATATAAACAAGAGCAGGACGTAGGGTTTTACCTCCATTAAGAGGGCCCGAACCTGGGTAAAACATCGTGTCCCTCGTCCCTGTTACCATTGATCCGAGAATCCACAACTCGGGACCCCCTACCCCGAGGTCTGCCGGTTTTGACACCAACAGCGAGCAACTGCTCATTGATGAACGGGGGCAGGTTGATGGTGTCGGCTCCTCCGCCGGCGTTGCGCACGTAGAAGGAGTTCCGTCACTTCTTGGCAGAATCCTTGATGCTCATTTTGGGGAACACCCTGTTCGGCCAGACCGAGACGACGGCGGCCCCGCCGTCGGACATGGCCCCGGCCTCCGGCCCCTGCTGCTTCAGGAATTAGAGGCGGCTCCAGAGCTCCACATCTGGCTCCACCCCCAAGTAGCCTTCGCATAAGGTAACGAAGCCAGAGAGCTACAGCACGGCGTTCGCGCCAAAGTGGTGCGGCTGCAGCCCGAAGAAGGAAAGAAAGGCGCTCGTAGGAAGGCTGAACCCGCGCTTGAAGTGGCACCATGCGCTCACCCTCTTGCGGCTGCGGCTCCCTCTCCGTCCCCGGCGCGCGCGCGGCCACCTCCTCGACCGACGGCAGTCGCCGGGTGTCGCGGAGGTACTGGATGTCGCCGTCGGTGACCTCGGACCCCTCCCATGAGCCTTTTGGCGGCGCCATTTGTGGAGCTCAGCAAGGATGCAGTGCGCGGTGGCAAGGAGAAAGCTAGCGCGGTCGGTGGGCGATTCGGGCGGCGCCTGACGCTCCGGCAGGTGGCGAGCTTGAGAGTTGGGCGGAGAGAAGGAGGACGAGGCGAGGGGAGCATGCGTGAGTGTTTCTGCCGTCCCCTCCCTCCAATTTTATAACCGCAGCAAAATGTGGGGAAGTGGGATCAGCTGCGCTCGCGTTTCCACTTCCCCGCATTATGTGCGCACGTTTCCCCCATGAATTAATTACCCCGAGAAGTGCAACCGTCCGTGGCGCCGAAATTAATCCCTGCGCATGGTCCGAGCGCGCGGCATGGCGGGGCCCAGCCCGCTGTTGCATCCCATCGCGCGTGTGGCTTGGCAGGGCCTCGTCAGCCCCTGTTCACCATGTGGCGCCTACGTCGGGCCGCGGGAGGCGCGTCCCTTCCCCTTCAAGACTCGGCGGACGCCTCGGTTTCCCGCCCACACCGGGGTGCCGCGATCTAGCTTACGAAAGCCGGCACATAGTGGGTGTTGCCGGACCCGGCGGCCCCAAGCTTCATCAACCCAGCTGCCTTCTCAAGAGGGTGAAACTACGAAGGCCCCCCTACGTGAAGCCGGCGAGCCTTCACAGCTTCGGGGACTACTGTCGGGGGGATGGACCCCGGGCAGGCAACGAAACCGGGATCCTTTCAAAAACATCAGGGCTGGCAACGCCCCTCAATCCGGCGCGTACCTGGTCGGCTTTCTAGCGCAACCCGGCCAGGTGCCGTGGCCTGGCCAAGCCGGCTGGCGTATGCCGGCCGGTTCCCACAAGACAAACCTCCATCGACAAACAAGCATGGCTATAGTGCGCCCCCTTTATGCCAGCCCCGATGGGCTCGGTTGTCGTGCCAACCAAGCCACCGCATGGGGCAGGCGGCGTCTCAGAGGCGCAACCCTCTAGCAATACGGTGCGGCTGTCCCATGACGTCCCACACGGCGTGACTACAGTACCCAGCAGCCAGCCGTACCCGCGCCCGGAGGGCCCGGTATGGCCCGCACCCGACGGACCCGGCCAGACCCGCTCCCGACAAACCCAGCAAACCCAGCGGCCCCCACTACCGGCTCCTAGACACTAAGGACCCGGCCCCGTGCCTATGTAACTTTACCATTGTAACCCTAGGGGGTCGGCCTATAAGACCCCCCAGGAGGCCTCCATGCAGGAGGAGACACAATCACTAGTTAACTCTTCATCCACACACACACACATCCACCCACTCGGAGAAGGAGCAGCCTATGCACTGGCCTGCCTTCCTTCCTCCCCAAAACAGCTCTAGGAGCAAGCTTGTACCATCTTCATATAAACCACGCTCGGCAGGACTAGGGGTGTTATCTCTCCAGAGAATCCCGAACCTGGGTACGTCTTGTGTCTCACGCTCGCTCTTACCAACCTCGCCTCTAGAGCCCACCGGTGGCCTCTTGCCTGTTCCTCTCTTTTGCCATCCCATGGCATCTGCCGTGAGCTCACCACGATAGTTCATTAAGGCCACAACCACTAACTACACTTACAACTTGATGTTCAATAAAAGCCCTATTGTTCATGTTATTCTGCCTGCACCTTCCCTCTTTGATTATCATAGCAAAAGAAGATATTACGTTCTTGAGAGCGAGGCCCGTGAGTACAACGCAGCGGTCGAGGCTGCCCGACGGGCTGAGGAGGCTGCACCAAGGGCCTCCGTTAGTTATCACTCTGACTATTATCCAGGTTACGGGTGGTGATTACCAAGCTAGGCCAAAAGCCTAAGCTTGGGGGAGTACGTATTTCCACCGATATTATATTAATGTTCACACATTTCATTCCAGTTGTCGGTGTCCACACTTTTTCATTGTATTTTCCATGCTAGATTTATTTTCTCGCTTTCTTCTTGTGTGTTTGAAAAACTTTGAGAAAATCCAAAAATATTTCTCGCTTCTTCTCGGTTTTCTTCCTAGTTTAATTTAGTGTGGTATTAAAATAAAACCCAGAAAGATTTCTCATTTCTTCTTTTGTTTGTTGGGAGTTCTCCCATGTAAATAGTTTTTTCTCGTTTTCGACTTTCCTTCTTTAATTTACTTTCTTTAAGAAAAAAATCAAAAACTCCAAAAATATTTCAGTGTGTTTCTTTGAAACTCTTTTCCTTTTCTTTTGTTGAGTCATACTATGGTGGTTTTGTCATGGCATATGTCCTAGTGTCAGGACTTTGTCGTGAGGCCATCACAACTAGGTGATTACCTTGTCGGGGTTGAGCGGGACGAGAGACACGAGTTTACCCAGGTTCGGCCCCTCATCATGGAGGAAAAAGCCTACTCCTGCTTTTCTTCTTATTGCTTGAGTATCGATTACAAGGGAGCGTATTTGCTTGACCTAGCTATCGATTGATTGTAACTTGCCCTATTCTGTGCTGGGGACTCGCCTTTATATACAGGTCAAAACCTCCAGCTTACAAGAGTCCGGGTCGGGTCACGATCCATGACCGAGCCTAACTCTAAGTCACCTTGCCTTATAAGACAAGTCATCATATGGCAGCTTACACCTTCGGGCCGCCTTCTGACTTTGGGCCCTAAGCCGGCCCATCTTGTGAGCTGCCGTTCTGGTCGTGCGTCCTGATCGTCCTGGCCCATCTGGGGCCTAGCTTCAAGAGTCGCCAATGACTTGACCTGGCCCCTTTAGGGCGGGTTACACCACAGGGTTATATCCCCAACATTAGGCCCCAAATTGATTTGAACTTGTTCATGTCAATCTTCCATCCTTCAGTCTGGCGTTCCCTTTGAGCTTCATAATCCCAGCCTTGGAAAACTTTATAACCCGCCATATGAAAAGATGATGTCACCTCCCCAATTTTAGGAAATCTCTCATGACGTCATACCGAATCTTGTGTAAATCCACTTATCCCGAAACCGAGGCGTCATTTTGTTCCAGAAATTACTGCACCTCCTCGATTCTTGTACCTGCCCTTTACTATTACCTTTTCCTTATAAATAGGCATGAGGGTCCCTTCTTTCACTTTTTACCTCGTCTTGACTGCTTCTCCTTCCTGCTGAAGCTTTCCGCGGCCGTAGCTCCACCGCGCTCGTCGACCTTCGCCAGCCTTCTTGCTCGAGACCACAGTGCCGCCCCGCCTTCGCCGAAGTTCAGCGGCGCTTCTCCGCTTTCTACTGCCGCAGCCAGGTACCGTTTTTCTTCCTACTTAGATCCACACTAGGTCGCTTAAGTTCATAGCGTTCGTCGGCGTTCATCCGTTCTTTGTTCATCATACTTTGCATAGATCTTGTATTTTCTTCTGAAATGCCCATAGAAACGCTGCGGTAGTAGTATTATCATTAGTTTTGCATCTGATTATACCAAGCTTCCTCTAGAATCTATGAATAGTTCATCAGTTCCTCCGTCACCACCAATAGGTTTATCAATTACTTTTCTTTTTTGAACTGCCCGTACATCAATAAATATAGTTGTTCAGTCTGAAACTTGTTTGCTCCATACTTAGCAGAAATTCAACAATCCCGAACTTAGCTAACCTGCCTTTGTGTCTTGGGTGGCTTACCAATATATCTGTAACTCGCCAATGTTTCAGAAACTGCCTCTTTTAAATAACTCGCCACTGTTTAGAGCGACTTACCCTTATGCTGCTTTATTCATAGAACGGTGATAACGAGTCATTACTTCTTAAGTAACCCGCCTCTTTATATTTCCGCAGTCTTTTATTGTATTTAGACGGCTCAGCATGTCGAAAACCACTATCTGCAATTGGGGGCCTTCCCTAGTCACCGAAGCCATCCGTAAAGATTATCAAGACCAAGGTCTCTTGGTGACTCAAGAAGAAATTGGCTGGCGAGTCAATCAAGGGGATAATGTCCCTAGACCCGGCGAAGGAGAAGTAGTAGTTTTTACTGATCATATCCTCAGAGGCTTCACACCGCCCTGGTCAAAGTTCTTTCAGGACATCTTCCACTATTTCAATCTTCATTCTCAAGATATAGTACCAAATTCGGTATCGAATATATGCCACTTTCAAATTTTTTGTGAAGCATATCTGCCAATAGAGCCCATTGTCGCTCTCTTTAAAGAATTCTTCTATATGAACCGCCAAACTGAATGTGCGGATGGCCCGAGTCAAGAATTGGGTGGAATCTCAATCCAGAGATGCAGGGATGGCTGTTTTCCTTCAGCTACCCTACCAAGTCGCCCTAACGGATGAGTTAAGACTTGGTTTTATTGCAAGAATACTGCCCCAGCTAATGAGAACCCTCTGCTTGGTTATAGGGTTGACCGCCTCCCCATAGATTTTGACCTGCCAAGCAAGATTCTTCCAGATGAACATGCTGAAGCTCTCCCACTTTACTCAAAAGTAAAGGCCTTGCTAGCCAATGGTAGCTGGAGTTGATTTAGCCCGGTGATGGGTCTCGTGGAGAATACTCCCCTTAAGCTGCCAGTCCATCTTAATGTGCGAATATTCAGGTGAGTCAAATGACCCTCAGCGGTACAGCTCTGATAATTTTACCGCTGATGAGGTCAATAAAACTGTGAAGAGATTGCTTGGGGAGCCTCAAGAAAATTGTAACAAGACAGAGTTGTTACCATTCTTTAAGCTCAACCCGGCCCCACCTGTAAGTATTTATTTATATCTGGCTTAAATATCTTTTAACTTATTCTGTGTCTCTCTTGCTCATCCTTCTTCATTATACAGCCCGGCTCTCCCTTTTGGAACAAGAAAAAGAAAACCTCTGTGGCCAAAACCAGGACTGGCCCAAGGCAGAAAAAGATCAAGCCAGCTGCTGTAACTGGACCAATTGCTGTGGGCGAGTCGGCAGATGCTGACGATCAATCAGAGGTAGAACTTGACTCTCTTGGCTGCCTCTTTATTGAATTAGCTGACGCCTCTTATTCTCAGGAGGAGGCTGCGACTAGCCGTGCTGATGATGCTGAGGTAATTTCTATCTCCTCCGGCTCAGACTCCTTGCCTCCAAAGAAGATAAGGCGGGTCATCCAGAAAGTAAGCTTTTCTCATCCAGATGCTCATTTAGACCCATACTTTATTTTGAAGAAAACTCAACATGAGTCAAGGCGCCAAACCCGGAGTGGCGGCTCTGGAGATCTAGTGGCCCGGTTAACTCATGAACCTTCTTCTCGTAAGCGGCCTGCTGAGGTGCCACATAGTCCAACTCCTTCTTTACCCAAAGCCGGCCTTATGAGACATCCCCTTAACCCCTCTGATTCCAATTATCAGGAGTCGCCGCCGTCCTCTGGCGGCTCTTCTTCAGCACAGCTGCCTGCTTTTGTCATCAACCCTGGGTGAGCAACTGCACTTTAATTGTTGACGGGTTAAACTGCTACCATGTGTCCTTGAGCATATTATCTTGATCACAGGGCCCAAGCTAAAAGCAAGAAGAAGAAAGTGGGCGACTCTTCCATGACCCCTGAGATTCCTGAGTCTGTTAAACAAGTCTTAGTGGCTCCTGAGGCAGACATTGAAAAACCTAAAGACCAACATGATAATCAGAGTGACCCGCCATCGTAGTCTGAGCCGAGAGGCACTGAAGCCATGGACACTGATACTAACCCGGCGGGCAATTCTAACCCGCCGAGCGCCACCCTTGTGTCCAGCCCTGCCAAGGAGACTGAAGAGATGCCCTCCCAAGAGAAGAACACCGAAGATGTTGTCATCATTGGGACGGGTCATCAAACGCCAGAGATCTCCAACGTGCTGACTAAGCACACAGCCAAAGAGGAGGCACCCTTGTCTGAAAAGGGTAAGTCAAAACTGGAGCTACCCAATTATGAGGAATTCAGCGCTGAAGAACTTCATGCTGGCTACTTAAGCCGCCTGGCTACAAGCCGGGACATGGAAGCCAATTTAGTAAATATGATGAAGAGGAAGTATGAGGTACACTCCATTCTCTCCTGTTATATATCCTTATGTAGCCCCCAAGTCTTAATCATAGGAGAACCTTGAGTATGGTTAAGGCTTAGATAAAAATCTATATAATCCAAAGTGTAGCCCCCAAGGGCCGGCTTATCTTTATGAGATGAGCCGGGTCATTTCAAATACTACCACTTTTGAAGAATCGCCTGTAGCCCCCAAGGGCCGGCTTATCTTCATGAGAGGAGCCGGGTCTTCTACAGTATAATTTGAAAAGAGTGACGTACATTAGACCCCAAGTGCCAAGGATATTGCTTGCAATGTATTTGGGACTTGAATAGATTTGCCATAACATCTATGTCAAATGCCGAGTTAACCAATCTAGCAAACTTATATGACTTCATTGAGTGAAAACTTCCTTTTTAACTTTGCAGGAAGCTTTAAGCCTGGGCGAGTCAAACCTGGCCGGCTTAAAGAAAAAATTAGAATCTGAACAAGTTGAACGCATCAAGGCTAAATCAAGCTAGAAGTCTTCTCTGGAAGATTTAGAAAAAATCAAGACAAACTTTGATGCTGAGAGGTCCGCCTTTGAAACTGAAAAGGCTGCTCTATTGAAACATGCGGAAGACGCCGAAAATCAGCTTAAGCCGGTGACTGACAAATTGGCCGGCTTAAAACAGCATGTCTCTCAAATGACGGCCGCTATCTTTGGTAAGTAATACTTTCAATCAATTGAAATAACTCGCTTGGCGGCTTGAAAAATTCCAATCTAACACACCTGGCGACTCTTGTTTTCACTGCATGATAGGTGCCAGGAGTTCCAACCTTGGGCAAAGTGTGTTGGTGAAGCTGAAAGCCGTCTATTCTTTGATGGAAAAATTATATGCTGGAAGCCTTCGCACTCTTGTGGCTGCATCCAATGGCAAGAAACCACCACAGCTGATCAAAGATGTATTGGATCAACTACCAACAATGCCCAAACAAATTGAAGAACTGAAGTTGTCAGCCGCCCATGCAGGAGCAATAACCTCGCTAAGCCGGGCTAAGGCTTATCAATCAGAGTTGGATCCTGAAGAAATGGCCGGCGGGTTTCCAGAATATAACGATAAGGGTCTGTCTTCAGTGAAGCAGATTTTGCAAAATGCATCAAGGAAATGCGGCCATTGGCATGTCAACTTGCACAAGAACTGGATCTGAAGAAGTACCAGCCGGCTTACGACAACAACAATACTTGAATCAAGGCGCCTTCCTGTGATGTTGTAGACCTGACTCCGCAAAGGCGTAAGCATATTTTTGCCCCTGATATCGACCCTTCCTCTATCATCAACGATGAAGCAATCTTTGAGGCTTTAACCGATGTGGACTGGACCTCGGACAATCTTCAGATTGGAAACAAAGAAGAGCCGGCTCAGGATGACCCAGGGACCTCTACGACAGGGCAGCAGCAAGGTGTCAACCCGGAGGGCACTAACCCGGGTAGCACAGAGGCCGGTTCAAAGGAGTAATATAACTCCTAAAAAACTTGTTTGAAACTTTTGGGCTCAACTGAAGCCTTGTGATAGGCTTAGTTAAAAACATGTGGTTGCCTTGTCGTGCCTTCGTGCACGTTGTAACTATTCGATCCAGTACTATCGCACCGATCCTCTTTGGATGTTTGATTGAGCTTAATATTCATCATTTCTTTGCACCACCCATTGAATAGAGTTGCTCATCTGATATCTTGACGCATAAGCTGCATGGAATTGTAATATAACCCAACATTGCCCATATTGGCGACTTATAATCACCACATTTGATTGCTTAGAATCTATGGCGGGTTAATAACCCAATGACTCCTTGTCATGACAATCTTTGAGCTGATAACTCGACGACCCATAGCCTCAATAAGCTCAACACTGATCAACGCTAACCCGGACTTCTGCTGACCCGGGAGTTTGCGCATAAATATTATCAAGAGCATAATAATTCCTGTAAAGATAGAAAAATAGAGAATATAACAAAAATATGTATAAGTCGGCTTTCAAGGCTCAACAAAAAGACCGGCTTTTAAAGCTCGAGTCTTACTTCAAAGAAGCTTGGCATAATAGCCTTGGTTTATTCTGTAAGCCGGCTCTCTCGTGACATAATCCGCCATTTTAACCTTGACTAGTTCAGAGTCATAAAGATTGACTGTCAAGAGTACGGCGGGTCACATATTCGGAGAAGCAACAAACAAAACAGGTAGGTTTATCCTCGCTCTCTGTAAGCCGGCTCTCTCATGACATAAGTCGTCGTTTTAACCTTGGCGAGTTCAGAGTCATAAAGATTGACTGTCAAGAGTACGGCGGGTCACCTGTTGGAGTAGCATCAAGCATACAGGCAGGTTTAACCTATATAATGGCGTTTATTTGCCGGTCAAGAGGGTAAGATAGCTAAACTCGGTGAGTTGTAAGCCCCCAAGTGACCTTATGATCAATTAATAAAGGATCTTTTACATATGTGTCTCTAACTGGAACCCACTACTCATATTTGCCCCTAATTTCGAAGCCTGCTCAAATTTGCCCCTCTGCCGTTATGTGCACTTATAGAAATACCCTCATGTGCCGTTACCGTCCGGTCAAAGTCGGTCAAAGGGCTTTGACCGTCCTGAAAAAAATAGCAAAAAAAATCTGAAATTTTGTGCCATCAAAGATACTCAGGTTCGCAAGATGCGTGCAAATTTTCATCCTGTTTGTACATTCTAGGAGCTCGTGGCAAAGAAAAAATAGTAAATATGTACACTTGTGAACAGTAAATTCAAAAAATAGCAATAAAATTCAAAAAAATATGAAAAAAATTGGCATCAAAGAGGCTCGGGTCTGCAAGGTGTGTGCAAATTTTTGTTGTGTTTGGACACTGTAGGAGCTCGTGAAGAAAGAAACAAAATTTAGCTCGGGAAAAAACTTTGGAAAAAATGACTATTTTGTTTTTTTTGCTAGAGCTCCTCGCATGTCATTTGATCACAAAACTTGCAAGAACCTTGTGCACTCAAGCCTCTTTGATGCCAAAAAATTTCATATTTTTTTGAATTTTCTTGCTATTTTATTTCAAATTTATTGTTCACAAGTATACAGATTAACTGTTTTTCCTCGCCACGATCTCCTGGAATGTCCAAATAGCACAAAAATTTGCACACACCTTGGGCACATGAGTATCTTCGATCCCAAAAAAATTTAGATTTTTTTAGATTTTTTTTGCTATTTTTTCAGAACGGTCAAAGCCCGTTGACCGGACGGTAACGGCGCAGAAGTGCATTTCTGTAAGAGCACCTAACGGCAGAGGGGCAAATTTGAGCAGGCTTCAAAATTAAGGGCAAATCTGAGTAGGTGGTTCGAGTTAGGGATAGAAATGCAAATGGCCTATTAATAAAAGACTCATGCATAATGTATGAGATGAAATGACAGAGGCCCCGAGTTTTGGGGATGCCGGCTTTATTACATTGATCATAAAAGATATATACATTGATATGTATGTACAATGATTGGAGCCAGTGGTTCAAGTATAATAAGGCCGAAGATGAGCAATATTCCAGGGCCGGTTGGTCTCCTCCTCGGAGCTACGGGACTTATCGTGTTCACGTATGTCGATGAGATAATATGACCCATGTTGAGGTTTTTGCTGACCACAAAGGGCCCCACCCAAGGGGGTGATAGCTTATGCATGCCTATCTGATCTTGAATCAAACGGAGCACTAAGTCGCCCTCCTAGAGCGTCCGGCTTTGAACTCTGCGGCTATGATAGCGAAGCAGGTCTTGTTGGTAAATCGTCAATCGAGCTACTGCAAGATCACGTTCTTCATCCAAAGTGTCCAAAGCATTTTGACGCGCCATCTCATTGTCTGCTTCAACTTAAGCCACCACCCTGGGTGAGTCATGATGAATATCACTTGGGAGAACCGCCTCGGCGCCATAAACCATGAAGAAAGGCGTGTAGCCTGTTGATCTGTTGGGGGTGGTCCTGATACTCCAGAGAACTGCAGGAAGCTCTTCAACCCAATAACCCGGCGTTTGTTCCAGAGGAACCATAAGCCGGGGCTTGATCCCTCGTAATATCTACTGGTTAGCACGCTGTCGGTGTTAAAACCGGCAGACCTCGGGGTAGGGGGTCCCGAGCTGTGGATCTAGGATCGATGGGTAACAAGGGACGATGAATATAGTGCTTACCCAGGTTCGGGCCCTCTCGAAGAGGTAATACCCTATGTCCTGCTTGATTGTATAACGTGGTTTATAGTGTAGATCTACCTCGAGATCAGTATGAGCTAAACCTTAGGCTATGGGGGGATGAAGATAGATCTCCCCCTAATGACTACAACCCTCGGTTTATATAGACACCGATAGGGTTAGGGTTACCGAAGATAGATTACAACAAGAGGGAAAGAGATCTCGTCCACCCTTAACTTGGAGGGCACACCACGGCTTCACAGGTCTTCGGTCACCACACAGCTCCACCAGTCCGGCCCATATACAATGGGTCATCGCCCCGAGGACCCCTTAGTCCATGACTCCCTCAGTAGCCCCCGAACTTGCCTCCAACGCCGAGGATCATCTTCTGGAATCTTCAAATCACTGGCTTGCGAGACGAGTTCCTCCATTCCACTTGAAGCCATGCAAATTCCGCCGAATATGATCCAGAGCCCGATCTAATATACTCAGGCCCAGACAGTCTCAGGATTCTAAGATCCGAATGTATCTCAAAACTGAGGTGAGACCACCAAAGTTCAATACCGTTCCTCAAGGTAAGTACCTTACACGCTTTTCAGAGAGCGCGCGGCCCAATGCCACCGTTCCTCACACCCGTCCTTTCAGCTTCACGATAAGACGCCTATTTATAGATCCAAAGGTGTTGAGAACAGTTATCCTCCCCCCTTTCTCCAAGAACATCATCGAAGCAATTTTCCGACGCCATGGCCAACAACCCAGGTTCATCCTCGCACCCTCACGGTCCGCTCCCAGGCGATTGGTCAAGTTGTTCAATCTCGCGCATCCAGCTAAGTCGCTTGCAAACACAGAGCTTCCTCCCTTTGGCCGATCTGGTACCAGTCCGCGCCGGTCTCATCTCCACCGATGGTCGTGCCCTTGCCGAGAACTCCCCCGCCCAAGCAAGGGGGGTCTACTAGAGTTCTATGGGATCCAGCTCCACAACCTCACCCCAGGGTCCATATTGCACATTTTCTGGCTTCGTGGCCTTGTGCGAGATATTTCTATGTTGCGAGCCCCATTTTGACTTGTGGAGGAAGTACTTTTGTCTTGTCCCTCGCCTCCGTGAGGGATCTATATTTGAGGTAGGAGGTGCTGAGGTATGGCGAATAGCTGGGACGGGGTACCCAATCGGGACCCCACAGAAAGATCCCGAAGGATGGACTTCAGAGTGGTTTTACATCAAAGACGTTCCCCTTACCGATCCAATTCGGCAAGGGCTACCAGAATATTCGAATGACCCACCTATAAAGCGGTACAACTGGCGGCCCAAGGGTCCTTCCCAAAAGGACAGCAAAGAAGTGCGGGCCCTCTCAGCCAAGATTAGGTTGCTGACCAGCAACAAGTTGACCATGGTCGAAGTTATGGCCATCGCCATTACCCGATGCATGCAACCCCTCCAACAGCGGGGTCACCCCTTATGGTGCTATAACGGGACCAACGATGTGACACGTTACCAGCGGCAAGGGCCAGACAACAAGGCGGCCTTGGCTAAAATATTGGCTGACCTCTTCAAGGGGGACGAAGCAGAGTTCGCTCGCATGAGTATTCAGGAAGGCTACTCCGGATACAATCTGGCGGACTGGGTAAGCCACAATCCATTATTTTGAGCCCACATATCATCGAATTCTCACTGATCGCCACTTGAACAGGGATGGAGGTGTCAAGTTGCGTCCATCAGTTGTCGTCCTCCTCAACCAGAGAATCATTTTCGCGAAGGCGGTCCGGGGTATCATGACGACCCAGAGACGTCGATCGAATTTGAAGACGGGGTGTTCTATCAGGAGGGCCTTGACGGCATCAGGGTGGCCCTGACATCAGATCACCCCGGGGTTCTTCCTTCTTCCACAGTAAGTGAAAAGAAGACCCCCTCCCGAACAGGGCGCTCGTCTCGCGCTACCCTCCCCCCCCCCATGTTGACATCTGCTCCCAAGGGTCACCGTACTACGCGTAAAAATGCCTCGGGAGGAGCGCGAACCGCGCCAGCTTCAACCCTTGACGGGAGATCAAAACGGAAAGCTTCCGCCGAGGCGGACGCACCTGCCCCTTCTGCCCAGAGGTAACGCGTTTTAGAACTGTAGCGAGGATCGCCTTTGCCATTTGTTTATTAAAGCTCACTCAACTTTGCAGAAGGTGTGTGTCTCTACATCAATCCGAAGATTTCCCGGATGCGCCAAACCGCAATTCCGGTCCCCAGTGTTCGGCACGGGCCGGAGCCCCCTCTGAATATGCGGCGGCTGGCGTGCCTCCGGCGGATTCTGACGATGTTTCGGTCACTAATTCCGAAGTAGAGAGCGTAATGAACCATCGCCGTCGGAGGGAGACTTTGCGCCAGACCGCCTTTACGGAACAGGAGTTTAATGCTTTTAATTCGGTAGACGCGTACCTCGAAGCGGCCCGGACAGGTCTTGATGGGATTGCTGGTCTATTTGCCTCCAAGGTGCAGGTATATAGCTTGAGAGCAAGTTCCCTAACTAACTAGCCCCCAAGCCTTAATTCGGGCGGGACGGCCGAGTTAAGGATTTCTAATGATGTAATTTTGTAGGCCGCAAGAGAGCATAGCAAAAAACTGGCCGAAGAGCTTGAGGCTAGCCGAAAACAGTTGGTCAACACCAAGGCCGAACTGGATGCGGCTCGAGAAGCCAGCAGCGATAAGTCCGGTAAGTGAGAAGAACTGCTTCCCAACTCGGGGAAGGGTATATGGTGTATTTTATGTGTTCACACTATTTTTCGTCATGCAGCCACGGAAGCCGCGAACGAGTTGCGCAAAGAGCTTGAGGCTGGTAAACACGTGTTGTCGTGGAGTTATGAGGAGAAAAATGAGCTCAATGTGGAGAATAAACGGCAAGCTGAGGAAATTATGAGTTTAAAGACTCAGCTGGCACAGGCTTTGGGGGAAAACCAAAAGCTAAAAGGTGGCATATACGGTAAGCGCTGATCGCACCGCGCTGTTGGTCCGTGTCATTGATGTGTTAATGATGATGTGCAACACCTGTTTGTTAGGTCTCCTTATTGGGCGACCCGAGGAAGAAGTAGGCACTTATGACGGGAACCTATTAAAGGAACTGTCGAAGACCTACGAGAAGGCCCGGAAAGCCCTGAAGAGCATGGCGAAGGCATTATGGCCTTCAGATGCACCTCCAGAGAGTATGTCCGATCTAGCTAGTATTTTAAAAGGGGCTCGGCGAAGGTTTGAATTATGGAAGATCTCGGCCTATCGAGAAGGAGCGCGCGAGGTGTGGGCTATGGTAAAGACCCGCTTCACCAAGCTGGACCCGGTGCATATGGCCCGGGTTGGACCCGTGGGTCCGAACGGTCAGGAGATACCGCTGAGCTTGGTGTACAACAACGCCGCTCGCTATTCTCAGAAGAACTATGCTTTAGAGCAATTAATAGACAATGTCAAGAAGGAGTAATTTTGTCAATTCTATGTATCCATGTACTTTACGTTGACCGTGCTCAATCCGCGTTCTTATTTATTTTTGAAAGAATGTTGTCTTAGCCGGCCATCGGCTTCTACCTCCCCAATCATAGATCAGGAAGTGTTCCGTACTTTGTGCCGTGAAAACGAAACAATACTTCGGGAACAAGGCAATCCGGCCATCTGGCTTAAACAGACAAAACATGTGCGGAGAGCTATGTTATATTACTATTTGACGTAAGAAACATCTTCTGATGAAAATAGTTCCTCCAAGGGTTCCTTTCTTTAGGTAAAATAATAATCCGGATACGTAAGATCAACGGACACCAATGGCTTTAAAAAAGAACCTTGGTGGTAAGCTCGAGGCTATATTCACTTCCCTTAGGCCGACTTATTGTATTCTGTAAGAACGCTAGCTTTCGGCTTCTCCCGTCTGAGGTACGGTCCCGGGTGACCCGGTCATAACAATCACCGAGGTTCTCCCTTTACTCCCTAGCCAAACAATTGGGAATGTAGTGGTAATCACAGGAGCCAGGCAACCCGGCTTGGCAAAGATCTTAAGTCAAACAAGTGCATATGTTGGCTTAACATGTATGAGAAGGATGCAATCATAACGAATGCGGTGTATGCATTTATGCGGCTCGTCTAAGGGAGCCCCCAGGCAAAGCTGGGTATTACATTTAATGGTATATAGTAGGGGCCTGGTGAGGTTCGATTTAACCGAACTAGCACCACGATGAAAGAGAGAAAAAAGTAAAAAAGTAAAATAAGGCAAAAATTGACGTCGGACTCAGGCGTAAAAACGCCGCAACCTTGCTGCGTTCCATGGGTTCGGCTCGAGGCCGTTGTCAGACGGGCGGCGAAGACGATATGCTCCTCCTACAAGTACTTCATCAATGATGTACGGTCCCTCCCATTTAGGTGATAGTTTATTCTTCTGTTTTTCGGGGAGTCGGAGGACAAGGTCTCCCATGTTGTATGTCTTTGCCTGCACTTCATAGTTGTGGTAACATCGTGCTTGCTGTTGATAGAACGTGGACCGAGCCCGAGCTATGTCTCGCTCTTCATCCAGTGCGTCTAGATCGTCCTGCTGATCGAGCTCGGCTTCCTTTTCTTCGTACATGCGCACTCTAGGTGCATCATGGATGAGGTCGCATGGGAGAACTGCTTCCGCACCGTATACCATCAAAAATGGTGTGTATCCGGTTGACCAATTAGGGGTGGTGCGCAGCCCCCATAGTACGGAGTCAAGTTCCTCGACCCAATGGCAGTCAGATTGTTCAAGGGATCGAACTAGGCGAGCCTTAATGCCGCTCATAATGAGTCCATTGGCCCGTTCGACCTGCACGTTGGTCTGTGGGTGGTACACCGAGGCGTAATCGAGCTTGATGCCCATTTTGCCGCACCAGTCTTTGACCTCCTGGGCGGTGAAGTTGGTACCATTATCGGTAATTATGCTGTGGGGGACACCGTAACGGTGTACGACATCGGATAAGAAGTTGACGACTGGTCCGGATTCTGCCGAAGTGACGTGTCGTGCCTCAATCCACTTGGTGAATTTGTCGACCATGACCAATAGGTACTTCTTTTTGTTTTTCCCCCTTTGAGTGGCCCGACCATGTCGAGACCCCAGACCGCGAAAGACCAAGTTATCGGTATCGTCCGAAGGGCTGTGGGGGGCAAATGGCTTTGATTTGCGAACAGCTGACATCCGACGCAGTGTTGGACTAATGTCCAGGCATCTTCGCGGGCGGTAGGCCAGAAGAAACCTGCTCGAAAAGCTTTGCTAACCAAAGCCCGAGCCGCCGCGTGGTGACCGCCCATGCCTGCGTGTATCTCTGCCAAGAGCTAATGCCCCTCCTCCTCGGAGATGCATCTTTGTAAAACTCCTGTGGTACTCTTTTTATAGAGTTCGCCTTCATGGACATTGTATGCTTTAGAGCGCCGAACTATACGCCGCGTTTTGGTTTGGTCCTCCGGAAGCTACTTTTGTGTGAGATAGGCTAGCAGGGGTTCTGTCCAGGTTGGGGTTATGGCCATGACTTCATGGGCGGAGGGTGTTTCCTCGAGTGCGGAGCCGTCGATGATATGGCCGTCTGGCACGTTATCCGGTGAGGCATTGTTAGAGGGCTCATGGGTTGATGCGCTGGTGACGTCGTCCTGCCACACCACGGAGGGCTTAAAGAGACGCTCGAGGAAGGTGTTTTTGGGAACAGGGTCGCGCTTGGTGCCCATGCGGGCGAGGACGTCGGCTGCTTGATTGCTGTCTCTAGCGACATGGTGAAGTTCTAGGCCCTCGAAATCGGGCCGATATCCGGAGGACTGCGTTTCTGTAAGCCGCCATCTTAGGGTCCTTGGCGTCGAATTCGCCGTTGACTTGAGAGATCGCTAGTTTTGAATCTCCCCTTACCTCGAGGCGCTGCACTCCCATTGTTGTGGCCATACGAAGGCCATGTAGTAGTGCTTCGTATTCGGCTGCGTTGTTGGAGTCCTTGTACATTATCTGTAAGACGTACCGAATAGTGTTGCCTGTGGGGGAGGTTAAGATGACCCCAGCCCCCAGTCCGGCTAACATCTTTGAGCCGTCGAAATACATTGTCCAGTGTGAATATGTACTGTATTCCCGGGGTAGTTCGGCTTCGGTCCATTCGGCAATAAAATCGGCCAGCAGCTGAGATTTAATGGCTCGGCATGGTTTGTATGTTATCTCAAAGGGGAGGAGCTCGATGGCCCACTTGGCAATGCGGCCCGTGGCATCTCTGTTATTGATTATATCATTCAAGGGGACCTCCGATTCCACTGTGACTGAACATTCTTGAAAGTAGTGTCGAAGCTTTTGGGACGCCATGAAGACTGTGTAAGCTATCTTTTGGTAGTGCGGGTACCGTGTTTTACATGGTGTTAGCACTTCAGACACATAATAGACTGGCTTCTGCACTTGAAATTTATGGCCCTCGGATTCCCTTTCCACTGCCAGCACCGCACTGACCACCTGATTGGTGGCTGAGACATATAGCAACATGGGCTCGCCAACACTAGGTGCGGTTAAGATAGGGTTGCTGGCTAGGAGTGTTTTAATCTCCTCGAGCGCCGCAGTTGCTTCATCTGTCCATTGGAAATTCTTGGTCTTTTTTGAGTAGCTTGTAGAGTGGTAATGCTTTTTCTCCGAGGCGTGATATGAAGCGGCTCAAGGCTGCCACGCATCGTGCCAGCTTCTGAACATGTTTGAGCTCTGTTGGTATTGCGAGCTGAGATAGCGCTCTAATTTTTGCCGGATTGGCCTCGATTCCTCTATGGGAAACGATGAATCCGAGCAGCTTTCTAGCGGGGACCCCGAAGATACATTTTTCCGGGTTGAGCCGTATGTCATAAGCTCGCAAGTTGTCGAAGGTTTGGCGTAGGTCGTCTACTAGTTGGTCTATGTGTTTGGTTTTGACAACCACATCATCCATGTATGGTTCGACCGTTTTGCCAATTTGATTTTTGAGGCATGCTTGAATCATGCATTGGTATGTGGCTCCTGCGTTTTTCAATCCGAACGGCATGGTGGTGAAGCAGAAGGGCCCGTAAGGGGTAATAAATGTGGTTGCCGCCTGGTCGGACTCTTTCATCTTGATCTGGTGGTATCCGGAGTATGCGTCAAGAAAACATAGTGAGTTGTGTCCGGCGGTGGCGTCGATGATATGGTCTATCCTCGGCAGGGGGAAAGGATCCTTAGGGCAGGCCTTGTTAAGGTCTTTGAAATCGACACAGAGCCGCCAGGACTTATCCTTCTTTGGTACCATTACCAGGTTTGCTAACCACTTGGGGTGCTTGATCTCACGGATGAATCCGGCCTCCAACAGTTTTGCGAGTTCTTCGCCCATGGCTTGTCGTTTGGGTTTGGAAAATCGGTGCAGGGTCTATTTCACTAGCTTAAAGCCTTTTAGAATGTTGAGGATGTGCTCTGCTTTCCTGTGTGGGATTCCTGGCATGTCCGAGGGCTGCCAGGCGAATATGTCCCAATTTTCATGCAGGAATGTCCTTAATGCCTCGTCGACTGCGGGGTCCAGCTGTGCTCCTATGGATGCCGTTTTGTTGGGATCTGTTGGGTGCACTTGAAATTTTACTATTTCATCTGCTGGCTTAAATGACGTGGATTTTTGTCTTTTACTGAGAACCATGTCATCCCTGTCGACGGTAGTGCGTAAAGCTGTTAATTCTTCGGTCGCGAGGGCTTTGGATAGTGCCTCTAGGGCGAGAGATGCCGTTTTGTTTTCGGCTCTTAAGGCTCTGCTTGGGTCGCTTTTAAGTGAAATTACCCCATTGGGCCCTGGCATTTTGAGTTTCATATACCCGTAATGTGGTATGGCCTGAAATCTCGAGAATGCCTCTTGCCCTAGAAGGGTGTGGTATCCACTGCGGAAGGGCACAATGTGGAATAGCAAGGGTTCGGATCTGTAGTTATCCGGTGTGCCGAACACAACATCGAGGGTTATGCGTCCCGAGCAGTGTAGCTCCCTTCCGAGTGTTATACCTCAGAATGTAGTGCTACTGCGTTCGATGCGAGACCTGTTGACCTGCATCTTCTCGAGTGTATCCTCGTAAATGAGATTGAGGCCGCTGCCTCCGTCCATTAGTACTTTAGTCAGCCGGAAGCCATCGATGATGGGGTTGAGGACCAGTGCGGCCGGTGCGTGGCTGACGCGGGGGCTTGGCTCGTCCTTCTCATCGAAGGTGATAGGAGTATTCGCCCATGGCTGTGCCGCTGCCACTTGATATATCTGGCTGAGCTCCTGAAGAGCCTTTTTCCTTTTGCTGTTTGAGGTGAACAACTCGTATACCGTAAGGACATTGTGGTCCTGTGGTGAGGCTGAAGACTATTTATCTCGGGGTGTAAGGCCCAAGATTGGTTCGCCATATTTGGCCACTTGTCTTACCACCCAGCAGGCTTGAAGTCTATGGGTTGGGTTTGCGTCTAGCAAGACCGAATGTATTGGGCATGGTTTATCCAGCAACTCATCTAACACCGATCTGGGCCTGGCTTTCTTGTCATTGGGCTCGCACTCCAGTGGCCGATTTGTGTAGGCTCGTTTAAGGCAAGGCTTTTCGTGCTGCGCGGTGGGCTGTGGCCCCATGCTCAACTGTTGCGCCCTCCATGTGTCCTCCATGGCACAATATTTGCGCACCATGTCTGATAGTTCGGTGAAGCTTTGAATTTGGCAGCGCGCGAGGGCGTTTAAGAGGCCCTCATCCCTGTAGTTGAACTGGAAGGCTTTAATTATTTCTTTGTCACAGCAAGGTGCCATCCTGTTTTTTACCAGGAGAAATCTAGCCCAATAATGGTGGACTGTCTCGTTTGGCAGCTGTTTGACGTACATGAGGACCCATATGTCTGGGCTTCCTGAATCCGGAGAGTATTCCGTGTGGTGGGTGGGTGGGAAAATTTGGAGAATTCCCCCCTGCCGCGGATCCGGACTATCCTTGATGGGAGGTTGAGGCATGTCCGGTCCTGACCGCACAGGACTCGGATCCGAACTGGTGAGTGGCCGGATAGGCTCAAGGCTGGGACTTGTGTCAGGTGTTATATCCGGACGTACATCCGGGCTGGTGTCTGACTCCGAGCTGGAGATTCGAGTATACACCGTCTTTAGCTTACATGGTTGTGGCCCCTCCTGTGCCTCTTTGACTGTGGCGACGAGGTGCGTGACCGGAGGGGTGTTTATTTCTCGATCATCGGGTTTAAGCCCGATCTGGTCGTAGGCTGTAGGCCAAATAACAGAAATTCCTATTGCGCGGAACAGATATGCCAACTGATCTGCCGGCTGGGCACATAGGGGTGTCGAATGCTCCAGTGACTCGACGGGAGGCCCTGCGGGCGGTCCGTCGGAGTTGGGCTTCGGGGCCGGACCTTGAAAGATACCGGACTTTCGTGAGTTTGCTAGTCCTGGGGTCGATGCCCCTGGACTGACGGATCCTTCAATGGGGGTAAGGCATTCGATCTGGTCGAGGCGACCGGCGGGGTTGGCATGCACTAATATGCCACCGAAGACGAGGAGGTGACCAGGGGCGGTAAAGCCCTCGGTACGGGTGTGGTCTCCATCGACCGGTCGAGCCATCGACCCTCTCGTCGATCGCACAGCGGAACTCTCAATGAAAGCACCAATGTTGATATTAAAACTGGTAGACCTTGGGGTAGGGGGCCCCGAGCTGTGGATCTAGGATCGATGGGTAACAAGGGACGACAAACACAGTGTTTACCCAGGTTCGGGCCCTCTCGAAGAGGTAATACCCTATGTCCTTCTTGATTGTATTGATTGTATAACATGGGTTACAGAGTAGATCTACCTCGAGATCAGTATGAGCTAAACCCTAGGCTACGGGGGGATGAAGATAGCTCTCCCCCTAATGACTACAACCCTCGGTTTATATAGACACCGATAGGGTTAGGGTTACCGAAGATAGATTACAACAAGAGGGAAAGAGATCTCGTCCACCCTTAACTTGGAGCGCACACCACAGCTTCACAGGTCTCCGGTCACCACACGGCTCCATGATACGTCCATTTTGCACCATGCTTTTATATTGATATTTATTGCATTATGGGATGTTATTACCTATTTTGGTACAATACTTATGCCTTTTCTCTCTTATTTTACAAGGTTTACATGAAGAGGGAGAATGCCGGCAGTTGGAATTCTGGACTGGAAAAGGAGCAAATCTGAGAGACCTATTCTGCACAACTCCAAAAGTCCCAAAAATTTACGGAGAATTATTTTGGAATATATAAAAAATATTGGGCGAAGAAAATACCAGAGGGGACCCACCAGGAGGTCACAAGCCTGGGGGCGCCCCTACCCCCTGGGCGCACCCCTGTGGCTTGTGGGCCCCTGGCGGGCATCCGGTGCCCATCTTCTGCTATATGATGTGTTTTGACCTGAAAAAAATCAGAAGGGAGCTTTCGGGACGAAGCGCCGCCGTCTCGAGGCGGAACTTGGGCAGAACCAATCTAGGGCTCCGGCGAGCTGTTCTGCCTGGGAAACTTCCCTCCCGGAGGGGGAAATCATCGTCATCGTCATCACCAACGATCCTCTCATCGAGAGGGGTCAATCTCCATCAACAACTTCACCAACACCATCTCCTCTCAAACCCTAGTTCATCTCTTGTATCCGATCTTTGCCTCAAAACCTCAGATTGGTACCTGTAGGTTGCTAGTAGTGTTGATTACTCCTTGTAGTTGATGCTAGTTGGATTATTCGGTGGAAGATCGTATGTTCATATCCTTAATGATATTTATTACTCCTCTGATTATGAACATGAATATGCTTTGTGAGTAGTTACGTTTGTTCCTGGGGACATGGGAGAAGTCTTGTTATAAGTAATCACGTGAATTTGGTATTCGTTCGATATTTTGATGAGATGTATGTTGTCTTTCCTCTAGTGGTGTTATGTGAATGTTGACTACATGACACTTCACCATTTTTGGGCCTAGGGGAAGGCATTAGGAAGTAATAAGTATATGATGGGTTGCTAGAGTGACAGAAGCTTAAACCCTAGTTTATGCGTTGCTTCGTAAGGGGCTGATTTGGATCCACATGTTTCATGTTATGGTTAGATCTATCTTAATTCTTCTTTCGTAATTGCGGATGCTTGCGAGAGGGGTTAATCATAAGTGGGAGGCTTGTCCAATTAAGGATAGCACCCAAGCACTGGTCCACCCACATATCAAATTATCAAAGTAACGAACGCGAATCATATGAGCATGATGAAAACTAACTTGACAATAATTCCCATGTGTCCTCGGGAGCGCTTTGCTCTATATAAGAGTTCGTCCAGGCTTTTCCTTTGCTACAAAAAGGATTGGGCCACCTTGCTACACCTTTGTTACACTTGTGTGACGCCCCCGGCTCAATCGTGCACTAATCATACACGCAAATGCACACGATCAAGCCTAAGGACTCACGGGAAGATATCACAACACAACTATAAAACATAAATAAAGTCATACAAGCTTTATATTACAAGCCAGGGGTCTCGAGGGCTCGAATACATAAGCTCGCATACAAGCGTCATCGGAAGCATCGGATATCTGAGTACATATATAAAAGAAAACAAAGACAGGCCCTTAAAAGGCGGGACAAAAGAAAACACTACGATCGAAAGGCGCAGGCCTCCTGCCTAGGACCCTCCTAACCTACTCCTGGTCGACGGCAAGCTCGTAGTAATATCCACCCTCGGGGTAGTGGTAGTGATCGTCGGCGTGGGCAGCTGTATCTGGGGCTCCGTCATCTGGTTGCACCAAAAAGGATATGGGGAAAAAGAAAGCAAAGCAACCGTGAGTACTCATCCGAAGTACTCAGCAAGCAAGGATCTACACTACATATGCAATCATTATCAAAGGAAGGCTGTATATGTGGACTGGGCTGCAGAAATGCCAGAATAGAGAGAAGGCCTAGTCCTATCGAAGACTAGCATCTTCAGAGGTCTTGCAGCATTAGAAGAGTGTAGATTAGTACCGTATAAAGTAGTAGTATCATTAAGTCTCATCCTCACCCAGAGATCCTTTCTCGACTCCCTGCGAGAAAGCAATCCCAGAGCCATACAGTCATCAACCTCGTCCTGAGATCCCTTCTCGACTCCCTGCGAGAAGCAATCCCAGAGCCATAGTATCCAATTCTAGTTGTATTGATCGGGATACAACTCCGAGTGTCCGTTACCAAGGATCCGGCTATGCATAGATTAGTTCTTCCCTGCAGGGGTGCACCAACTTACCCACCACGCTCGATTAACTCCGGCCGGACACACTTTTCCTGCGGTGCCCGACCTCGGCCAAACGACACACCATAGCCCTACCTAGAGCTCAGCAGAGAGGTCCCCGCCGGTCTACATACTAAGCACTCAGAGGTCTTGGGCCATCGCCCTGTGCACTCCGGGTCCTTGCGCACACGGTGAAGCCAGGCATTTGTCTGTCCATTCGAACTTAACGCCCTTGTGAAGCAGATCAGTTAAAGGCTTAGCAATTTTTGAAAAGTTCTCAACAAATCGACGGCAATAGCTTGCAAGGCCGAGAAAACTTCTCACTTCCTTGACGTTCTTCGGAGGAGTCCAGTCAAGAATAGCCTGAACTCGTTCCGGGTTAACAGCAATTCCATCCTTGGAAATCACATGACCAAGGTAAGTTACTTCAGAAAGCCAAAATTCACATTTGGAGTATTTGGCGTACAACTGGTGTTCTCGAAGCATTTCTAGAACAAGACGGAGGTGTTCGGCATGTTCTTCTTTATTCTTTGAATAGACCGGAATATCATCTAGATACACCACGACAAATTTGTTGAGATAATCCATGAAGATGTAATTCATCAGACGGGAGAATGTGGCTAGAACATTTGTTAAGCCAAATGACATGACAGTGTACTCATAAGAGCCATAACGGGTTACAAATGCAGTCTTTGGAATATCCTCTTCACGAACACGGATCTGATGATAACTCAACCTCAAATCAAGTTTAGAGAATACCGATGATCCAGCAAGTTGATCATACAAATCATTGATCCGAGGAAGCGGATATTTGTTCTGAATTGTTGCTTGGTTGATAGGTCGGTAATCCTGAACCAACCGATTAGTTCCATCCTTCTTCTTAACAAAGAGTGAAGGTGCTCCCCAAGCAGAGGAACTGGGGCGGATGAAACCTTTCTTAAGTGACTTGTCGATTTCTTCCTTTAGCTCGAGAAGGTGGTGCGGAGGCATTTTATAAGGATGCTTCGCAATAGGGGTAGTGCCAGGTTTCAAGTCGATGACAAACTCGACAGCTCTAGCAGGGGGTATTCCTGGAAGTTCTTCTGGAAAGACATCTTGAAAATCACGAACAACTGGAACGTTCTCGATGCCTTCAAGAGGTGAAGCATTCAATGCATCCAGAACATAAATCTGACTGTCTGGCCGGAAGGGTGTGTGATGCGGACTGATTCAGTGGCACAGTCAATCAAAGCTTTATGAGGCTTCAACCAGTCCATACCCAGAATAATGTCTATGTTGGAGGTCTTGAGAGCAATGAGTGAAACGGGGAACATCAATCCTCCGATCACAATGTGGTTACCGTGGCTTACCATGGTAGTTTGCCAATTAGCCCCAGGTGACTGGATTACTAATGGAGTGGACATCTCCTCGAAAGGTATATCATGGCTTCGCGCAAAACTTTCGGACATGAAGGAGTGCGATGCTCCAGAATCAAAGAGGACTAAAGCTGGGATTGAATTCACTAGAAGGGTGCCCATCACAATTTTGGGGTCCTGTCGAGCTTCTTCAATGTTGACTTGGTTGACATGAACACGTTGACCATCAGGTAGTCTGGCATTACGATTCCTGGAATGATGGGTCCGATGGCCCTTCCTACGACCAATAGGATGACGTGATGCATTCTGAGGCTGACCCTGATGACAGTTGAAAGCACGGTGCCCTGGCTGTCCACATTTGCGACATAAACCATCATTATGGAGAGGAGCTACGGCATTGGACTGTCCACCCTGGATCATTAGCTGTCTTGGCGGCGGAGGCAGACGAGGTGCAACATAAGACGGCCTTGGTGTTGGAGCAGGTCGGTGATGAACATTATGTGGGATCCAGACTCGACATTTCTGAGAAGGTTGACCCGAAGACGAACCAACATCACGAGTGCGCTTGAGCGACTCCTGGCATTTAGTAAGAGTTTTTTCAACTTGGAAAGATTTGCTGACAAGCGTTGCGAAGTCCTCACAATCAAGGGTAACAAGTGCGAGGTTTAACTCCGGCCGGACACACTTTTCCTGCGGTGCCCGGCCTCGGCCAAACAACACACCATAGCCCTACCTAGAGCTCAGCAGAGAGGTCCCCGCTGGTCTACATCCTAAGCACTCAGAGGTCTTGGGCCATCGCCCTGTGCACTCCGGGTCGTTGCGCACATGGTGAAGCCAGGCACCAACACTAGAGGATGGCGCCGGTCCGTCCGTGCTGCCATGCTGAACTAGACGTCTGACAGAACTTTCGGCTGAATCATACAATGCCGAGTACCCATATTTATTCCCGCGTGATGGTTAGTGCTATCGGGCCAGAGACCCACTCAGATCACATATCCAAACCGTTAGTACCTTGGGGGTGCGGTAACGAGCAGAGACTCATGATCGATGTGACCCCGTCGCCCCGTCTCGAGGACTTGCGGCAAGGGCCAAGAATGCCCGCCCACGCCTCGTATTCATCACTCAGGCACCATACAGGCAACCCGTCTTCACATCACACGCGGGTACCCCTCAAGGTCGACCCGCCTTTCCAAGTAACAATAGTACAGTCCAAGTATCCGTGTGTCCATAACATCAAGGGAATCCAAGGTATCACCCTCGTTGGATTCCTACACGATGTATCCGTCAAGGTGAACTCGGAGGAATCACCCTCGATGACCACGACCGATTAGCTACTCTACAGAGTTAACATCAGAAGTGCTACACAAGGTATCACCCTCGGCACTCGATAGTAACGCTGCAGTGTCGTTACAACTAAGGGGGGTGATGTGCGGTGCCGGGGCCTGGTCTTCGATCCCGTTGATCGGGTCTTCTGATAATCCAGCGGGGCTGTCGGGATAAGTGGGGTCACTGATAGGTCTCTACCCAGCCTATACTAGACAGTTTAGGATAAGTAGGTAAGGTTTCAATAGCAGGTTACAATAAACAGGCTATGCATCAGAATAGGTAAAGCAGTAGCAGTAGCAATTCTAATGCAAGCATGAGAGAGAAAGAATAGTTGATATCGGTATGCTCAAAGGGGGTGCTTGCCTGGTTGCTCTGGCAAGAAGGAGGGGTCGTCGGAAGCCGGCTCGTCCGGAGCATAGTCGTACTTGGCTGCAACGACGTCGGTCTCGGCGTCTATCGAGAGAGAAGGAGGGGGGAAGAAACAGTAAATACTAAGCAAACAAGTGCTATACTATGTATGACATGACAATATGCAGTGCCGGGTGTGTCCTAACGTATGGTTGCACGTTACCGAAGAAGGGGGAATCCATCCGGGAATGTTTTCCCGGTTCCGGACCTGTGTCAGACAGATGACCGGAGGGGAACGGTTCCATGTTCGGATAGTTAGGGACGTGTGACGGACGAACGGACTGCGTATTCGGATTCGTCTCGAAATTCTGAGCAACTTTCATGTACAAAGTATTTTCATCGGAGTTACGGATTATTCACTATGATTTTCTAAAGTTTAAACTAAATTCTGGAATTATTTAAATTATTAAATCCAACATTATCCGAAACAGTGCTTGCTGACATCAGCATGACATCAGCATGACGTCACAGGTTAATTAGACAAAACTGGTTAGTCCTAATTAGGTGATTAGTTTAACTAAATTTAATTAAACCGGATTAATTAAGTTAATTAATTCACTAATTAATTAACTAATTAACTTTATTATTATTTATTTATTTTAATTATTTTTATTACATTTTTTTAAATCCTTTTTTTTATTAAACGTTCTGGGGCATGGGGCCCCTCTGTCATAGGGCCAGGGGGCAGGGCCCAGTGGTCAGTGGCCCGAGAGGCCAAACGGACGCTGGCGCGCGCGGGCACTGGCCCAGGCCAGCCACGGGGTGGGGCTCGGCGTTCGGCGCCGGCGAGGCGCGGCCGGCAGGAGTGGCGCAGACGGCGGAGCGGTGCAGCAGCGGCTGAGGCAGCAGGTGGCGTAGAGCAGCAGCGGCGGCAGGGTCGAGCGAGGCCGCGGCGGCCACGACCGGGGCACGGGCAGCGACCGCGTGGTTGCCGAAGCAGAGCGGGCCGTGGGGCGGTGCGGGGGGGCGCAGCCGCAGAGCACAGCAGCGACTGAAGGGAGGCCACGGCGAGGCAGGCTCGGACCGGACTTGGCGACGGCGGTGAGCGAGGCCAGCGCATGGCTGGGGCGCGAGTGCGCGCGCACGGGGCGCGGCCGAAGGCAGCGCAGCTCGGGGTGAGTGCGGGCAGGGGCGCGGTCGACGCGACGAGCGCGAGCGCGGTGACAGGGCGACGTCATGGCGGACGGGGAGGGAGAGAAGGTGCAGAGGGGGGGAAGAGGCCCAGGGCCTCACCGACGATGTAGATGACCGTGGGGCGGCGAGGCTCGATGGGGGCCGGTGAGGTCGAAGTCGGGGACGGCGAGGCGACGAGGTCGAGGCGGCGATGGCGGGGCGGCGCCGGAGATGACGAGCGGCGTCAGGGCTTGATCCCGATCCAGAGCGGATCAGGAGGGGGGAGAGGGTGAGGGAGAGCGAGGGGGGTGTAGTGGATAGGGTTAGGGTTCGCCCTGGTGGGGAGGGGGTTAGTAGATGGGGACTGGGCCGGCCTGGCAGCCTGGTGACCTGCTGGGCCGAAGCCCAGTTGGGGGGGGTTCTTTTTATTTTTGTTCATTTTTCATTTCTGTTTTTCTTTTTGTTTCTATTTTTGCAATAATGTGTGGCCTCCAACACTGTTTTGTAAAATAGGTAACTAGTTCCAATAAATACAGTGCATTATTAGTCACTGTTAGGAAATGGTTTGATGCCAAGGTGATTTCTTTTGCATTTTATTTAATGTTAAATGGATTAAATATTTCTGCTTTCTTGCTGTTAGAGGCACATAATTAATTTAGTATATGTTGATTATAATTTTAGAATTGTCTCTGGAATATTTGTTATTTAATGAACATTTTAGTTTCTGGGTTTGGACAACTTTTATTTTCACTTTTAGTTTGAATTTCCATTTGAATTTGAATTTGAAAAGAGATAGGATCCAAATGATGTTTAAGCACTGTTGATCATGATGACATGGCATTATTAAAAAGGGGAATTACTGTGGCTAACCACTGGGGGTGTTACAAATCTCCTCCACTAACAAGAATTCTCGTCCCGAGAATTAAGAGGTGGAAGGAAAAAGTTCGGGGTATTCCGCACGAAGATTATCCTCGCGTTCCCAAGTGGCTTCATCTTGAGTATGGTTTGACCACTGCACTTTGAGGAACTTGGTAACCTTCTGACGGGTCCGACGCTCAGCTTCATCGAGAATGCGGATCGGATGCTCCTTATAAGAAAGATCATCTTGCAATTCGAGCATCTCGTGATCCACTGCGCGGTGCGGAGATTCGTTGAAGCATTTACGAAGTTGCGACACATGGAAGACATCGTGGATATGGGAGAATTACGGTGGCAATTCCAATTTATACGCCACCTGACCACGTCTTGCAATAATACCGAAAGGACCAATGTAGCGCGGAGCTAGCTTGCCCTTGATTCCAAAACGGTGAGTGCCCTTCATAGGAGTGACCCGTAGATAAGCCTGATCACCAGGTTGATAAGTCAAACCCCATCGTTTGCGATCGTAGTTTCTCTTCTGGCGGTCCTAAGCCACCTTGAGGTTTTCACGAACGATACAGACTTGCTCTTCGGCGTGTTGAATAATGTCCGGTCCCACGAGTGGTCGTTCCCCAGTTTCTGACCAATTCAGAGGGGTGTGACACTTACGTCCATAAAGTACTTCGAAGGGAGCCATTTTCAAGCTGGCTTGATAGTTGTTGTTATATGAGAATTCCGCATAAGGAAGAGAGTCTTCCCACTTCTTGCCGAAAGAAATAACACAAGCTCGCAGCATGTCTTCAAGCACTTGATTGACTCGCTCAACTTGGCCTTGGGATTGGGGGTGATAAGCTGAACTCTAGGTAATATGAGTTCCCATAGCTTCTTGGAAACATTCCCAGAACTTTGAAGTGAAAAGGCCGCCACGGTCCGAACTAATCTCCTTCGGAATACCGTGGAGTGAAACAATTCTGGAGATATACAACTCTGCTAACTGACTAGCAGTAATAGTTTCCTTGATGGGCAGAAAGTGTGCAACTTTAGAGAGTTGGTCGACGACGACAAGAATAGTATCGTGTCCCTTCTGTGACCTGGGAAGGCCAGTAATGAAATCCATCTGAACCTTATCCCATTTCCATAGAGGAATAGGAAACGGTTGCAGAATTCCAGCAGGCTTCTGATGTTCTACCTTAACGCGACGACACACATCACATTCAGCAACGTACCGAGCAATATCCTGCTTCATTTTAGACCACCAGTACCTTTGACGGAGATCACGATACATCTTGGTGCTACCCGGATGAATAGACAATGGGGTATCATGTGCCTCCTTCATGACCTTGTCAGTCATGAGTTCGAAGCGAGGTACCACAATGCGGTTTTTGAAATACAAGGTTCCATCTTCAGACAATGAGAAATCCCTGTACTTTCCAAGGTGAAGATTTTTCTTCATCAGATCAATTTCAGCATCTTTAGCTTGCGCATTCTTAACAGCCTTCTCAAGATCTGGTTGTATCACAAGGTTATTAAGAGAACTCTGTGGGACAATACGCAGATTCAACTTGCACAGTTCTTCAAAGAGACGAGGTTGAGCTCGCCTAACCATGAGGTTGTCGCAATAGGACTTGCGGCTTAAGGCATCAGCGATCACGTTAGCCTTGCCAGGGGTATAGGAAATACCCAAATCATAGTCCACAATGGCCTCCATCCATCTTTGGTGACGGAGGTTTAGAGATGGCTGGGTGAACAAGTACTTTAGACTTTTATGATCCGTGTAGATCTCGCAACGATTACCGAGAAGGTAATGTCGCCACAACTGCAATGCATAGATCACAGCAGCTAGCTCTAGATCATGTACCGGATAATTCTCTTCATGTGGGCGCAACTGACGAGAGCCATAAGCAATCACTTTACGCTCTTGCATTAGGACACAGCCTAATCCTTCACGGGATGTGTCACAATAGATCACAAAATCTTTGCGAGAATCTGGAGGAGATAGTACTGGGGCAGATGTCAGCTTGTCTTTGAGTGTTTGAAAACTTTCCTGACATTTGTCTGTCCATTCGAACTTAATGCCCTTGTGAAGCAGATCAGTCAAAGGCTTAGCAATTTTTGAAAAGTTCTCAACAAATCGACGGCAATAGCTTGCAAGGCCGAGAAAACTTCTCACTTGCTTGACGTTCTTCGGAGGAGTCCAGTCAACAATAGCCTGAACTCGTTCCGGGTTAATAGCAATTCCATCCTTGGAAATCACATGACCAAGGTAAGTTACTTCAGAAAGCCAAAATTCACATTTGGAGTATTTGGCGTACAACTGGTGTTCTCGGAGCCTTTCTAGAACAAGACGGAGGTGTTCGGCATGTTCTTCTTTATTCTTTGAATAGACCAGAATATCATCTAGATACACCATGACAAATTTGTCAAGATAATCCATGAAGATGTAATTCATCAGACGGGAGAATGTGGCTGGAGCATTTGTTAAGCCAAATGACATGACAGTGTACTCATAAGAGCCATAACGGGTAACAAATGCAGTCTTTGGAATATCCTCTTCATGAACACGGATCTGATGATAACCCAACCTCAAATCAAGTTTAGAGAATACCAATGATCCAGCAAGTTGATCATACAAACCATTGATCCGAGGAAGCGGATATTTGTTCTGAATTGTTGCTTGGGTGATAGGTCGGTAATCCTGAACCAACCGATTAGTTCCATCCTTCTTCTTAACGAAGAGTGAAGGTGCTCCCCAAGCAGAGGAACTGGGGCGGATGAAACCTTTCTTAAGTGACTTGTCGATTTCTTCCTTTAGCTCGAGAAGGTGGTGCGGAGGCATTTTATATGGACGCTTCGCAATAGGGGTAGTGCCAGGTTTCAAGTCGATGACAAACTCGACAGCTCTAGCAGGGGGTATTCCTGAAAGTTCTTCTGGAAAGACATCTTGAAAATCACGAACAACTGGAACGTTCTCGATGCCTTCAAGAGGTGAAGCATTCAATGCATCTAGAACATAAATCTGAGCTTCGGCGTCCTGAACTGTTCGAGCTGAGTATCTGACTGTCTGGCCGGAAGGGTGTGTGATGCGGACTGATTCAGTGGCACAGCAATCAAAGCTTTATGAGGCTTCAACCAGTCCATACCCAGAATAATGTCTATGTTGGAGGTCTTGAGAGCAATGAGTGAAACGGGGAACATCAATCCTCCGATCACAATGTGGTTACCATGTCTTACCATGGTAGTTTGCCAATTAGCCCCAGGTGACTGGATTACTAATGGAGTGGACATCTCCTCGAAAGGTATATCATGGCTTCGCGCAAAACTTTCGGACATGAAGGAGTGCGATGCTCCAGAATCAAAGAGGACTGAAGCTGGGATTGAATTCACTAGAAGGGTGCCCATCACAATTTTGGGGTCCTGTCGAGCTTCTTCAATGTTGACTTGGTTGACATGAACACGTTGACTAGCAGGTAGTCTGGCATTACGATTCCTGGAATGATGGGTCCGATGGCCCTTCCTACGACCAACGGGATGACGTGATGCATTCTGCGGCTGACCCTGATGACAGTTGAAAGCACGGTGCCCTGGCTGTCCACATTTGTGGCATAAACCATCATTATGGAGAGGAGCTACGGCATTGGACTGTCCACCCTAGATCGTTAGCTATCTTGGCGGCAGAGGCAGACGAGGTGCAACATAAGATGGCCTTGGTGTTGGAGCAGGTCGGTGATGAACATTATGTGGGATCCAGACTCGACATTTCTGAGCAGGTTGACCCGAAGACGAACCAACATCACGAGTGCGCTTGAGCGACTCTTGGCATTTAATCAGAGCTGTTTCAACTTGGAAAGATTTGCTGATAAGCGTTGTGAAGTCCTCACAATCAAGGGTAACAAGTGCGAGGTTTATATCAGTACGCAGTCCTTCATGGAATTTCTCCTGCTTGCGAGTGTCAGTGTCGACGTCATCCGCAGCATAGCGGGATAATTCAAGGAATTTCCTCTGATATTCATCCATAGTCATTGTGCCCTGTGAGAGTTTGCGGAACTCCTGCTTCTTCTGGTCGATCAGACCTGGAGGGATGTACCTTGCACAAAAGGCTGACTGAAATTCCTGCCAAGTGGTTACAGTCTCTGCAGGCAACATACCCTTGTTGCTTTCCCACCATTGAGCAGCTGGACCCTTTAAGTGGAATGTCGCAAAGGTGACGTAACTATCAGGGGCAACATTAGCTGACTCCATCTCAAACAGGATGTCACGAAGCCAATCATCAGCATCCATAGGATTGGTAGAGTTGCGGAAAATAGACAGGTTGAGGCGCACAAATTCTGGCAGTGTTACTGGGGTAGGCTGTTGATGAGCATTCTAGTTTGGGAACTGAGCCGATATCCCGGTCATAACCTGACGGTTCAATTCAAACTGCTGCATCATTTCGGCAATATAGGGTGGAGGTGGAGGATCGTCCGCCATCCTGTCAATTCAACAGGGGCAGTTTAGCAAGTAAAACTGCATGTGAATGGAGTTATTCATGATGTAACATGAGTGACGAACAAGAAGGCATTAGGTGCATATTAGTAGTCATTAAAGACATACAGAACGATGCATGGAATTGGGCACAAACGGCAGTAGGAGTTCGGAAATGCACGCGGCTAGACAAACTAGGCGGCGCGCAGGCACGCGGTAAGGAAGCACACAACGAGACATAGCAAAGGCTACATCCACGTCGGAGAAAACTGCTGGGGCGAGGAATCTGCAAGTGACAACACAGGGTGCCCTCGATAAGAGGATCCTGCAAGCAGAACCTGGCCCGCAATCTTGAAGGAAGGGGGGAAATTTCAGAACACCGGGTGGATGTGATCACGAGAACCTAATGTTGGAGTTAGTAAAATTTTAACCTGAGTAGAAGAGAGATCAGAGTCCCAGAGTAAAGGTCGAGGAGTAAAAGACCCTAATACCACCCATTTGGCGACGTGGGCCCGTAAGCCACACAGCCAAGTTAGTAAATTAGTTTTTGTACCACTAGACTCAACTTCGGCCAAGGAGTTGGAAAAGGGGTTCCTACAGTCAGTCGGCTCTGATACCAACTTGTGACGCCCCTGGCTCAATCGTGCACTAATCATACACGCAAATGCACACGATCAAGCCCAAGGATTCACGGGAAGATATCACAACACAACTCTAAAACATAAATAAAGTCATACAAGCTTTATATTACAAGCCAGGGGCCTTGAGGGCTCGAATACATAAGCTCCTACAGTCAGCGGAAGCATCAGATATCTGAGTACAGATATAAAAGAAAACAAAGATAGGCCCTTAAAAGGCGGGATAAAAGAAAACACTATGATCGAAAGGCGCAGGCCTCCTGCCTGGGACCCTCCTAACCTACTCCTGGTCGATGGCAAGCTCATAGTAATATCCACCCTCGGGGTAGTGGTAGCGATCGTCAGCGTGGGCAGCTGTATCTGGGGCTCCGTCATCTGGTTGCATCAAAAAGGATATGGGGAAAAAGAAAGCAAAGCAACCGTGAGTACTCATCCGAAGTACTCAGCAAGCAAGGATCTACACTACATATGCAATCATTATCAAAGGAAGGCTGTATATGTGGACTGGGCTGCAGAAATGCCAGAATAGAGAGAAGGCCTAGTCCTATCGAAGACTAGCATCTTCAGAGGTCTTGCAGCATTAGAAGAGTGTAGATTAGTACCGTATAAAGTAGTAGTATCATTAAGTCTCATCCTCACCCAGAGACCCTTTCTCGACTCCCTGCGAGAAAGCAATCCCAGAGCCATATAGTCATCAACCTCGTCCTGAGATCCCTTCTCGACTCCCTGCGAGAAGCAATCCCTGAGCCATAGTATCCAATTCTAGTTGTATCGATCGGGATACAACTCCGAGTGTCCGTTACCGAGGATCTGGCTATGCATAGATTAGTTCTTCCCTGCAGGGGTGCACCAACTTACCCACCACGCTCGATTAACTCCGGCCGGACACACTTTTCCTGGGGTGCCCGGCCTCGGCCAAATGACACACCGCAGCCCTACCTAGAGCTCAGCAGAGAGGTCCCCACCGGTCTACATCCTAAGCACTCAGAGGTCTTGGGCCATCGCCCTGTGCACTCCACGTCGTTGCGCACATGGTGAAGCCAGGCACCAAAACTACAGGATGGCGCCGGTCCGTCCGTGCCGCCATGCTGAACTAGACGTCTGACAGAACTTTCGGCTGATGCATACTATGCAGAGTACCCATATTTATTGCCGCATGATGGTTAGTGCTATCGGGCCAGAGACCCACTCAGATCACATATCCAAACCGTTAGTACCTTGGGGGTGCGGTAACGAGCAGAGACTCACGATCGATGTGACCCCGTCGCCCCGTCTCGAGGACTTGCGGCAAGGGCCAAGAATGCCCGGCCACGCCTCGTATTCATCACTCGGGCACCATACAGGCAACCCGTCTCCACATCACATGCGGGTACCCCTCAGGGTCGACCCGCCTTTCCAAGTAACAATAGTACAGTCCAAGTATCCGTGTGTCCATAACATCAAGGGAATCCGAGGTATCACCCTTGTTGTATTCCTACACGATGTATCCGTCAAGATGAACTCGGAGGAATCACCCTCGATGACCACGACCGATTAGCTACTCAACAGAGTTAACATCAGAAGTGCTACATGAGGTATCACCCTCGGCACTCGATAGTAACGCTGCAGTGTCGTTACAACTAATGGGGGTGATGTGCGGTGCCGGGGCCTGGTCTTCGATCCCGTTGATCGGGTCTTCTGATAATCCAGCGGGGCAGTCGGGATAAGTGGGGTCACTGATAGGTCTCTACCCAGCCTATACTAGACAGTTTAGGATAAGCAGGTAAGGTTTCAATAGCAGGTTACAATAAACAGGCTATGCATCAGAATAGGTAAAGCAGTAGTAGCAGCAATTCTAATGCAAGCATGAGAGAGAAAGAATAGGCGATATCGGTATGCTCAAAGGGGGGGTGCTTGCCTGGTTGCTCTGGCAAGAAGGAGGGGTCGTCGGAAGGCTGCTCGTCCGGAGCGTATTCGTACTTGGCTGCAACGACGTCGGTCTCGACGTCTATCGAGAGAGAAGGAGGGGGGGAAGAAACAGTAAATACTAAGCGAACAAGTGCTATACTATGTATGACATGACAATATGCAGTGCCGGGTGTGTCCTAACGTATGGTTGCACGTTACCGAAGAAGGGGGAATCCATCCGGGAATGTTTTCCCGGTTCCGGACCTGTGTCAGACAGATGACCGGAGGGGAACGGTTCCATGTTCGGATAGTTAGAGACGTGTGACGGACGAACGGACTGCTTATTCGGATTCGTCTCGAAATTCTGGGCAACTTTCATGTATAAAGTATTTTCATCGGAGTTACGGATTATTTACTATGATTTTCTAAAGTTTAAACTAAATTCTGGAAATATTTAAATTATTAAATCCAACATTATCCAAAACAGTGCTTGCTGACGTCAGCATGACATCAGCATGATGTCACAGGTTAATTAGACAAAACTGGTTAGTCCTAATTAGGTGATTAGTTTAACTAAGTTTAATTAGTTTAATTAAACCAAATTAATTAAGTTAATTAATTCACTAATTAAATAACTAATTAACTTTATTATTATTTATTTATTTTAATTATTTTTATTACATTTTTTAAATCCTTTTTTTATTAAACGTTCTGGGGCGTGGGGCCCTCTGTCATAGGGCCAGGGGGCAGGGCCCAGTGGTTAGTGGCCCGGGAGGCCAAACGGGCGCGGGCGCTGGCCCGACTGGGCACTGGCCCAGCTAGCCGCGGGGTGGGGCTCAGCGTTTGGCGTCGGTGAGGCGCGGCCGGCATGAGTGGCGCAGGGCAGCGGAGCGGTGCAGCAGCGGCTGCGGCAGCAGGTGGCGTAGGGCAGCGGTGGCAGGGTCGAGCGAGGCCGCGGCGGCCACGACCGTGGCACGGGCGGTGAGCGCACGGTTGCCGAAGCAGAGCGGGCCGCAGGGTGGTGCGGGGGGGGGTGCAGCCGCAGAGCGCAGCAACGGCTGAAGGGAGGCCACGGCGAGGCGGGCTCGGACCGGGCTGGGCGACGGCGGTGAGTGAGGCCAGCGCATGGCTGGGGCGCGGCCGAAGGCGGCGCAGCTCGGGGTGAGCGCGGGCAGGGGCGCGGTCGACGCGACGAGCGCGAGCGCGGCGACGGGACGACATCATGGCGGACGGGGAGGGAGAGAAGGCGCAGAGGGAGGGGAAGAGGCCCAGGGGCTCACTGACGATGTAGATGACCAGGGGGCGGCAAGGCTCGATGGGGGTCGGTGAGGGGGAAGTCGGGGACGGCGAGGCGACGAGGTCGAGGCGGCGATGGCGGGGCGGCGCCGGAGACGACGAGCGGCGTCAGGGCTCGATCCTGATCCAGAGCGGATCGGGAGGGGGGAGAGGGTGAGGGAGAGCGAGGGGGGAGTAGTGGATAGGGTTAGGGTTCGGCCTGGTGGGGAGGGGGTTAGTAGATGGGGACTGGGCCGGCCTGGCGGCCTGGTGGGCCGAAGCCCAGTTGGGGGGGGGGGGTTCTTTTTATTTTTGTTCATTTTTCATTTCTGTTTGTGGATTATTTAAGCTTGCAGGTTTGCCCGACGATGAAGTCAAGAAGAAGGTTTGCCCTTTATCTTTGAAGGAGAAGGCATTGACATGGTATAGCCTATGCGATGATATTGGGTCTTGGAATTACAACCGATTGAAATTGGAATTTCATCAGAAGTTTTATCCTATGCATCTAGTTCATCGTGATCGGAATTATATGTATAATTTTTGGCCTCGTGAAGGAGAAAGTATCGCTCAAGCTTGGGGGAGGCTTAAGTCAATGTTATATTCATGCCCCAATCGTGAGCTCTCAAGAGAAATTATTATAAAGAATTTTTATACTCGGCTTTCTCGTAATGATCAATCCATGCTCGATACTTCTTGTACTGGTTCTTTTATGAAGAAGACTATTGAATTCAAATGGGATTTATTGGAAAGAATTAAATGCAACTCTGAAGATAGGGAACTCGACGAAGGTAAGGAGTCAGGTATAAACCTTAAGTTTGACTGTGTTAAATCTTTTATGGATACCGATGCTTTTCGTGAATTTAGCACTAAATATGGACTTGACTCTGAGATAGTAGCTTCCTTCTGTGAATCATTTGCTACTCATGTTGATCTCCCTAAGGAGAAGTGGTTTAAATATCATCCTCCCATTGAAGTGAAAGTAGTAGAACCTATTAAAGTTGAAGAAGAAACCATTACTTATAATGTTGATCCTATTGTTCCTACTGCTTATATTGAGAAACCACCTTTTCCTGTTAGAATAAAGGAACATGCTAAAGCTTCAGCTGTGGTTCGAAAGAGTTATACTAGAACACCTACACCCCTTGAACAAATTAAAGTTGAACCTAGTATTGCTATGGTTAAAGATCTCTTGGTCGATAATATTGATGGGCATGTTATTTATTTCTGTGATGAGGCTGCTAGAATTGCTAGACCCGATGATAAAGATAAACATAGACCTGTTGTTGGCATGCCTGTTGTTTCTGTTAAAATAGGATATCATTGTTATCATGGCTTATGTGATGTGGGTGCTAGTGTGAGTGCAATTCCCTTTACTTTATATCAAGAAATTATGAATGATATTGCACCTGCTGAAATAGAAGATATTGATGTTACTATCAAGCTTGCTAATAGAGATACTATATCACCAATTGGGATTGTTAGAGATGTTGAAGTCTTGTGTGGGAAAGTAAAATACCCTACTGATTTTCTTGTTCTTGATTCCCCACAAGATGATTTTTGTCCCATTATATTCGGTAGACCTTTCTTGAACACTGTTAATGCTAAGATAGATTGTGAGAAAGAAACTGTTACTGTAAGTTTTGGGGATGTGTCTCATGAGTTTAATTTCTCCAAATTTCATAGACAACCCCATGACAAGGAATTGCCTAGTAAAGATGAAATAATTGGTCTTGCTTCTATTGATGTGCCTCCTACTGATCCTTTAGAACAATATCTGCTGGACCATGAAAATGATATGTTTATGAATGAAAGGAAGGAATTAGATGAAATATTCTTTAACCAAATGCCTGTTTTGAAACACAACCTACATGTTGAGATTCTTGGGGATCCTCCTCCACCCAAGGGTGATCCCATGTTTGAGCTTAAACAATTACCTGATACTCTGAAATATGCCTATCTTGATGAAAAGAAGATATATCCTGTTATTATTAGTGCTAACCTTTCAGAGCCTGAAGAAAATAAATTATTGAAAACTCTGAGGAAGCACCGTGCCGCTATTGGATATACTCTCGATGCTCTTAAGGGCATTAGTCCCACTCTATGTCAGCACAAAATTAATATGGAACCTGATGCTAAAACAGTTGTTGATCACCAACGACGGTTAAATCCCAAGATGAAGGAAGTGGTAAGAAATGAAATACTAAAGCTTCTGGAAGTAGGTATAATCTATCCTATTGCTGATAGTAGATGGGTAAGTCATGTTCATTGTGTCCCTAAGAAGGGAGGTATTACCGTTGTTCCTAATGATAAGAATGAATTGATTCCACAAAGAATTGTTACAGGTTATAGAATGGTTATTGATTTTAGAAAGTTGAATAAAGCTACTAGGAAAGATCATTATCCTCTACCCTTTATTGATCAAATGCTAGAAATACTATCAAAACATACACACTTCTGCTTTCTAGATGGTTATTCTGGTTTTTCTCAAATACCTGTGTCAAAAGAGGATCAAGAAAAGACTACTTTTACTTGCCCTTTTGGTACCTTTGCTTATAGACATATGCCTTTTGGTTTATGCAATGCACCTGCTACCTTTCACAGATGTATGACTGCTATATTCTCTGACTTTTGTGAAAAGATTGTTGAGGTTTTCATGGATAATTTCTCCGTTTACGGAACTTCTTTTGATGATTGCTTAGGCAACCTTGATCGAGTTTTGTAGAGATGTGAAGAAACTAATCTTGTCTTGAATTGGGAGAAGTGCCACTTTATGGTTAATGAAGGTATTGTCTTGGGACATAAAATCTCCAAAAGAGGTATTGAAGTTGATAAAGCTAAAGTTGATGCTATTGAAAAAATGATGTGTCCTAAAGATATCAAAGGTATAAGAAGTTTCCTTGGTCATGCTGGTTTCTATAGGAGGTTTATTAAAGACTTCTCTAAAATTTCTAGGCCTCTCACTAATCTCTTGCAAAAAGATGTTCCTTTTGTTTTTGATGATGATTGTGTAGAAGCATTTGAAATACTTAAGAAAGCCTTGATTTCTGCACCTATCGTTCAACCACCTGATTGGAACCTACCCTTTGAAATTATGTGTGATGCTAGTGATTATGCTGTTGGTGCTGTTCTAGGACAAAGATTTGATAAGAAGTTGAATGTTATCCATTATGCTAGTAAAACTCTAGACATTGCTCAAAGAAATTATGCTACTACTGAAGAAAAAATAGCAGTTGTCTTTGCTTGTGATAAGTTCAGATCCTATATTGTTGATTCCAAAGTAACTGTTCACACTGACCATGCTGCTATTAAATACCTTATGGAAAAGAAAGATGCTAAGCCTAGACTTATTAGATGGGTTCTCCTGCTGCAAGAATTTGATTTGCATATTATTGATAGAAAGGGTGCTGAGAACCCTGTAGCAGATAACTTGTCTAGGTTAGAGAATGTTCTTGATGACCCACTACCTATTGATGATAGCTTTCCTAATGAACAATTAGCTGTCATCAATGCTTCTCGTAATGCTCCCTGGTATGCTAATTATGCTAATTACATTGTTGCTAAATTTATACCACCTAGCTTCACATACCAGCAAAAGAAAAAGTTTTCTATGATTTAAGACATTACTTTTGGGATGACCCACACCTTTATAAAGAAGGAGTAGGTGGTGTTATTAGACGTTGTGTACCTGAGCATGGACAGGAACAGATCCTACGTAAGTGTCACTCCGAGGCCTATGGAGGACACCATGCTGGAGATAGAACTACACACAAGGTATTACAATCCGGTTTTTATTGGCCTACTCTCTTCAAAGATGATCGTAAGTATGTCTTGTCTTGTGATGAATGCCAGAGAATTGGTAATATTAGTAGGCGTCAGGAAATGCCTATGAATTATTCACTTGTTATTGAACCATTTGATGTTTGGGGCTTTGATTATATGGGACCTTTTCCTTCCTCTAACGGGTATACATATATTTTAGTTGCTGTTGATTATGTTACTAAGTGGGTAGAAGCTATTCCAACTAGTAGTGCTGATCATAACACTTCTATTAAGATGCTTAAACAAGTTATTTTTCCGAGGTTTTGAGTCCCTAGATATTTGATGACCGATGGTGGTTCACACTTTATTCATGGTGCTTTTCGTAAATTGCTTGCCAAATATGATGTCAACCATAGAATTGCATCTCCTTATCATCCTCAGTCTAGTGGTCAAGTAGAATTGAGCAATAGAGAAATTAAATTGATCCTGCAAAAGACTGTTAATAGATCTAGAAAGAATTGGTCTAAGAAACTTGATGATGCATTATGGGCCTATAGAACTGCTTATAAAAACCCTATGGGTATGTCTCCATATAAAATGGTTTATGGAAAAGCATGTCACTTACCTCTTGAACTAGAACATAAAAGCTTATTGGGCAATTAAAGAGCTCAACTATGATTTCAAACTTGCCGGTGAGAAGAGGTTATTTGACATTAGCTCACTTGATGAATGGAGAACCCAGGCCTATGAGAATGTTAAGTTGTTTAAAGAAAAAGTTAAAAGGTGGCATGACAAAAGGATACAAAAGCGTGAATTTAATGTAGGTGACCTTGTCTTCCTATACAATTCTCGTTTAAGATTTTTTGCAGGGAAACTTCTCTCTAAATGGGAAGGGCCTTACATTCTCGAGGAAGTTTATCGTTCCGGTGCCATCAAGATTAACAACGCCGAAGGCAATAACCCGAAGGTGGTAAACGGGCAGAGAATCAAACATTATATCTCAGGTACTCCCATAAATGTTGAGAAAAATATTATTAATACCATAACACCGGAGGAGTACATAAGGGAGACTTTCCAGAACGTTTCAGACTCCGAAAAGGAATAGGTATGTGGTATGGTAAGTAAACCGACTCCAAAACTTTTCCAATGGCAAATTTTCTCTGTTTTGGAATATTTAAAAAATTAGAAAAATTAAAAGTAGTCCGAAGAGTGCACGAGGAGGCGACAAGCCTGGGGGGCGCGCCCTACCCCCCTGGGCGCGCCCCTGTGGCTTGTGGCCACCTCGTGTGCCCTCCAGACTCCATTTTCTTGTGGAATACTCCTCTTGGTCAGTAAAAATTCATTATATAATCTCCCAAAGGTTTTGACCACCATACCACGACAAATTCCTCTGTTCTTGTTTTGTGCTGTTTTCTTGGCAGATCTGAAAATATGTCGTCTCAAGATTCGGAGGGAGAGAGCTATGTCACTGATTTCATTGCCAACCCAAAGGTTTATGGGGAGGTGGAGCACGATGGCTGGACTACGGAGGAGGAGGAAGACTCCAACATGGAGAGGACAAGGGATGATAGTTCTGACGAAGATGAAGATCAACTACCTCAACCTGGCGATATGCATGTGGAATTCAAGAAGTCTAGTCTTCCTAAGGTCTAATCTATCCCACCACGTTTTTTGTAGGACAGCAAGGCGGCACTATGTAAAAAGATAATGAAACTCGAGCTTGAGAATGAGAATCTGAGGGAAGAAAATTTTAGCCTCAGACGCAAGCTGGAGAAGAAGAATGCAACAACCCTGTCATCACCACCTCCGAAGAAAGAGATCTAAATACATGGGTATGGGCACTCCCCTTGGCTTGTGCCAAGCTTGGGGGAGGTGCCCCGGTATCGTATCACCATCACACCTTTACTTTTATCATTTTTGTTAGTTCGATCCTTTTGGTTATATCTCGGTTTAGTAGAATAAAGTTTTTAGTATGATCTAGCCTTGAGTTTTGCTTTGTGTTTCCTCTATGTAATCGAGTCCGAGAGTTATATAATAAAGATTAGTTTTGAGTTGAGGGCTTTGCTTTCTTGCTATGATCTTGAGAAAAAGAAAAAGAATAAAGAAATAAAAAGATCATACAATGATCTTATGGAGAGTAATGACTTCACACATAAAAAGTATGATGAATAAAAGTTGTTGAGAGTTGGCAAACATAGTTTTGGTCATTGTTGCAATTAATAGGAAGTAATAAAGAAAGAGAGGTCTCACATATAAATATACTATCTTGGACATCTTTTGTTATTGTGATCACTCATTAAAATATGACATGCTAAAAGGTTGAGGTTGGACAAGGAAGACAACATAATGGGTTATGTTTTCCTATATCCGAATAGAAGTTATATTGTCATGGATCTTCCAACATGTTGAGCTTGCTTTTTCCTCTTATGCTAGCCAAATCCTTTGCACCAAGTAGAGATACTACTTGTGCATCCAAACATCCCTTAACCTAGTTTTGCCATGAGAGTCCACCATACCTACCTATGGATTGAGTAAGATCCTTCAAGTAAGTTGTCATCGGTGCAAGAAATAAAAATTGCTCTCTAAATATGTATGATCTATTAGTGTGAAGAAAATAAGCTTTATACGAACTTGTGATATGGAAGAAATAAAAGCGACGGACTGCATAATAAAGTTCTTTATCACAAGCGACAATATAAAGTGACGTTCTTTTGCATTAAGATTTTGTGCATCCAACCATAAAAGCGCATGACAACCTCTGCTTCCCTCTGCGAAGGGCCTATCTTTTACTTTTACCTTCTACCTTTATACAAGAGTCATGGTGATCTTCACCTTTCCTTTTTACACTTTTTCTTCTTGGCAAGCACTATATGTTGGGAAAGATCCAGATATATATATATATCCACTCAGATGTAGGTTATCATAAAGTATTATTGTTGACATTACCCTTGAGGTAAAAGGTTGGGAGGCGAAACTATAAGCCCCTATCTTTCTCTGTGTCCGACTGAGACTTTGAACTCATAAGTACCGCGTGAGTGTTAACAATTATGAAAGACTAAATGATAGTTGAGTATGTGAACTTGCTGAAAAGCTCTTATATTGACTCTTTCCGATATTATAATAAATTGCAATTGCTTCAATGACTGAGATCATAGTCTGTTAGTTTTCAATAAAGTTTTTGATTCATACTTTACCTTTTGAACAAATTGATACTCTAGCATAGGAAATTATATGACAATATATGTTGCTGTTCTAAAGATGATCATGGTGCCTTCATGTCCATATTTTATTTTATCGACACCTCTATCTCTAAACATGTGGACATGATTATCGATTTCGGCTTTCGCTTGAGGACAAGCGAGGTCTAATCTTGGGGGAGTTGACACGTCCATTTTGCACCATGCTTTTATATTGATATTTATTGCATTATGGGCTGTTATTACCTATTTTGGTACAATACTTATGCCTTTTCTCTCTTATTTTACAAGGTTTACATGAAGAGGGAGAATGCCGGCAGCTGGAATTCTGGACTGGAAAAGGAGCAAATCTAAGAGACCTATTCTGCACAACTCCAAAAGTCCCGAAAATTTACGGAGAATTATTTTGGAATATATAAAAAATATTGGGCGAAGAAAATACCAGAGGGGACCCACCAGGAGGTTACAAGCCTGGGGGGCGCGCCCTACCCCCTGGGAGCGCCCCTGTGGCTTGTGGGCCCCCTGGCAGGCCTCCGGTGCCCATCTTCTGCTATATGATGTGTTTTGACCTGAAAAAATCAGAAGGGAGCTTTCGGGATGAAGCGCCGCCGTCTCGAGGCGGAACTTGGGCAGAACCAATCTAGGGCTCCGACGAAGCTGTTCTGCCAGGGAAACTTCCCTCCCGGAGGGGGAAATCATCGTCATCGTCATCACCAACAATCCTCTCATCGAGAGGGGGTCAATCTCCATCAACATCTTCACCAGCACCATCTCCTCTCAAACCCTAGTTCATCTCTTGTATCCGATCTTTGCCTCAAAACCTCATATTGGTACTTGTAGGTTGCTAGTAGTGTTGATTACTCCTTGTAGTTGATGCTAGTTGGTTTATTCGGTGGAAGATCATATGTTCAGATCCTTAATGATATTTATTACTCCTCTAATTATGAACATGAAAATGCTTTGTGAGTAGTTACGTTTGTTCCTGAGGACATGGGAGAAGTCTTGTTATAAGTAATCATGTGAATTTGGTATTCGTTCGATATTTTGATGAGATGTATGTTGTCTTTCCTCTAGTGGTGTTATGTGAACGTCGACTACATGACACTTCACCATTGTTTGGGCCTAGGGGAAGGCATTGGGAAGTAATAAGTAGATGATGGGTTGCTAGAGTGACAGAAGCTTAAACCCTAGTTTATGCGTTGCTTCGTAAGGGGCTGATTTGGATCCACATGTTTCATGCTATGGTTAGATTTATCTTAATTCTTCTTTCGTAGTTGCGGATGCTTGCGAGAGGGGTTAATCATAAGTGGGAGGCTTGTCCAAGTAAGGACAGCACCCAAGCACCGGTCCACCCACATATCAAATTATCAAAGTAACGAACGCGAATCATATGAGCATGATGAAAACTAACTTGACAATAATTCCCATGTGTCCTCGGGAGCGCTTTGCTCTATATAAGAGTTCGTCCAAGCTTGTCCTTTGCTACAAAAAGGATTGGGCCACCTTGCTGCACCTTTGTTACACTTGTTACTTGTTACCCGTTATGAATTATCTTATCACAAAACTATCTGTTACCGATAATTTCAGTGCTTGCAGAGAATACCTTGCTGAAAACCGCTTGTCATTTCCTTCTGCTCCTCGTTGGGTTCGACACTCTTACTTATCGAAAGGACTACGATAGATCCCCTATACTTGTGGGTCATCACTCCACCAGTCCGGCCCATATACAATGGGCCATCGCCCCGAGGACCCCTTAGTCCATGACTCCCTCACACGCTCTGCCTGACCATTGGACTGTGGATGAGCCACCAAGGATACATCAAGACGGATGTGTTCTCTTTGACAGAACTCCTTCATAGCACCTTTAGACAGATTTGTCCCATTATCAGTGATGATACTATGAGGATCACAATTGCTAACTGGCTCTGCTTCAATCCACTTGGTAAACTTATCAACTGCCACCAAAAGGTGGGTCTTCTTATCTTTAGACCTCTTGAACGGCCCGACCATATCAAGCCCCCAGACCGCAAATGGCCAAGTGATTGGGATCATCCACAATTCCTGAGCCGGCACATGAGCTTGCCTTGCAAATTTCTGACACCCATCGCACTTACTAACAATGTCCTCTACATCAGCATGAGCCGTCAACCAGAAAACCCCGTGACGAAAAGCCTTAGCCACCAAAGATCATGACCCAGCATGATGACCACAGTCACCTGCATGAATCTCTTGTAAGATTTCACAACCTTCTTCAGGAGAAACACAGCGTTGGAACATGCCAGTCACACTACATCTGTGTAACTCGCCACTGACAATAGTCATAGACTTAGACCGCCTTGTGATCTGTCATGCCAAATTTTCATCTTCAGGTAACTCACATCGAGTTAGGTAAGCCAGATAATGCATCGTCCAATCAGGGATAGCATGAAGAGCCGCCACCAATTGTCCTTCCGGGTCAGGTATAGCAAGATCTTCCTCCAAAGGCAACTTAACCGAAGGATTGTGCAACACATCCACATTGGGGGGCACCGGCTTACGTTGAGACCCAAGCCGGGATAGTGCATCAGCCGCCTCATTTTTCCATCGGTCTATGTGATCCACCTGATAACCTTTAAAGTGACCAGCAATATTATTCACTGCTTGACGATAAGATGCCATGAGCGGGTCTTTAGAATCCCACTTTTCTGAAACTTGTTGTGCCATCAAGTCTGAGTCGCCCAGACATCTAACCCGGCTTAGGTTCATCTCCTTAGCCATACGAAGCCCATGGAGTAAATCTTCATACTCAGCTGCATTGTTAGTACAAGGGAACATGAGACTTAAAACATAACAAAACTTATCACCTCGTGGAGATTCTAAAATAACTCCAGTCCCCGAGCCTTCCAATTGCCTGGACCCATCAAAGTGTATCGTCCAATATGTATTGTCAAGCTTCTCCTTAGGTGTTTGCAGCTCTGTCCAATCATTTATAAAATCCACCAAAGCTTGAGACTTGATGGCTGTTCTGGGCATGTACTTCAGATGATGCGGCCCAAGCTCAATTGCCCATTTAGCAACCCGGCTTGGATGGATGTCGCCAAGTGGAGCAGAATTGACCACCGTGATTGGATGTCCAAGGAAATAATGCTTAAGTTTGCGGCTGACCATGAACACTCCAAACACCAGCTTCTGCCAATGTGGGTATCTTTCCTTGGACTCCGTGAGCACTTCACTGACATAATAAGTCGTCCACTGGACTGGATATTCTTTACCCGCCTCCTTGCGCTCCACGACAACTGCTACACTGACGGCTTTGTTATTAGCTGCCACGTACAAGAACAAGGGCTCTTTGTCTATGGGGGCAGCCAAGATGGGCAGCTCAGCCAACTATTTCTTAAGCGCCTCAAACGCCTCATTAGCAGCATCGCTCCAGATGAAGTGATCAGTCTTCTTCATCATCTGATACAGGGGAATCGCCTTCTCTCCAAGGCGGCTTATAAATCGGCTCAGGGCTGCAATATGACCCGCCAGGCGCTAAACGTTGTTGATACATGCCGGCTTAGAAAGAGAGGTAATAGCCTCAATCTTCTCCAGGTTAGCTTTGATGCCCCGTTCTGAGACCAGAAAACCTAGCAATTTGCCTGCTGGCACGCCAAAAACACACTTGGCCAGGTTGAGCATCATCTTGTACACCAGGAGATTGTCAAAGGTCTCCTTCAGATCATCAAGCAAGGTTTCTTTCTTCCTTGACTTAACCACAATGTCATCCACATAAGCATGAACGTTATGTCCAATCTGCTTATGAAAGCAATTCTGGACACAATTCTGGTAAGTTGCCTGAGCACTCTTAAGCCCAAAAGGCATAGACACATAACAGAAAGCTCCAAAGGGTGTGATGAAGGCTATTTTCTCCTGGTCTTTCACTGCCATCTTGATCTGATGATAACCAGAATAAGCGTCCAGGAAGCACAAACTTTCACAACCCGCTGTGGCATCAATGATTTGGTCAATGCGAGGGAGAGCAAATGAATCAGCCGGACACGCCTTGTTAAGATCTGTGTAATCAACACACATACGCCAAGTGACGTTCTTCTTAAGCACAAGCACAGGGTTAGCCAACCACTGAGGGTGGAACACCTCAATTATGAACCCGGCAGCTAGGAGCCGGGCCACCTCTTCTCCAATGGCCTTACGCCTCTCCTCATTAAAACGATGAAGGAACTGGCGAACATGCTTCATCTTAGGATCAACATTAAGGCGGTGCTCAGCGAATTCTCTCGGTACACCTAGCATGTCAGAAGGCTTCCATGCAAAGATGTCCCGATTCTCATGGATGACCTCGATGAGTGCGCTTTCCTATTTGGGATCCATCCCTGTCCCAATGGTGAACTGTTGGGAAGAATCACCAGGGAGAAAGTCAACTTGCTGTGTATCTTTCGCCGATTTAAACTTAAGTGGCGGGTCTGTCTCTGTGGTTGGCTTCTTCAGAGGGGTCATATCATCCGGGTCAACATTATCTTTATAATACTTGAGCTCCTCTGTAGCACAAACCAACTCTGCGTAAGATGCATCTCCTTCCTCGCACTCCAAGGCGAGTTTGCGATTCCCATGAACTGTGATTGTCTCCTCTGGCCCTGGCATCTTGAGCTGCAAATACACATAACAAGGGCGAACCATGAATTTGGCATAAACAGGCCGTCCAAATAAGGCATGATATGGACTCTTGATCTTGACCACCTCAAACCACAGTGTCTCTACTCTGTAATTACGCTCATCACCGAAGGCCACTTCGAGTGATATCTTTCCAACAGGGTAAGCCGACTTGCCAGGCACCACTCCATGAAACACTGTGGAGGACGGCTTGAGGTCCTTGTTGGTCAGACTCATCCGGCGAAAAGTATCGTAGTACAATATGTTGATGCTGCTGCCACCATCCATAAGTACCTTTGTAAATTTATAACCGCCCACTTGAGGGGCTACCACCAGGGCCAGATGACCCGGATCATCAACCCGGGGTGGGTGATACGCCCGACTCCATGTTATCATCTGCTCTGACCACCTTAAATACTGAGGCACTGCCAGCTCAATCATATTGACCGCTCGCTTATGGACCTTCCGATCACGCTTACACGTGTTCGTAGTGAAGACGTGATACTGGCCACCATTAAGCTACTTCGGATTACTCTGATATCCTGACTAATTATTTTGTTGCTGATTACCCTGAACAGACTATTGATTATGACCACCATGGTTACCTTGACCCTGATAGCCAGAATTTGAGCCGCCACCACCGAATCCAGAACCTTGAAAACCGGAACCTGACCCACCAGAAGGCCTATTATTATTACCGTGATGCTGTTGAAGATTCTAGTTTCTAAACTCTCGCATGATATAACAATCCTTCCAAGCATGAGTAGATGGCTTGTTAGGATAACTATGTTTTGGACAAGGGTCATTGAGCATTGCCTCAAGATTGATAGGCTTTCCTCCACTGATAGGCGGCTTTCCATTACCATTACGATGCTAATTCTTAAACCCGGTGTTGGTGTTAGCCACAAAGTCTGACCCGCCATCGGAGTACTTACGCTTCCCCCCATTGCCTTGGTTATGCTGATTACCATGCTGAGCCGAGGCATGTTGCTGCTGGCCCTTGCCCCCGCCATTTTTCTTGCCCTTACCAGATTTATCATCATCAAAACCTGGATCTTTGGTAGTATCAGAGTTGCCATACCTGGTAAGTACATCCATAAGCTTGCCCATATCTGTACACTTACGCTTAAGCCGCCCTAGCTTCTGCTTAAGGGGGTCAAAGTGACAGTTTTTCTCCAAGAGCAGCACAGCCTGAGCCGCCCCAATACTTTCTGAAGAATGAATGATGGTCGCAACCCGGCGAGCCCAATAATGAGCTGACTCATCTTCTCGCTGCACACAGTGCTCCAAATCAACAATTGTCATTGGCTGCTTACAAGTTCCTTGCAAGTTCTTGATAAAGTTGTCCTTCAACTCCGCCCAGGTATTGATAGAATTGGGGGGCAGGTTTTTTAACGATGTACGAGCTGGCCCTTCCAACACCATAGTGAAATATTTGGCACAGACTGCATCATTGATGTCCAACATCTCCATGGCCAGCTCGTAACTTTCAATCCAAGCCTCCGGAGGGAGATCCATAGTCCTAGAATTTGATCCAACTCCCACAGAAGCTGAAGGGGTCACCGGGGGCTGCTGATAAGCCCCCTGGTTAGCTGCCTCTGCCTCACGGCGGGCTCTTGCCTCGTCCACTATTGCTTGGGCGTCCGTCCTCGGGTTAAGCGGTGGGTTAACCTGGGGCGGGTTATGGCATCGTTCACTGCTAGAGACCGCGGGCGACTCAATATGCTGACTGTAACTACGGCTTCGGAGGGGAGTTGAGTGCACGCGATCATGACTATATGAATACTTCTCCTACCGTGCAATCATCGTTTGAAGATGCTCAATGGCATTCCGTGCTTCCACTACAATGGGCGACTCACCAGTAATAGGGAACGCGTTGAGTCGGGTAGCCGCTGCCACCATGTTATCCACAGGGTTAGAAAAGTGACCCGGCGGTGTTGCGAAACGCTGAGGTGGGGTCTGGCCCCTACGGGCCGGCTCTGGCTGACGAGGCTGAGCTGCCGCCCTATTCCTGGGAGCCTCTACAGCCGGGGGTAGAACCGGTGGAGTACTTGGTCCTGCCCCCGGTGTTTTAAACAGATTCATGGGTTCGTAATTTAAGGGCAAATGGGTCTGGTGCCTCCTCCGAAGGACTGCATTGGAGGCGTTCTGATCCAGACTTAAATGCCAAGCTTCTGCTTTTAGGCGCTCCGACTCAACATTAATCTGAGCCTGCACTGTTGCCATCCGGGTGTTTTCGGCGTTGATATCTTCTTGGGCCTTTGTCATCTGCTCCCTGAGCTTCGCGATCTCTGCATTGCGCTTCACCTGGTTCTCTGCCGTGACCTTAGTCCCCATCAAGGTTGTCAAAGCATCCATTAACTCAGACAAGACTTGAGCTGGAGGCCTGGCTGAGCCGGACCCTGAGGGGTTGGTTGCTGTTGCTCTGGCTGTCGTGTTGTTGAGAGCCGGTGTTGTGCCTGCCATGAAGATGGCAGCTCGACACGGCGGCTCGTGGGGGTCTGGAATACTATCACCATCAGAATAGCCCCCAAGCCCACCATTTTGAAGCTGGTAGATAGACTCCGTCTCCTCGGTCAAAGACTCATCACTTGAGTAGATGAGAGTCTCTCCATATGCGGAATTTTCTGCAAGTTCCACACCTTGCGTGAAGCCCACAAAAATGTGCTTCCGCCCGGCTTGGATCTGGGCAGGTTGCGTGCGCCGAGCCGGCTCGACAAGGTCGGTGCAGATGTCCGGCTCAGGCTCAGATCCGCCGATCTTGCCGATGAAGACGTGGATTCCGCCGAAGGGGACCCGGTACCCGTACTCGATTGAGTCGGCCTCGAGGCCCCAGCCAGCATCGTTGATGTAGAGCTTGCCGCGGCGGCTCTTGGCCATCCTGCCAATGGTGTATCCCTCGATCCCTGGGAAAGAGCCCTTCAAGAACTCGAAACCACCATGTGTTGGCCCCACGGTGGGCGCCAACTATCGTGGTTTTGTCACGACAGATGTCCTAGTGTGAGGACTTAGTCATGAGGCCATCGCAACTAGGTGATTAGCTTGTCGGGGTTGAGCGGGACGAGAGACACGAGTTTACCCAGGTTCGCCCCTCAAGGTGGAGGTAAAAGCCTACTCCTGCTTTTCTGCTTATTGCTTGAGTATCGATTACAAGGGAGCGGATTCGCTTGACCTAGCTATCGATTGATTGTAACTTGCCCTATTCTGTGCTGGGGACTCGCCTTTATATACAGGTCGGGACCTCCAGCTTACAAGCCGGGTCGGGTCACGATCCGTGACCGAGCCTAACTCTAAGTCGCCTTGCCTTATAAGACAAGTCATCATATGGCGGCTTACACCTCCGGGCCGCCTTCTGACTTTGGGCCCTAAGATGGCCCATCTTGTGAGCCGTCCCTCTAGTCCTGCGTACTAATCATCCTGGCCCATCTGGGGCCTAGCTTCGAGAGTCACCAATGACTTGACCCGGCCCCTTTAGGGCTGGTTACACCGTGGGGTTATATCCCCAACACGTACCGAGGAGAAGACCACGATGAAAATGTTGAGTGGCTCTCATATGCATTATTATTGATCTAACAGAGATCCCATATTATTTTGTCTTCTCCTCTGAATAAAATGTTGCAGATTCCAGCTTAGTTGACGGCACTCTTGCACTATTATTATTTTCATATCATTCGGTCGTGCAAGTGAAAGGCAATAATGACGATATTTGATGAAGTGACTTTGGCAGGGAAAAGCGAATGTGAACTCAACTTGTTTTTGTTTTTGTAAATATGTTTAACTTAGTATCCATGATTCATCATATTATGATAAAACATGTTTGCAATGGCAATTAGAGATTATAGTTGCTCATGCCATGCTTAAGTAGCTAGGAGTGGATAATGATTTATCTTGGGTGTCAACATGCATTAAAATGATTGTGATGTAGTATGATGATATGGTATCCTCCTCTGAATGTTTCAAGTGGATTGACTTGGCACATGTTCATGCATGTAGTTGAATCAAAACCAACATAGCCTCCCCAATATTTATGTTCATGGTGTTTATATCCTACTCATGCTAGTATTCAATGTCGATTATTCATAATGCATGTTCATGACCACTTTCGCTCTCTACCTGGTCGCTTCTCAACCTATTTGCTAGCCTTCACTTGTACTAAGCGGGAATACTACTTGTGCATCAATATCCTTAAACCAAAGTTATTCCAGATGAGTCCACTATATCTACCTATATGCGGTATTACCCTGCCATTCCAAGTAAATTTGCATGTGCCACCTCTAAAATTTCAAATGAACATTTGTTTTGTGTGCCTGGACCGCTCATGGAACGACAGGGGGTAGTCAGTATCTTCCATGCTAAGTGGGTTATTCTCATGAAGAGTGTTTATTCACTCGTCCTTGCACGAGAGGGGCCGGTAATAGGGATGCCTAGTCCTGAAATCAAACATTGCAAATAATTACACAAAACTCCCCTGGGACTGTTGTTAGTATGGACGACACCCGTGGATTCGGCTAGCCATGGCTTGTGTTTGTTGGTGGAGGGGGAGTAAACCTTTACTTTTACCGCTTGGGAACCGCCGCTAATGTGTTTAGCATGGAAGATATTGATAACTCTTGGTCGTGACGTTGACAGTAAGGGTGCACCTCCCAAAATTATATTTATCTCTGATTTAAGCTTTGAGCTCTGGCACCTCTGCAAATCCCTGCTTCCCTCTACGAAGGGACTATCTATTTAATTTTATATTGAGTCATCACCTTCTCAAACAAGCGCCAGACCTGAGAGAACTATTGTCATCCTCATGCATTGTGTATAGTTAATGTTGAATGCATCATGACTGGATCTCTTCTATGTCGTGGGAAACCACAGCCACCTATGGGGCCATGAGCCCCTTTTGGTTCGGCGGGGGGATGGGCATGTTGCACAAAGAGCGGAGAAGCATCACGCAGCACGGCAGAGATCACACGGGCAGTTTTTACCCAGATTCGGGCCGCCGTGAGGCGTAAAACCCTACTCTTGCTTTGGTGGATTGATGGTGGATAATGGTGGTGGACGCAGCACACTCGCCCGGCAAGGTCACTCTAGGGGTGAGAGTGGCTACGCGTGTATGGATATGCGAAGGTCCAACCCTTTCTACGGTCGCCATGGGCCTCCTTTTATAGATTAAGGGGTCACCACAGTGGCAAATCAGTCTTTGCGTACTGATTAGATAGCTACTAGTGCTATCATATCTAACTCTGCAGGCTGACAGAGCGCATTAAATGCGCTGCTCAGTGTCACATCACAGCTCGCCCGGCAGGTCTTGCCGGGCTGTTTTGCCAGCTTCGCGCCTGCTCGCTTGACACGTCTCAGGACGGGTGTCACATGGAGGTGTTTGTTGTAGGAAGTGGCTGCCATGTGGCAAAAAACAGCCACTTAGTCACCTTGGAGCTCGACACCGCTTTGATTAATGACTTGCGTCGCTCGTGAGGTGGAACGGTGGAGTGGCTTGCCTCCGCCAGCCCCGGCAGGCCTGCCGGGACGATCTGGGAGCTTGCTTCTGGGGCAAAACCCAACTCTGTCGGGCTCGCCTGCCCGGCAAGGTACGTCCTTCCCTTAGCGACACCTTGTTCCTCTGGCTCACCTTGGCCTTCTCGACTTGCACTTGGATCCTTCGAAGGAATTGATCCTCCTTGTTTGGTCTGATCTTGGTCTTGTAATCTTGTCTCTGGCCTGTGCACAGTCCGTGCAATGGACCCAGGGTCTATTGCACCGACAGGAGCCCCCGGCCCTGGCACGAACGCGCCGCTGGGCATCGTCGGGGTAGGCCCTAACCAGTGCATAGGCAGAAATGTAAGGGCGGCTCCGCCCTTGAGATCTTCTTTGCTTCTTCATTAACCTGAGCTCGGGTCAGTTTCCGGTTTTCCTGTGCGCCATGCAACGCCAATTGTGGTGGGGCCAGTCTTGTAAGGGCCCGTGAATGACTTTAACGCATGGGCGGATAACTCCCAATTCACTCTTCCCACCGCGCCCTTATCCTGAGCCACGTATGCCGCATGCATTGAGTGGGGTAGGTAATGGAGGCGCATGGTGCGGGAGAGCATCAAGGCAAGGGCCCGATCTTCTTGGATTGGTGGAGGAGGACGGCGGGTACTCGCCGGGGAATCAGCCCCCAGCCCCAGCTCGCCTATAAAAGGAGGAGCGGGGAAGGAGTGGAGGCATTCATCCACATTCCTCTCCTCCTCCGCCTTCTGCTTCTTCGGGGTATAATGAAAGGAAGAGACCGGGGCCAAGCCCCGGGCTCTAGCTTGGAGTTTCGCGTGAGCCCCATGGGGGCGCTCGGGCGGCGCGGCGGTGTAACACCCCTGTGTAACTACCACTGTGATCAACTGCTAATATTGCCAAGTCATATCATTTGCAGTGCCTAAACATAGTGGTTACCCAAAGCAAATCAACTACAATCTGAAAATCAACTCAAATTCCAAAAGTGCAAAATAAATTTGCTCAAACACCTTTGAAAAAAAATGTTCACTAATTAGAAAATATTCTAGATGCACTGATAAAAATATAGCCATTGATACTTGGATTGGATAAGAGGTTCAAACCACATGAAACAGTACCAAAATAACCATATTAAATTCATTTCAAATTCAAATATAATCCAAATTTGGCTCAAACCAGTTTTTGGTAAAGGCTAATATTGCATATCAATATTTGGGTCAACTCTCACTTTTACAAAAAGTGCACAAGTGTCCTAACTATTGCAAAATAGAAAATAAATAAAGAAAATAGAAAACAGAAATAAGACAAATGAAACGAGGCACTGTGCACTGGGCCTAAGTGCACAGTGCCCCTGGACCAGCCCACCAGGCCCATTACCTTCTCTCTCCCTCGCGTGTCGTCTCCTCCATGGCCGAGCGCGCGCGCGCCGCTCGCGCGGCGACACGCCGACGCCACCGACGCTCCGCCAGTGAGGGGATAAGGCCGAGCCTCCCCATTCATCTCCCCTTGTTCCCCGTCACTCCTCCCCCTCTCCCCCTTGCTCTCCCTCTCTGGTTCCGTCGACGCCGACGCAGACGCGGCCACCATCACCCATTCGCCTCGCCAAGACGTCCTGCAGCTCCGCCTCGCTCCCCAGCCTCGGCTACACATGGTCTTCAAGCTCGGGAGCGACCACGCGCTCGGGATCGACTTCATCTTCTTCCTCGGATCGCTGGTGTTTTCCTTCGACTTCGGCGTCGCACGCTGCTGCTACTAATCCGCCGCGGGTCTGTCTTGACCGCACGGTGAGCCACAGCTCCTCCCCACTCTATTTTCTTGCTCCGGCTTGCCGTAGACGTCGTTCCGCAAGTGCCCGAGCTCACCTCCGTGGAGCTCACCGCCGACGAGTCTCCGGTGATCTAACGGCCTCGAGGCCATGTCCTTCGCACCCACCATGGCGCGTAGCTCACGACTAGCCCTCTGAATCGAGTTGCTGCATGCGCTAGCAACATTCCATCAACCACCCGAGCGCGCTGCCGCCAAAGCTCGTCGTCGGCCACTTTTCCGGCGACCATTTGGTCCGGTGCCACCACCGTTCGACGCGGTTTCGTCCGCTCGTTCGAATGATACCTCACACGTCACTCGCCGCGCTCTCTAACGCTGAAACCGCCAACACCCGAACTCCGGTGCCTGCTCACGAGCTCGCCGCCAATGATTCCGGCCACCGCAGCTTACGCCACCACCGCAGATCGATGCGGCTTGCTCCGCCCATTTGAACGCGGGGTCGCGCGCACCCAACGGCGCCCTGTAGACGAATTCCGACGACTCCAGTGCATCGCCGCGGTGTTTTGACGTCGCCGGCGTCGCTCCGGCGCCATCGCCGATGTGGCACAGGTGGGCCCCACCTCTGTGAGGCTGCCGGTGGGCCCCAGCGCTTCAGTTGACTTCGTTGACTCTGGTCAACGTCATTACTGTTCACCATAGAGTATGACATGTGGGCCCTCTCGGTTAATTAATCTAATTAAACGAATTTATAAATAAAACTGATTAGTTAATCTGTTCAGACACTAACATGAGGGGCCCACCCTCTAATTAACCCTCTGTTAGTCTAAATTAACTCTGTTAAGTTAACAGAGGCTGACATGTGGGTCCCACTGGACCCACATGTCAGGTTTGACTCCGGTCAGACGTTGTTGACCGCTGACGTCACCGCGACGTCATGATGATGTCGTAATTCATTTCTGTTAATTAAATAAATTCCATAAAATCCAATAATCTTTAAAAATTCATATCTTTTAAACCGTAACTCGGATCGAAAAAGTTAAAACATGAAAGTTACTCAGAACGACGAGACGAGTCTGATCGTGCCGTCTGTTTCCTTGTCAAAACCCCCTACGTAGGAGAACTCGTAACTCCGAGCTCGATTTCGGTAGATGAATAGTGCACACACACCGGTTAATAAATCTCAGATTAATTCTAAAAATAACTAAAATGACTTAGAGGCATATTTAGGCAACCCTGCACTGCATCATAGCATCGCACGCACTGTGTTGCATCTGTTTGCATTATATTTACCTGTTTCTTCCCCCTCTTCTCTTTCGGTAGACCCCGACGTTGTCGTAGCTCCTGAGGCAGACGCCACTCCGCAGTACGACTTCGTCCCCGACGACCCTGCCCTTGCCGTCGAGCAGACAGGCAAGCACCCCCATTTTGAACATGCCTATATCGCCTATTCTCTTCTCTCTTATGCTTGCATTAGAACTGCTACTGCTACTGTTTTCCTATATCTGCTGCATAGCCTGTTTATTGTAACCTGCCTGGTTATCCTAGACTGTTTAGAATAGGCTGGGTAGAGTCCCAACAGAGACCCCCACTTGATCCTGACTGCCCCGCTGGATATCAGAAGACCCGATCAACGGGATTGAAGACCAGACCCTGGCACCGCACATCACTTCCCCCTTAGTTGCCGACACTACTAGGTTACTATCGAGTGCCGAGGGTGATACCTCGTCAGCACTTCTGATGATAACCTTGTAGGTTAGTTATTCGGTCGTGGTAAGCGAGGATGATTCCTCCTACACCACCCCCGATAACGACGTCGTCGTGCAACTTCTCAAGTGTGGACCTCGAGGGTGATACCTCCTTCGTTCACCTTGATGATAACATCGAGCGGGAATTCCATCGAGGGTGATTCCTCAGGGTTCCCTTCGGTGTCAGACACACAGCTACTCTGGATATTATGACTTGACTTTGAACCATGATACTAAAGACGGGTCGGCCCTTAGGGGTACCCGCGCGAGCATGAATGCGAAGTGATGTGGAGTCGGGTTGACCTGAGAGGTGCCCGTGAGATAACTACGAGGCGTGGCCGGGCATTCTTAGCCCATGCCGCAAGTCCTCGAGACGGGGCGACGGGGTCACATCGATCGTGAGTCTCTGCTCGTTTCCGCGCGCTCCTAATCCACTAAACGGTTTGGATATTTGATCCGAGGGGCCTCTGGCCTGATAGCACTAACCATCACGTGGGCATAGTATGGGCGTTTTGCGTCGTATACTTCAGCCCGAGCTTAACGGACGTCAGCGACTGAGCGGCGCGCGCCGAGTTGGACTGGTTAAGCAACTGTCCTTGTATTAAGGGGTTGCTAGGTCTGCTCTCGGCCGCCTGACGCAACATGCAGGAGTTCCCGGGGCGATGGCCCAAGGCCCCTGGGGGCATAGGTTTAGTCCGGCGTGCTGACCTCTCTGTTAAGTATTTGGTCGGGTTGCGGCGTGTTGCTTAGCCGAGGCCGGGCATGACCCAGAAAAGTGTATCCGTCCGGAGTTAAGCGAGCGTGGTGGGTAAGTTGGTGCACCCCTGCAGGGAAGAAACTTCTATCGATAGCCTGTCCTACGGTAACGGACACTCGGAGTTGTATCCCGATCGGTACAACTAGAACATGACTTGAGATGAGAACTGGATAGTACGGCTCTGGGATTGCTTTCTCGCAGGGAGTCGAGGAAGAATCTCTGGCCGAGGTTGATGACAATGTTATACTTTACATTATGTTATTCTGCTCTCTTCTTATGCTGCAAGACTGTTGAAGATGCTGAAGATGCTAGTCTTCGATAGGACTAGGCTTTCCCCCTCTATTCTGGCATTTCTGCAGCCCAGTCCACATATACAGCCCCCTTTGAAAATGTTGCATATGTAGTGTAGATCCTTGCTTGCTGAGTACTTCGGATGAGTACTCACGTTTGCTTTATTTTCCTTTTTCCCCCTATATCCCTTTGTCGCATCCAGACGACGAAGCCCCAGAGCCAGATGTCCCCATCGACGACCACTTCTACTACCAGCCCGGAGAGTACTACTACTACGAGGAGCCGACCGACGACCAGGAGTAGGATCAGAGGGTCCAGGGCAGGAGGCCCACGCCTTTTCGATCGTAGTTGTTTTTTTTTTTTTTTTGCCCCGCCTCTGTGAAGGCTTAACTCTCTTTCTGTAATATATCTATACCCAGATATCTGATGCTTCCGCTGACACTTGTATGCCATCGAGCTATGTATTCGAGCCCTCGAGGCCCTGGCTTGTAATATAAAGCTTGTATGAATTTATTTATGTTTTAGAGTTGTGTTGTGATATCTTCAAGTGAGTCCTTAGGCTTGATCGTCTGCATTTGCGTGTATGATTAGTGCACGATTAAGCCGAGGTCGTCACAGGCGGTAGCACCGGAGGTGGCGACTCTGGTGTGCTCGTCGCCGGGCCGCCCGTGGCTTCAACTTTAGTGAGAGGCGACGCAAACGACACCATGCCGAGGCCCATAATGGGCAGAAAGTGTGGTAGTCGACTGTGGCCTATCCCCCCTTTTCCTGCGGCGTTGGAGGGAGGTTGTAGAGATGGTTTGCCATTGGTGACGGCGGACCCTATCTCCCCGTACTCCGCCCGTCCGGTGCATGGGAGAGCCTCTAGTTCTTGTGCATGCTTCCTTAACGGGCGAGGTCTTCGTATCGCCGGGCCGTCGGGGACGTCCATGCTCTCTGTGGGGTCTCCTGGGGTGCGCGGCGTTCGCATCGATGGGCGTGGCGGGAGCTTTGGGCGACGGTGGTGCAGAAGGCGGCGGCAACCCACGACGCGTCAAGAATGGGGGCGGCCGTTCCGATGAGTCGTGTTTGCCGGTGACTTCGTCTGGGTTCCCGGCAGTGCCACCGCCCGCGCCTGTCCTCCGGTTTCTTCCTCTTAGCCCATCGACGATGTTCTCCTGATCCTGGGGAGGCGCCGAATCCCAGCCAGGCCCGCCTTCCACCTTCTCCGTTCCTTCCTGTGATTTCCTAAAGGAGATGGACAAGGGCAAAGGCATCACGAGGCACTTATCTTTTTTTAATCTTAAATCTGTAGGCACTTGCCAAATTTTAGTTCAAATAATGTAATCTCTTGTATCCATGTTTATGTTCCGTGAGATTTGTACTTGTCGATCAGCATATTAATGAAAAAAATAAGCTTTGTCGGGCACTTGTGCATGTATGATATCCATGCAGAGGTGAAATGCCTCCATACTTTCATGTAAACAAGTAGATCCCGGTAAGCTACCTTGCCGGTACCCCATAGGACTGCTGCCGTGAGGCTGAGCCTGCCGGGCGCAGAACCCATTGGGAGAGACCAGCCCCCCGCCAACCCCTTTCAGCCAAAGGACACTATGACCATCCTGACCGAAGCAGCGTTCGTGTCAGTAGATGGGAGCACCTTTGTTTCCGAGGCGGCGAGGTTTTCATATGCACAAGTCCTACTCACGGAACATGTATGGATAAGATTTGGAACTTATCTGTTTGGCTTGCCGGAGATCGCAGTGCTGGCTTGTCTTCGCATCCTCTTCCTAAGACTAAGTCCACGGCAGGAGCCTGCAGTTTATGCAAATGAAGATGATGCCAGATGCAATATATCTACATGATCATGCAACCTATCTACATGAACCATGCAATGCTTATGATATGCTTATGCATGCATGCAACTTGTCGGGGGCCCCCAGCGCTTCATTTATTTCTTTGTTGCTCAGGGTCTGCGCCTGGCTTTGTACAAGGGGTTACATGCAGCTGAGGCAAGGCCTGTACAAAAGGGTGGCTGCCGGGCAGGGCCCGACAGCCGCGCCTTACGGGTAGAACTTGCGGAGATGCTCAATATTCCATGAGTTTTGCAATTGAATGCCATCTCCGGTCTCCAGACGGACTGCGCCAGGTCTGGTGACTCGTACTACCCGGTAAGGGCCTTCCCACTTTGGCAACAGCTTGTTTGTACCCTTGGCGGACTGAACGCGCCTAAGGACAATGTCGCATTCCTCAAAACACTGGGCATGAACCCTGCGGCTATGATAGCGACGCAGGGCTTGCTGATAGCGTGCAGCACACGTAGCAGCCCGGAGACGGTTCTCCTTGAGAAGCACGGCGTCGTCACGCATGTGTTGTTCCTGTGCTACTTCATCGTAGGCAAGCACTCGAGGTGACCCGTAAATGAGTTTCGTGGGGATAACTGCTTCTGCCCCATAGACTAGGGAGAAGGGAGTCTGCCCGATAGCTCAGTTTGGTGTCGTTCTGAGGGACCAAAGAACCACCGGCAGCTCATTGATCCATTGCCTGCCGTGCTTCCGCAGCTTATCAAACATTCTTGTCTTGATTCCTAGCAGCACTTCAGCGTTCGCCCTCTCAGCTTGTCCATTGCTTCTGGGATGTGCGACAGAGGCAAATGAGATCTTACTTCCGAGGACATGAACATATTGCATGAAGGCGCGGCTCGTGAACTGGGTGCCGTTGTCGGTGATGATTCGGGCAGGGACCCCGAAGCGGCACACCAATCCTTTCAAGAACTTGATAGCTCACTGAGCAGTCACCTTTCTCACGGCATCTACTTCCGGCCACTTTGTAAACTTGTCGATTGCAATGAACAAGAATTCAAAGCCCCCGGCAGCTCGGGGGAAAGGGCCGAGGATATCAAGCCCCCAGACCGAAAATGGCCATGACAAAGGGATTGTCTGGAGTGCTTGGGCAGGCAGATGGATATTTTTGGAATGGAACTGACAGGCTTCACACTTGGTGACGAGCTCAACCGCATCTTGGAGGGCTGTGGGCCAATAGAATCCTTGCCGGAATGCTTTCCCAACCAAAGCCCTTGATCCAATGTGGGAGCCGCACATGCCGTTGTGTATCTCTGCCAGCAGTTCCTTTCCTCCTTCCCAGCAAATGCACTTCAATTTCACACCGTTGGGCCTTCTTCTGTATAGTGTGTCATCGACAAACTGATACATACTGGCCCTCCGGGCTACTCTTTCAGCTTCTTCTTGCTCTTCGGGAAGTTCTCCGGTTTGGAGGAAATGGACTATGTGCCTTGCCCAAGTTGGAGCCTGAGGCTCGGCAACGAGGACTAGCAGCACCTCCTCATTCGTGGGGGCGCATCCCTCGACTGCGGGGACCAGTGGCCTGGCAGGAGGGTGCAGCCCGGCAATCGAAGGGGAGTTGTTCCCGGCAGGGTCCCTGCCAGGAGCCCCGAAAGGCTCTACCGGGAGAGGCTTACCGGAGTCCAATTTCCTCCTCTTTCGGGCCATTGTTGTCGGGGATACGAAGGGCTGAGTAAGATGGAGAACAAAAGTTCCTGGCTCCACAGGAAGCTTCTGCGCAGCGCACTTCGACAGGTGATCAACAATGCTGTTTTCCGCACGGGGTACGTGCTCTGTTTGCAACCCGTCAAAGCGCTCTTCCAATCTTCTCACTTCCTCGATGTATGCCTCCATCAACGGGCTTTGGTAATCCTTGTTGACTTGTCTCACCACCAGTTATGAATCTCCTCGAATGATCAGCTTCTTGATTCCCAACTCTGTAGCAATCCTGAGCCCGGCAAGAAGCCCTTCATATTCTGTTGTATTATTGGTCGCCTCCTCCCGGGGAAAGTGCATCTGGACGACGTACCTCAGGTGCTCTCCCGTGGGAGCCACGAGAAGCATGCCAGCCCCTGCACCTTGTAGGGAGAAGGCACCATCGAAATACATGATCCATTCTTGGGGTGCTTCCTTGCCGGGGATAACTGTTTCCTGTACTTCTTCATCAGGGGTTGGCGTCCATTCTGCCATAAACTCTGCCAATGCCCTGCTCTGGATTGTTGATGTGCTTTCAAACTTCAGGCCAAAGCTGGACAACTCCAATGCCCACTCCACTATCCTTCCTGTGGCCTCTGGGTTTCGAAGTATCCTTTGCAATGGGAAGCGGGTGACAACCGTGATCTCATGGGCTTAGAAGTAGTGGCGTAGTTTCCTTGAGGCCATGACAAGGCCAAAGATCAATTTTTGCACGCTAGAATACCTGGATCTAGCCCCCTACAACAGTGAGCTGACGAAGTATACTGGGCGCTGCACCACCTTCTTCATTGCTGCGTCCTTGGGGTTGTTTCCGCTGTCGTGCTCCTCTTTGTCCTGATCCGTATCTGGCCTTGCCGGGCCGCTCTCTTCTTCTTCCTCGGGTGGGACACTTGCTGAGGTGGCTGCTTCTTCTACTTCCCGCTGCGCTACTAGGGCCGCACTAACCACTTGATTAGTCGCTGCCAGATATAGCAGCAATGGCTCTTGTGGTTTGGGTGCGACCAAAGTAGGCACAGAAGACAAGTAGGCCTTCAAATCCTGCAACACTGCATCTACTTCCGGGGTCCACTTCATGGGTCCTGCCCTCTTCAAAATCTTGAAGAATGGCAAGGCGCGCTCGGCAGACTTGGAGATGAATCTGCTAAGTGCGGCAACGCATCCTGTCAAACGCCTCACATCCTTAACTGTCTTGGGTGCCTGTATCTGCTCAATGGCCTTGATCTTATATGGATTGGCCTCTATCCCATGGTGGGACACAAAGAAACCAAGTAGCTTGCCGGAGGGAACGCCAAACACGCACTTCTCCAGATTCAATTTCAAGTTGATCGTGCGCAGATTAGCAAATGTCTCTTCTAAATCCTGGATGAGGGTTGATCTGTCCTTGGTCTTGACCACAATATCATCCATATAGGCTTCAATGTTCCTGTGCAATTGTGGTTCAAAGCCAATCTGGACTGCTCTTGCAAAAGTAGACCCGACACTCTTCAACCCGAAAGGCATGCGCACAAAGCAGTACGTGCCGCATGGGGTGATGAATGAGGTCTTTTCTTCGTCTTCCTTGGACATAAAAATCTGATGGTATCCAGAGTATGCATCCAGAAAAGAGAGCAACTCACAACCTGAAGTAGAATCCACGATCTGGTCGATGCGCGGCAAGGGAAATGGGTCCTTTGGGCATGCCTTGTTCAGATCCCTAAAATCTATGCAAAGCCTCCATTTTCCATTAGCCTTGTGCACAACCACTGGGTTTGCTAACCATGTTGGATGCAGTACTCCTCTGACCAAACCAGCTGCTTAAAGTTTCTTAATTTCCTCAGCAATAAACTGCTGCCGCTCCAAGGCCTGCTTTCGAACCTTCTGCTTGACGGGCCGGGCATGTGGGCAGACAGCAAGGTGGTGCTCGATTACCTCCCTAGGAACACCGGGGATATCATATGGTTGCCAGGCAAACACATCGATATTCGCCCGCAGGAAGGCAACGAGCGTGCTTTCCTATTTGTCATCAAGGGTGGCGCTGATAGTGAAAGTACCATCAGCGCCAGCCAGCCCTGCCGCGACCTTTTTCACTTGGGGTGGAGCAGCCTTGGATCTCTTGCTGTTGGAACTCTCTGGCGTGTCATTAACGGGCGCGACACATTCCACAGAGGTACGCTTCCCGGATTCCTTGCCAGTGCCTCTGCTATGCTTTTCCTTGGCGGGAACTGTGGCTTCCGCGACCTCCGCCACGACCGCGTCCCGGTACATCTTATCCATGCAAATAATTGCGTCTTTCTTGTCCGACGGAACGGAAATGACACCCATCGGCCCTGACATCTTCAAGGTGTTGTAGGCATAGTGGGATGCTGCCATGAATTTGGCCAGGGCCGGGCGCCCAAGGATCCCGTTGTACGGCAGGGGGAGGTTAACCACATCAAACACAACTTTCTCAGTCCTGTAGTTCAACTCTCCTCCAAATGTCACTGGCAACGTAACCTTTCCCTTAGGACGGCTCCTGCCGGGATTGACTCCTTGAAATGTGCCTGTGGCCTTAAGTTCTTCCTCTGCTATCTGGAGTCTGCTGATAACCTTTGGGGAAATCAGATTCAACCCGGCCCCGCCGTCAACCAATATCTTTGTGACCTTGAGGTTGCGAATTGTTGGTGAGACCAACAACGGCAAGCACCCTACCGCAGTAATGCGGTCGGGGTGGTCCTCCCCATCAAAGATGATGGGCGTGCACGACCACTTGAGCGGCTTCCGAGAACCTGCCGCTGGCTCCACGGCATTGACTTCACACGCCCACTGTTTAAGTTGGCGGTGAGAGGAGTGCAAAGATGCACCCCCGTCAATGCACAGGGCGTCAGTGGCCTTATGGAATTCCTGCTCGCTGGTTTCCTCTTCATTCCCTCCATCACTCTCATTACTGCAATCCTCCATCTCTCGGCCTTTGGCAGGTTTCCCTTGGTTCCGAGGAGCCTTGCCGGGGCGATTTGCTTCACCACCCTGGCCCTTCCCGCCAGCGCCATTCTGACCTTTTTCCTTATCGCGCTTTTCATACTCAGTCTTCTGTCTCTTGACGAGATGCTCAACCTGATGACACTCCTGGAGATCATGGCCCTTGGTCCAATGAATCTTACAGTACGGTCCATCACTTTTCCTAGCTTTCTCGGCAGCCACCGCCTCCCGGCAGTCAGCGCATGCGGTAGCCTCCTTGCCGGGGGCTTCAGCCTTGGCCTTCTTGCCGGTACTAGGCGTGCCTGACCCCTCAACAGTCATCACTGTCTTATCCTTGCGCTTCTTGTTGTGCTTCTTGTTCTTCTTCTTCTTACTAATGGTTTCGTCATCATCTTCTGAGTCGATGTCGACGCAATCTTCCTCTCCAGGAAGTTTCCTCCCCTCCCCCACCCGAGCACATTTGTCCACCAAAGTGTAGAGCTCCTTCACAGTCTTGGGCAACCGAATTTTCATCTTGGAACGTATCCTATGGTTGCGCACGTTGGATTGGAAGGCAACTATCACAGCAGCTGGGTGGATATCTGGGATATTTCTGTGGACTCGACTGAATCTCTGCAAGTACTTCCGTAGAGTTTCTCCCTCTTTCTGCTGGAGAAGCTGCAAGTCGCTGGGCCGCCCTGGTTCTTGATGGCCGCCCGTGAAGGCACCAATGAACTCGTGGCATAGGTCAGCCCAGGTCGAAATGGAGTTCTCTGGCAGGTGCATCAGCCAAGACCTCACATTTGACTTGAGGGCCAAAGGGAAGTAGTTGACGAACACCTTCTCATCTCTTCCCCCGGCAGCTTGAACAGCGATGGTGTAGATGCTCAAGAACTCTGCCGGGTTTAGTCTCCCATCATACTTCTCGGGTATCTCTGCCTTGAATGTGCAAGTGGACGGCCAACGGACTTGCCGCAGCTCACGGGTGAAGGCAGGGCACCCAACCTCGAAAGGCAGGCACCCACTATCTCCGAGCGTGGGCTTGTCGACATCGGGGCCATCACACCCATTGGACCGGCGGGGGTTGTCGCGGAGCCGCTCGTCGATGACGCGCGCGCCTTCACTTTGCCTACCCTCCGGGGCACGATGTCGGCCTTGACGCGCTCGAGGGTCTAACGAGGCCATCGAGACGTCATCGGGTGCTTGGTTTTGCGGCCCCGGACGGCTTGCCGTGGTGGGGATTGCACCGTGAGGGTGGCCCCTCCCGCACGACCAGCCGCACGGGCCGTCGTTGCTACCTGGGAAGGCCGTGGTGGTCCGGCCCACTGTGATCCTTCCGCCTCGGCAAAACCAATCAGACTTTGGATGGTGGCTCGCCACTCATCCATCTGGTCTGCCGCCGGTGGAAATCTCAACAGCAGTTGGGCTCGCGCCATGGCCTCAGAGGTAGTGCTTGGCATAGGTGATGACGATGTAGATCATAGTGCCGCTCGGCTCCTGACGTTGCCGGTGGCGACCGCGCCGCGCCCTTTCTGCTGCGAACCAGCCGTTTGGACAGCATGGTGATGCGGCGGAGGCGCCTGAGGGCCAGCGGCTCCGTTGGGCACAGTAGCTGGGTCAGCCCGCCCCGGGGGTGGCGCGTGCCCTGCGGTCGTGCCCGCAGTGGGGGCGGCCGGAGGGTTGCGATTCGCCCCAGAACGAGCATCAAAACTGCGGCTGTGCCCGTTGGCAAGGAGGAGGGGTACAGGCGGAATGATCCCTCCATACGTACCTCGTGGAGCATGGCCGTTGGGATGTTGCTGATGCTGTCCTTCCCCAGTACCTCCCGTTCCTGCTTCGGCCATGGGAGAGGTGGTGACGGCGCCGCCTGCGCCGACCACATCCCCCGCAGCATCCACACCCTCACGAGCACCCGCATTCCCCGCGACGTCGGCGGTCGCGGGTGGCGGAGCCTTCGAGGTGGACGAGTGATTCGCAGCTTCGGGCTTCCTCTTGGGTGCCATAGTCGATGATGCCGTCGACGACGAAAATGTCGATGAAGATGACGCGCAGCGTACGCTCTCGGTTTCGCGCAAGTGATCCCCCTACCTGGCGCGCCAAAGATGTCGTGGGAAACCACGGCCACCTATGGGGCCATGAGCCCCTTTTGGTTCGGCGGGGGGATGGGCACGTTGCACAAAGAGCGGAGAAGCGTCGCGCAGCACGGCAGAGATCACACGGGCAGTTTTTACTCAGGTTCGGGCCGCCGTGAGGCGTAAAACCCTACTCCTGCTTTGGTGGATTGATGGTGGATAATGGTGGTGGACGCAGCACACTCGCCTGGCAAGGTCGCTCTGGGGGCGAGAGCGGCTACGCGCGTATGGATATGCAAAGGTCCAACCCTTTCTACGGTCGCCATGGGCCTCCTTTTATAGATTAAGGGGTCACCACAGTGGCAAATCAGTCTTTGTGTACTGATTCGATAGCTACCAGTGCTATCATATCTAACTCTGCAGGCTGACAAAGCGCATTAAATGCGCCGCTCAGTGTCACATCACAGCTCACCCGGCAGGTCCTGCCGGGCTGTTTTGCCAGCTTCGCGCCTGCTCGCTTGACACGTCTCAGGACGGGTGTCACATGGTGGTGTTTGCTGTAGGAAGTGGCTGCCATGTGGCAAAAAGCAGGCACTTAGTCACCTTGGAGCTCGACACCGCTTTGATTAATGACTTGCGTCTCTCGTGAGGTGGAGCGGTGGAGTGGCTTGCCTCCGCCAGCCCCGGCAGGCCTGCCGGGACGATCTGGGAGCTTGCTTCCAGGGCAAAACCCAACTCTGCCGGGCTCGCCTGCCCGGCAAGGTAGGTCCTTCCCTTAGCAACGCCTTGTTCCTCTGGCTCACCTTGGCCTTCTCGACTTGCACTTGGATCCTTCGAAGGAATTGATCCTCCTTGTTTGGTCTGATCTTGGTCTTGTAATCTTGTCTCTGGCCTATGCACAGTCCGTGCAATGGACCCAGGGTCTGTTGCACCGACATTCTACCATGAATTACAATGTTTAGTCGCTGCTTGAACTCTGCATTTATGTTTTGCGGTCTCCGAAAGGGCTAGCGAGATACCACTGTTGTCATATTATATCATGATTGTTTTGACAACGTGTTGGCATTTGAGATATCTTATTATTGCTCGCTAGTTGATTATTCCATTGTATGAGTTAATATAATTTCTAAGAGTTATTGTTGGCATGGTTAGTCATGATCTTTGCTAAAAACCTGGGTGCTATTTAAGCATATATATATATATATATATATATATATATATATATATATATATAAACAAGAACAAAAGAGTTCGTAAAAGTTTTTCTTTATCACTTTTAGTTTGTCAACTGAATTGCTTGAGGACAAGCAATGGGTTAAGCTTGGGGGAGTTGATACATCTTCATCGTATCTACTTTTCCTAATGCTTTTGCTCTTGTTTTGGACTCTAATTTGTATGATTTGAATGAAACTAACCCGGACTGACGTTGTTTTCAGCAGAACTACCATGGTGCTGTTTTTGTGCAGAAATAAAAGTTCTCGGATTTGGACGAAACTTTTTGGAGAATTATTTTGGAATAAATAAAAATAATGGAACTAAGACCCACTGGAGGGGGGCCCTGGCTGCCCATAAGACATCAGGGCGCGCCACCCCCTCTGGCGCGCCCTGGTGGGTGGTGGGGCGCTCGAGGCCCCACTGACCCTAATTCCGACGCTATAAAATCCTATTTTTCTAGAAAAAAATAGGAGAGGAAGTTTCATCGCGTTTTACGATACAGAGCCGCCGCCACCTCCTGTTCTTCATCGGGAGGCCAGATCTGGAGCCCGTTCGGGCCTCCGGAGAGGGGGATATTCGGTCTTCGTCATCATCAACCATCCTCCATCGCCGATTCCATGATGCTCCCCACCAGGAGTGAGTAATTTCTTCGTAGGCTCGCTGGTCGGTGAGGAGTTGGATGATATTCATCACGTAATCGAGTTAGTTTTGTTAGGGCTTGATCCCTAGCATCCACTATGCTCTGAGATTGATGTTGCTATGACTTTGCCATGCTTAATGCTTATCACTAGGGCCCGAGTGCCATGATTTCAGATCTGAACCGTTTATGTTTTCACCATTATATCTATGTTCGTGATCCGATCTTGCAAGTCATATGTACCTATTACGTGTTATGATCCGTAATGCCCAGGGTGACAGTAATTGGGATACTTTTCGGTGATGACCGTAGTTTGAAGAGTTCATGTATTCACCATGTGTTAATGCTTTGTTCTGGTTCTCTATTAAAAGGAGGCCTTAATATCCCTTAGTTTCCTTATGGACCCCGCTGCCACGGGAGGGTAGGACAAAAGATGTCATGCAAGTTCTTTTCCATAAGCATGTATGACTATTTACGGAATACATGCCTACATTATATTTATGAACTGGAGCTAGTTCTGTGTCGCCCTAGGTTATGACTGAAATATGATGAATATCATCCAACGTAATCACCGATCCAATGCCTACGAGTTTTCCAAATATTGTTCTTGTTAAGTTACTGCTATTGCTACTGTTACAACTGCTACAAAACTATTATTGCTGTTACCGTTACCACTGCTACCATTACTACTACTATCAAACTATCATATTATTGTGCTACTGATCACTTTACTGTAGATATTTAATCTCCAGGTGTGGTTGAATTGACAACTCAACTGCTAATACTTACAAATAATCTTTGGCTCCCCTTGTGTCGAATCTATAAATTTGGGTTGAATACTCTACCCTCGAAAACTATGGCGATCCCCTATACTTGTGGGTTATCAGCCCCCGCTTTTTACAAGATGACTCGATCAACGTGATCGATGTGCAGAGACCGACACATCACCGCACACCCCCTTAGTTGTACGACTCTGCAGAGCAACTATCGAGTGACGAGGGTGATACCTCGTAACGCACTCCTGATGGTATCTCTGTAGTGTAGCTAATTGGTCGTGGATTATGAAGGGTGATTCCTCGTTCACCACTCCTGATGATGACTATCTCATGCAACACCTCAAGTGTGAACCCTTCGAGGGTGATTCCTCCAAGGTCACCTTGACGGTTACATCGAGTATGAATCCTTCGAGGGTGATTCCTCAGATTCCCCCTTGATGTTATGGATCATCAAGTAGGAATCCATTGAGGGTGATTCCTCGGATTTCCCCCTTGAAGGTTTGGACACACGGATACCTTGACCTCACCTCAGTCCTTACTGAAGTCGGGTCGGCCCTGAGGGGTACCCGCGAGAGTTACTGGAGTCGGGTTGGCCATGAGGGTACCCGCGAGATAATTACGCGGCACGACCGAGCATTCTTATCCCTTGCCGTAAGTCTGCGAGACGGGGCGACAGGACCACAAATCGTGGATCATTGATCGCCTCTGCGTGCTCCCAAGACACTAACGGTTTGGATATGTGATCCGAGCAGGAATCTGGCCTTATCGCGCTAACCACCACGTGGGAATAAGTATGGGCACTCGGCGTCGTATGATTCTCCCGAAAGCTCTACGGACATCACAGTTGAGCGGCACGCGCCCGGGTGGTCCGCGTAAGCACCTGCTTTGTATAAAGAGGTAGCCAGGACTGATCCCGGTCGTCCTCGCAATGCGCAGGATTGCAAAGGAAGATTGGCCCATGACCCCTTCGCATTTAGGATATAGACCGGCGTGTGACCTCTCTGGAGAGCCTAGGTAGGACTACGGCATGTTGATCAGCTGAGGCCGGGCATGACCCGGAAAAGTGTGTCCGGCCAAAGCTAATCGAGCGTGTTGAGTAAGTTGGTGCACCCCTGCAGGGAAGTATATCTATTCGAATAGCCGTGTCCACGGTAACGGACGCTCGGAGTTTTATCCCGATCTATTATAACTAGAACAGGATACTGGAGACACTAAATGGATATGATGGCTCCGGGATCGCTTTCTCGCAGGGAGTCGAGGAAGGATCTCTGGGCGGTACTAAAATATACTTGTTACTATATTATGTTACTCTACTCTCTTCTGTTGCTGCAAGACGCTGCAAGAGGCTAGTCTTTGATAGGCTTAGCTTCCCTCTATTCTGGCATTTCTATAGTTTAGTCCACAGATACAACCCCTTTCCTTTGATACCGATGCATACTTAGCATAGATCTGATGTAAGTCTTGCGAGTACTTTGGATGAGTACTCATAGTTTCTTTGCTACCCCTTTTTCCCCTCTACCTGATTGCTGCGATCAGATGACGGAGTCCAGGAGCCAGCTGATCCAGCCGACGACTACTACTACCACGATGGAGCCTACTACTACGTGGAGACCGCCGACGACCAGGAGTAGTTAGAAGGCTCCCAGGCAGGAGGCCTGCGCCTTTTCGATCTAGACGGCGTTGTTTTGCTCAGCCTTCTTAAGGCAAGCTTGTTTACTTATGTTTGTACTCAGATACTGTTGCTTCCGCTGACTCTTTATATTCGAGCTTATGTATTCGAGTCCTCGAGGCCCCTGGCTTGTAATATGAAGCTTGTTTTATTTTATATTGGTGTCTAGAGTTGTGTTGTGATATCTTCCCATGAGTCTCCGATCTTGATCATGTGCATTTGCGTGTATGATTAGTGCATGATTAAGTCGGGGGTGTCACAAATATACTAGCAAATATACCCGTGTGTTGCAATGGGAGTTTTTTTTTGTGAGAAGCATCGGGAGAGATAATTGATGTGTCCATCGAAACGGTCTCCACAACGGTGGGGCGACAGAGCGAGGAGTTGCGGTGTTCTCACGGGTCATGTTTGGCCGGCGAGATCTTGATAGTGGTGGGGTTGGTCGGGGTGGTGGCCACCACTCAACTCGTGCCTTTTTTTCCTCTGGGTCTGCCTCCGTGTCTAGGTTGTGGTTGCCTCCTCATTTTGTGGTTGCATGGTGACCTTCGGGGAATAGTTGCTTCGACCACTCTCTCCTACGGTGGCGTAACCGGGTGGATTACTAATTGCAACGAATCCCATTTCATTGCCATAATCAGCGCATAACCAGGTAGTTCCTGCTTTATCAGGGTTTATTCTCTTTAATTATTTTAGCGCTCACTTGCCTACATTTTTTTAGTCCGGGCCAAACCAGCATATCCTCTTTTATTGGCATGTGCCTACAATTTCTTTTAATTATAGCCAACCAACATATTTCCTTTTATCGACAAATGACACGTGGGATGCATAATAGTTCGCGTCTGGGCCAGACCACTCGCAGTTACCAAAACGACATGTGTTTGTAAGGCACGAATAAAAATCCAAAACAACCGCTGAGTTGAAGAATTAGACTCACGACTTGAAAAACCCGACCACGTGCTGCTAGCCATTCGAACAAACAGCTCCTGCTAAAAAATGGCCAGCGCGAATGTTTAAGAATATACTGTAGCATAACATTCGAAACATTTTTTGATTTTTCTGATCTTTTTTTAACTTCTCAAAAAATAAAGTAGTAGTTATGAAATTCTGAATATTCTTCGAAATGTGAACAATTTTTGAAATCCTGATTCTTTCTCTAAAAAATCCGAGCATTTTAAAAAAAAATCATTAACTTTTCGAAAAAGACAAATAAAACTTGAAACAGATTTTTTTAAATTCACAAACATTTTTTGATAGCATGAACCTTTTTTCAAGAAAATGAACATTTTTTGAATTTGTGAACAATTTTTGAAAATGGAAACCTGTTTTGAACATTGAAAAAAAAAATTTAAACGTGTTCATTAAACACAAACATTACTTTAACTTTGTGAACATTTCAATAAACATGAATATTTTTCGAATTTATATCATTTTCTAAATTATAATTTATTTTGAAAATATCAAACAATTTTGGAAAAGTAAACATTTTTATAAAAATGCGAACATTTATTTTTAGTTTCAAACATATTTCAAAATAGGAACAAAAATTTGAAATTCTGCAGATTTTATGAAAATTTAAACAAAAATTGGAATTCGAAAAAATTTAAAAAGTTGAATTTATGATAAAAATGAAAAAAAAATAAACTTGGAAGCAAAAAAATAAAAAAAGAAAAAAGAAAGAGAGAAGAAAAAAAAAGGAACAGATAGAGAAAAAACGAAAACGAGCCAGCCCAATCTTTTGCACACTATGTGAAACTTAGAGTATCTGCCGCCCTATGCGGTAAATATTGCTTCTCAGCTGCATTGGCAGGAAACAAATGGGCTGGCTTTGCTAATCTGCAGCATGCGCGGGCCAGATACAAAATTCTGAACAAAACTGGTTTTCCTTTTTCTTAAGAAAACGAACATTTTTTGAATTTGTGAACAATTTTTTAAAATAAAAACATGTTTTGAACATTGAAAACAAATTTTAAAACGTGTTCTTTAAACACAAACATTACTTTAAATGTGTGAAAATTTCAATAAACATGAATATTTTTCGAATTTATATTATTTTTTAAAATACAATTTATTTTGAAAATATCAAACAATTTTGGAAAACCTAAAAAAATAGAAATTCGAAAATTTACCTTTAGTTTTGAAAAAAAAAGGAACGAGAATAAAAAATTTAAAGTTTCAAACATATTTCAAAATGGAAACAAAATTTGGAAATTCTGTAGGTTTTATGAAAATTTAAAAAAAAATCGAATTCTGAAAAAATTAAAAAATGGATTTATGAAAAAAAGGAAAAAGGAAAAGTAAACTTGAAAGCGAAAAAAAAAGTAAAAGACAAATAGGAATAGAATAGAGAAGAAATGAAAATGGGCTGGCCCAATCTTTGGCACCCGATGCGAAACTCTGAATATTTGCCGCCCCATGCGGTAAATATTGTTTCTCAGCTGCATGGGCAGAAAACAAATGGGTTGACTTTGCTGGGCTGCAGCGTGCGCGGCCCACATACAAAATGCTGAACAAAACTGTTTTTCTTTTCTAGTAGATGGACGCACGATAATTTAGTACCACCTTGGATAGAACAAAAATCTTTTCGGTGGTGAATGGATGAAAAAATTGAAAAAACACACGTTACTTTATTAGTAGGTATAGATACATAGATAATGGATACACAAGAATGCTAGTCAAACATGCTTTGGTTCTATTACTCTACCACCAAGGGATAGAGTTCTAGATTCTCAACCATCCAATCACGTGTGTGTTTCCACAGATCTCGACCTCTCTCTTATCAGTAGTGGCGGTGTATGATCCATGACCAAGACCGGCCTATTGCATGTGCATAAGAACAAATACCATCACAATCTGCTACACGGGCAAAGTAATGTGCTATAATCTTTTAGAGAGAAAGTAATGTGCTATAATTCATGTGTTAACTTCTTGGAAACCTGAGCTAGGGCCAAAGATGATCTCTAAGACCCTCTACCACTGCTCTTCAGGTGCACACACTATGTGTCATGTCACTACCTTCCTCATGCATGCAACTTGGATGTATATGCTAACAAGTTGATCCGCATTAATGGATCTGGTTGAGGCAGGGTGTATGTGCTTGTGCATTGTTGTGCTATCTCCTTTCCGAAGACGATCATCGGAGAATGAAGATAACAAAACCGCTTTTCATGGTGTAAATTTTTGGTTTGGCCTTCACTTGGATAGTGTACGCTCTTTGGTCTAGTCTTCGCCTTGGACTAACCGTCATCATAGCCTTGTTTCTCGATTCCAAGGAAAACCTTGATTGCAAACACATTTCTGACAACAACGACTAACTGTTGTGCGCCCGCAACTTTGAAGACTTCAACCACACCTTATTCGACAAACTCCCAACATTAAGGATATGTCAATACATTAGCACCAAAACTCTGGAAATTTCGGTTACCAACCGGCCTCGTCGATTTGAGTTGTCCATTGATTCTTTTACTTACCATCCTATGGGAATATGGGGCGGTAGAATGCGAACATCTTTGCGAATGAAGACAATCATAGCCTTTATTGTTCAAGAAATCACACACACACCGAGGAGCATTGTCTCCGACCTCATTCTCTAGACTTTATTGTTCAGGAAACCAAGCGATAAGGCATCCTTACTCTTTTTTTTTCTTCTTTTTTGCGGATAATAAGGCATGCTTACTCTTGCCGGCAATGTCTCTCAAATGCAAACATGTCCATGTAATCTTTTAGTTGTAACTAGTAAATGTGCACGTGCAACGCACGTCTCAACTATTGCACAGAAATCCATGTGATATATATTTTGAGTATGGATTTAAAAAATCAAAAAATAGAAGACATCACTATGGAGAAACCAGAGAACAACAATATGCATTATTAAAGCACACCACCAACTCAAATTGCCTATTCAAGTTTCGAAGTGAAAGCACAAGTATGTGTGGTTACAAGGAAACATATTAGAAAAAAATGTTACATGTCACCAAAAGTACTATTCAGAAGTCCCAGAACCCGTTTCTCTGCCCCCCATGAACGCTTATGCCCAACTCTAACAAAGTCGTTCAGCTACTGTCATTGACTATTTATCCTCCTCGCGTCTTCTCCAATACCAAGGGCAGCTATCACCAAAAACAAAAATACCCTCAAAAATGAAAATTTGGGTGGAGTAAAATGAAAGTTAAGTATTAGACAACGGTAGCAGGTCAACACAGAGTGCAATGCATGTTTAGATAGTTAAGAGATTATATTTGTAGGGGCATGAAATTTCATTGAAGGAAAAAAGAATTGAACCCAATTTAAATAACCTATATAAATACTTCCAAAAAAAGGCTGCCAAACAAACAAACACTAAGAATTGCTCTATTCTTCAGGCTGCAAGTATTCTGAAATATAATTTAATCAGAACTCTAAAAAATTCAGTAATGTTGACGACAAAATGTTGATCTGAGATGCGCCAATTTAGTTATTCAGAAATTGTGTTCCTACAATAGCAGGATACATAGATGAATAGCACAGTAGTATCCTTATTCAAGTTACATTATTCAGAAATCTCTCACCACCAATTACTCGCTTCAGATTGTTGTCAAGCCCATGGATGCCACTAATGCTTGAGACAAACAGATATAGCAGCCATGTCTACAAAGATGACATGTTGAACTAAAATGCGGATAAAGCAAAAAAGATTATGATATGTTGAGTGAGCCCAAAAGAAATAATTACAAAGCCAAGGCACATAACAATAGATGGTTGTATCACAAAGTATGACCCAAGATGAGGCAATAGAAAAATTAACGTTCGGGCAATATAAACCACGGAACGATGCAGAGGTTGGAAGAGAAACTTAGCTTACCTAAAAGAAAAGTTAAGCATATGAATTTACCAAGATGAAATTTGGAGCTATGACCATTAGCGAAATCTATATACATTAGAAATTTCACATATTCATGTTGGCACAAGCTATGGTAGCAATAATTTGTAGGCACTAGCGCATGCTGATAAAAATTAAAAAGTAGTACACCAGAACAAAGGTAAGGTGAATAATTTTTAGAAGAAATGGTTCGGTGCAAAGGTCATAGTAGTCCATTGAGTAACTGCATTAACAACCTCCAGATTCTATCAGTCATGGACTAACAGCAATAATAACACCCACTGGGGAGTGGCTAGATAAGTAGGAAGAGGCAAACCTGAAAGAGTGTCGCGGAGCCACGGGGATGGCCTTGGAAGAACTGGTTGTCGGGAGCATCCATCCCATCACAAACTTCCTATTAATTATAAAGCTTTCACCTGTGTACATTGGCCATATTCACTTGCAGTGGTAAAAAAACAGAGGAAACCAGTAAGCACATTCTAATAAGCAATACTCACATTACAGTCCTCTGTTTAAAGGCCTCGACTTTGACAGGAAACAACTAATTCCAGTAAGCACATTTTGAATAGGAAAAATGTTATAAATGGATATAAAAGAAACTGCAAATTAGGTGACAAATAAGAAAGATGTTACATGCCATCGGCACATCACATGCTCTATATTGTGTCATTTCACTACCAATGTTGGCTGCAGAACAAGAAAAAAAAAACAGAGAAATTGAAAATGATATATGTTCAAAGGAGATGAGTAATAGTCTATAACTCTATATCATGTCCAATGTTGTCATATACTAGCAAGATGCCCGTGCGTTGCATGGAACATCAAGATGCATTTGTATGAGTAGTTTATCTTGTGAGAGAAAATGATGAACGAGGGAAGGCATTATCTGCAAATGTGGAGAGGAGTGCGGGTAAATTGTCATAGTTTCCTTTATATCCGTCAGATATAGATCGGACGGCCTATATTGCAGGATGGCAGGCACACCATCATCACCAACTCTGCTTTTTATAAGAGTAGAGATATGCATGAAGCATATAGTCTAAACCCCAACTTCAGTTGCCCAAAAATAATCTAAACTTGAGTTTTGTCACGACAAGAATTATAGTACCTCTTATATCAGATCAAAGATAAATAAGTTCTAGAATACTCACTGGTAAACTGTTGTAGATGCATTAATCAAAAAACACAAATTAATTTGCAGGGTTATAATACAGTGATAGAATAAAGTTCTTTTGAGCAAATCTGCATGAATACACGCCACACCTTCTCTAACTTCCAAGTGATTTCCAGGCTTGCCCCCAACTCAGCTCACAGCATATGTGAATCTTTGGGGAAAATACCATACGTAAACACGAAAAATAGTACCATGATTGGCAATGCAAGCCGTACATATGAATTTGCTAGGCCAATAAACAAATATGGAAAGTTGATGATATTGCAAACAAATTTCAACATCGATTCTCCACAACATCGTCTTCACAAACCTGAACATTTGCAATTGATGTGTCCGGATTTGTTTACTACAAAAAAAAGGAGGTCAAACTTGTGGTGTTCTTCAAATAATATACCCATTCCTTGTTATCTTTATATAACTTTCTAATGCTTTCTTTCAGGGTAATCATGTATTTTGAGAGTACATCGGATGCAATCATCTAGGAGAGCCACTGGAAGCTCTATTAGAATATAATTGAAAAAAATGTTCTCAAATGATCATTTCCCTTGCGGTAAACGGGAGCACATTTAGCTGCAATCCTCAGCAAAAGGAAGATAAACAAGAAACAAGATGTATAGAAAATAATCCATAATAGTGTTAGAATAATCTCAAATGTTGCCTAACCAAGTGAAACCTAATTTTCCTGTACACTCCAAAAACTATAGTATTGAGTTATCCAAAATAACATACAATTTCTACATATTATATCCAAGAAACAAACAACACAAAGAAGTAATTGAGAGGAAGAGAGATGTCATGGTCGCTAGTCGCACCTTCGAGCAGCCCGTTGCGTAGAAGTCCAAGAGATATAGCCGGAGGAGGAGCTTCGGGCAGCCCGCGTTGGAGTCCAAGAGATAGAGCCGGAGGAGGAGCTTTGAGCAGCTCGTTGGGTAGGAGTCCAAGGGATAGAGCCTAAGGAGGAGGGAGCTTGTAGCAGGGAGGACGACAAAGGCAAGGCGGAGACCGTTGCTCCACGCTTCCACGTCGCGCGTCGCGGGCTCACGCGCGGCCTCTATCGCCGGCGTCCGCCACGCATGCATCCACCTCCCCGGCAGTGGCGGCAACTCCCGTGAACCTCTGGCCAGCGACGACCGATCCCGTGTGCCCTCACCTACAGTCCGCACATGTGAAATCAAAAGAGATACATGTTGTTTACATGATGTATGTACTGTATGACATTTCGGCATTCAAGTAGTTGCTCCCAGAAAGCAAGCCATCCAAATTTACAGATTTGTAGAAAGATTGGTCCAAAGCAGAACATGCCAATTGAACACGGTTTCCTTGAGAAGACCAATTCAAATGAAAATCAGCAAACATGGCATCAGCGTACCACATTCAATGCAGATTGCAGGAGAGAGCCCATATAAGAAAAACAAATATGTTGAGCTGATATTGGTTGTTGAAGCAAAAAAAAATTAACAAACTTGCAGTTTTCACGATAAAGCAAAAAATTGACAGCTTGCATGGAGGTATGAGGGGTACACATGACAGTCTTAGAGCGTTTGATCAATCCTTCTCGTGTGCCATTTACTCCTATTTCTGCATTAGAGGTACACATGACAGGCTTTGAATTTTCCATGAAAGAAATCTGGAACGGGTGTTAACTAATAGTGGATTGGATGTGCTCCGATATAGAGGAAACGTGTTGTTGGGGAGGAGGATGTGCTCCGATGCAGAGCTCACCGCGCCGCCACCCTCATCGCTTGATCTTGGCGCACTGTCGCATATCGCAAATTTCAGCCATCGCACACGCGAGGATGGGGGGCGACGCCGTAGCCTGGTGAAGCGGCCGCAGGCGCTGTGAAGCTGCCCGCGGGGACGTTGGCGAACGGCCGCTGGCTGGCTGGCGGGCGGGGCGGCGCCGCAACCTGGTGAAGCGACCGCAGGCGTTGGTGAAGCAGCCCGCGGGGATGTCGGCGGGCGGCCGCTGGCCAGCTGTCGGGCGGGGCAGCACCGCAACCTGGTGAAGCGACGGCGGGGTGAAAGGAACGAGAAGAGGGGTCTAGAGGGGGGGGGGGGGGGGGGGGTTAGACCCTCAACAAGTAAAAGTGACAATTTTTAAGTTCTTCAAGTTGAGGTGGAGTTTTAGCACAAGTTTAAGCATTCACAATACATTTCAGGTAAGCATGGCAAGAGTATGAGCAGCGAAAAGAGTAAAGCATGCCAATTGAAAGAAAGTAAGGGGATGGGATTGGAGTGTGCAAACGCAATGAAGACACGGAGATTTTTGGCGTGGTTCCGATAGGTGGTGCTATCGTACATCCACATTGATGGAGACTTCAACCCACAAAGGGTAACGGTTGCGCGAGTCCACAGAGGGCTCCACCCACGAAGGGTCCACGACAAAGCAACCTTGTCTATCCCACCATAGTCATCGCCCACGAAGGACTTGCCTCACTCGGGTAGATCTTCACGAAGTAGGCGATCTCCTTGCCCTTACAAACTTCTTGGTTCAACTCCACAATCTTGTCGGAGGCTCCCAAGCTACACCTAACCAATCTAGGAGACACCACTCTTCAAAAGGTAATAGATGTTGTGTTGATGATGAACTCCTTACTCTTGTGCTTCAAATGATAGTCTCCCCAACACTCAACTCTCTCTCACAGATTTGGATATGGTGGAAAGATGATTTGAGTGGAAAGCAACTTGGGGAAGGCTAGAAATCAAGATTCTTGTGGTTGGGTTGGAATATCTTGACCTCAACACATGAGTAGATGGTTCTCTCTCAGAAAATGTAAGCTGGAAGTATAGGCACGTTCTGATGGCTATCTCACATATGGAGAAGGGAGTGGAGGGGTAATATAGCCTCCACACAAAATCCAACCGTTACACACATTTGACCCAACTCGGTCAGACCGAATAGAAGAACTCGATGAGACCGATTTAGTTCAAAATGTGAAAGTTAGGAATCTCGGTGGGACCGACTGGAACAACTCGGTGGGACCAATGTGCTAGGGCTAGGGCAAAACCTCATCTCGGTGAAGCCGATTGCTTGAACTCGGTGAGACCGATTTCAGCAAAGAGCAAACAGAGAGTTGGTCAAGCAAACTCGGTGTGACTGATCGCTCATTTCGGTGAGACCGAAATGTTACAAAGGGAAACAGAGAGTTTGCAGGGCCATCTCGGTGAGACCGAGATCCGTATCGGTGTGACCAAAGTGTTTAGGGTTTCTGGCAGTGGCTATGTCAAATGAACTCGGTGGCGCCGGATAAAAGATTCTGATGGGGCCGAGTTTGACTTTGGGTTTTGGACATATTTGGAAATGAGAAAGTGGTTGAGGGCTTTGGAGCAATATCACTAAGCATTTTGAGCAAGTAGACCATTAACCAACACCTTATCCCCTTTAAATAGTATTGGTTTTCCTATGGACTCAATGTGATTTTGGATCACTAAAATAGAAATGAAGAGTCTTGAGCTTCTGACAATGCATGTTCCTGACACCTTGAAGGGGTTCCACATCCTCTTGTCCTTTCCACGCCATTATTGAACTTGTCTGAAATACACTAGATACAAGTATTAGTCCAACAAGAAATATGTTGACATTAATTACCAAAATCACCCAGGAAGCACTTGTGCTTTCACGGGGTCGTAGCGGCCAGATTAGGGAGAGGGGTGGCGCGAGGAGGAGGGGAAGGAAGGTGCGGCCGCGCAGGGGTGGAGGAGGAGTGGGCGGAGGTCGTGGTGCGGGCGTGCGGAGTAGTTTTTTTTAGAAGGGGCTGGGTACGATTAGTGTTTCTGGACGTGGACGAATCGGTAGGAAGGGTTAGTTGATCGGTGGACTGGTGGCTTGTTAGAGTTAAACATAGAAAGACCGTGGGCCATTAGATCGTGTGATTAAGCGGCTGAGATGATTTGGATCTGCCCCCTCTCGTGCTTTTATAGGGGCAGTAGATAATTGTAATACTGCAGCGCTCGGTACCCGTGCTGTATTTGATTGTTGTCACTGTTCATGTGATGTTGGTTTTATAGAAATGAATTGTCGAAATCACTAGTTAAGGAGTACTCCTTGTAAAGATCATTCCCACCTTCCCAGATTGCGACAAGTGGCACGCAACCTGGGAGTTTTTCTTTTTTTCATAGATTCATTTATTCAAAACGTTTTATCTTTTAAATCGTGCGTCCAAATCCCGAACCGTTTTCACCATTGGATTCCTCGCGTCAAGATCTTCAAAACTAGATCACATGTTGATAGGTTTTGACGAAAAAAATTTCACGAAAAAACCGGACGAAAAAAATCGGACTAAAAAACCGGACCGGGAGCACGAGTTTTTTTCCCTTTCCGAAAGAGGCACGCCCGTGCCTCTCGCGGAAGCAAAACCGTGCATCTCGCGGAAGGAAAAAAAAGAGAAAACGCGTTTTTTTTTTCGTTTCCGAGGAGGCACGGCCGTGCCTCTCGCGAAAGCACAACCGTGCCTCTCGCGGAAGCAAAACCGTGCCTCTCGTGAAAGAAAAAACAGAAAATGCGTTTTTTTCCGTTTCTGAGAGGCACGGCTGTGCCTCCCGTGAAAGCACAACCGTGCCTCTCGCGGAAGCAAAACCGTGCCTCTCGTGAAAGAAAAAAAACAGAAAACGCGTTTTTTTTTTTGTTTCCGAGAGGCACGGCCGTGACTCTCACGAAAGCACAACCGTGCGTCTCTCAGAAGCAAAACCGTGCCTCTCGCGGAAGGAAAAATACAGAAAACGCGTTTTTTTTCCTGTTTCCGAGAGGTACGGTCGTAACTCTCGCGAAAGAAAAAAAAACGCGTTTTTTCGTGCAAATTTTTTTTTTCTGAATTTTGTTCCCCAGAAGTTCAGAAAGACCGATGGAAAACCGAAACGTCGAAAAAACCCGGCAAAAAACCGTTTAAAAAGCCGAAAATGTGTGTGGAAAAAAAAAACAAAATCCGGAGGGAGCGTCCAGAGCGCGACACGTGGCGGGGCAGCTGGGAGCGCGCCAAGTGACGCTGATCGTTGCGAGGCTCCCGAAGGAGCGCTCGTTAACTAGTTGCTCTCATGAATTGTCACTGCCGTGGATCAACTAGAAAAACAATAAAAATCCTTTAAAAAACAATACCCATGCACTAGTGGCGCGAGGCCCCTCGGCCTATTTGCCGCAGGATGGGGTCGCGAGCCCATGGCAAGACAACCGCTCCTCCGCGCTCCACTTCACTGATTCTCGCACCCCCACCAGAGATGCGGATACCCGTTTCCATTCCTTCTCCAATCCGCAACATCTCTCTTTCTTTTCCAGCATTTCCAATTCGTTCGTTCGTTTCCCACGCTTCCTGCCCACCCCCGCCCCGCTCCGTGCTCCCCCTCTCCTCCGGTCCTCACGGATCCAACGCGGGCGTCGCGCCACGGAGTCCGCCGTCAGGCCGATCGGCCGCCACAGCCCCGGTGAGCGCCCGTCCTCCCCGCCCCTCCCACTCCCAGTCCCGTGGCTCTCGGCGTGGCCTGTTTGACCGCGCGCGCGGTGGTTTCTCCACCCTTTCCGGGGGTGTATCCGTGACCGCGGCTCGCGCGCATTTCGACTGGCGATTTGGCGGAGATAGATCGCCCGCCAGCTTGCTCGCCGGCAGGGTGTTCAGTGCAGTGCAGTGGCTCGGTGATTAGTGAGTGATAGCGGAATTTACAGGTTTTGATCGATCAGACATTAATGGGTCTGATGCGATCAGATATTTCAAATCCACTGGGATTGATGGACAGTACGACCCCATACGAATAATAGTGTATCAAATCATAATAGTAATAATATGAATCAGATGACTCAAGTAGCGTTAAGCAAATTCGTCTAGCTGTGTAATTTGGCCAAAATATGAAATTATTGGCGATGTACATTTATAGATGCCCATGAGCTTTTTAGGACATCCCGAGAACAAGCCACTGTCTTGATTTCCTTGTGGCCACTACTTGGAGATGTTGCTACCGTTATGGATTGATACACAGAGTGCAATGTTTGGGTTGTTTATTGTTTGTAAGCTAATTATGGCTGGCAATTCTTTTGGCAGACCTATAATGCCGGTTCTGGACAAGTGGACATAACCAAGTCGTGAACAATGCTGGTATTTTCAGACATGGAATATTCTGTTTAGCAATTGTTGAACAGTAACAGTAATTCGCAAACTTTGTGTTAACTCCTCCTTTTTTTGCATATGTATATATATTTTAGATGTGGCAACAGCCGCAACACCCATAACTAGATGTTTGCCATGTTTCAGGGTTCTACCCGGAGAAGCATGAACCGGGCATTCTTGTGAGAAAAGGAAGCACCAATCAAGAATGGCTTCTAGGGCAATCATCAGGAGAAGGAAGTATATTCTTGAGCATACTAATGGGCCTCGCCTATTACATTCATCTAAGTTTACTTCCGGCCAAGGAACATTTGGATGTGATGTTGAGCACAACACTGTATTCCATGTGCCGCAGCAGAATTCGGAGGATTCTAGCCATGAGAAGCAGCAATTTACTTTAAGGAATAGATACCTTTTGGGCCTTAGTAACGGGTTGCTGCGTCGCCCAGCCCTTGGTGTTCCTCTTGCCTCTTATGAATCCAAAGCACATATTTCTGTATTCCCCTTGGGAGCCAGGTATTTCTGTCAGTCAGTCCGCGCAGCGTCAGAAACAGCTGGGCAGCCAAAATCTGGTATTATGAATGGAAATAGTGAGGACCAGAACCAACCAGAAAAGGAGGCGTCTCCAGAAGAGTGTGACCAGGCGGTGGAAGGCTTAAGCACTGCAAAGGCTAAAGCCAAAGCAATGGTGCAGGAAGTCCAAAAGTCTGACCAATCGATCATACAGAAATTCTGGGCAACACTTCTGGGTATTGGTCCTGCTCTGCGTGTTATTGCTTCAATGAGCAGGTCTTTGTTACCTTATTTGAATTGAAGTATATCTGCTGCCTTGCTCATTTTCATGGATGGCTCTTTGCTTCGATGTTTTAATTTATATTTCGTTTTGTGGGTTTAAGAGCCGACTGGGCTGCGAAGTTGAAGCACTGGAAGGAAGAATTTGTTTCTACGCTGCAGCATTATTGGCTGGGCACTAAGCTACTGTGGGCAGATGTAAGAATTTCATCAAGATTGTTGGTGAAGCTTGCTGATGGAAAGAGCCTTACAAGGAGAGAGAGGCAACAGCTTACACGCACAACAGCAGACATGTTCAGGCTTGTACCGTTCGCTGTGTTCATCATCATTCCGTTCATGGAGCTCTTACTGCCAGTGTTCCTGAAGTTGTTCCCAAACATGTTGCCATCAACTTTCCAGGACAAGATGAAAGAAGAGGTAATGACCTAGGTTCTGTATACTGTCCTGGCAGCAAAATTATTAAACCCAGACATACATGCTCAGGACTGCATTTCATTTTCCTACGTACAGGAGGCATTAAAGAAGAAATTGAAAGCAAGGATGGAATATGCAAAATTCTTGCAAGATACAGCGAAGGAAATGGCAAAAGAAGTGCAAACATCACGTAGTGGGGATATGAAACAGACAGCTGAAGACCTGGATAATTTTTTGGACAAGGTATTTGCTCAATTTATCATGTCATCTCGCAAGCATAGACGCAAGCATAGATAAAGAGGTGTTCCATATTAATGATTTTTGGTGATGTACTCTTGCTATGCAACCAGGTCAGGAAAGGTGGACATGTCCCCAATGAAGAAATTTTGAGCTTTGCAAAGCTGTTTAACGATGAGCTGACTTTGGATAACATGAACAGGTTGATGTTTCATTGGATGTTTACTTAATCCTCTATTTTACCAGCTCACACTTACATTTTTCTGCAGATCACGGTTAGTAAACATGTGTAAATATATGGGAATTCAGCCTTTCGGTACAGACAACTACTTGAGGTTCATGCTTCGGAAGAAGTTACAAGAGTACGTCCTTAAATCGCTTCTAAATGTTGATATCAGAGAAAAAAATGATAAAATGGATGATGTAGAACATATCTTGCATCCAAATCTGTTATTCAATTTAAGAGTTGCATCTTCAGCATTTAAGCATGATTTCATACTGGACTAGTGCTATTTTTGCTGGGGAGGAGTGTGCATGCGGTAAACCTGTGGTTTTTGGCCTTGTCCGCCTGTATAGTGTTTCATACTCTTTATTTAATGAAATGACAGCGCTCCTACCTGATTTTTGAAAAAATATATATAGAAAACTGGATGTTTTATTTTGTATAGTGTCATCATCCATTGTGCTAATTCAGATTTTTGGTATTCAACCGTAATATAATGTTTATGTGTTTATGCACAGCATTATGAATGATGATAAGATGATTGAGGCTGAGGGTGTGGAGTCTCTTTCTGACGAGGAGCTCCGACACGCTTGTCGCGAACGTGGCCACCTTGATTTATTGTCAACAGAGGAGATGCGCCATCAGGTTTGTTTGTTTGGAAACTGCTGATGAGTCATCCATGGTGTTGCCTAGGTCATGGCATTGAAATGCACATCAGGTGCCTATTATTGGAGATTTATATGTTATTGTATTGGCACTCTAATAGTTAATATTTTGCCATCCGTACCATATATCCTGCTATTTTTTCAGTTTTTGCTAATTATAGTTGCCTAGCACCAATATTGGCCAAGAATTTGAAATTTTTTCTTTTACGTTCAGCTCAAAGACTGGTTGGATTTATCACTCAATCAGTCTGTGCCATCATCTCTTCTGATTCTATCAAGGTAATTTTGGTGATAATTGTCCTGTTGACTGGATGCTTATCTTCAAATTTTAACCTGTGCTAAAAAAATGTCAGAGCTTTTACTGTATCTGGGAAAATGAAACCTGAGGAGGCTGTTGTAGCAACGTTATCTTCTCTGCCAGATGAAGTTGTGGGTACAGTTGGAACAGTATTGCCTTCCGAAGATTCTGTTTCTGAAAGGAAGAGAAAATTGGAATTCCTAGAGATGCAGGAGGAACTTATCAAGGTACACTAATGTGCTATAAACATGTATTCTTGGCTGTCTTCTGTGTAGGCCTGCCAGACACAGATCTCCCCTTATTTTCACATTCTTGGTTGTATCACCAAGCTGGCCCCATTCTTAGTTTGGAGCCTCATCTCAAGGTTATAAAGATGTTGAACTAGTCCATAACTTTATAGTATTTCATTATTTTTCTCAGACTATTTGCTTTTTAAATATAATGTGATATCGCTTGTACAAGGATCATGTTTTTCTGTCCTAGTTTATTTTCACTTAGATTTACTGAAACTTAAAAGATTGGTAAATTATTGCTTTTTAAAACTTAAAGTAGAAAAGTTCAATTGAAAGAACATGAAATAAAAAATACCACCACAATAAGATCCCATCTTACACGAACTCATTTTTGTATTCTTTAGTAGTGCAATAGAAATCAGTTCTTCATGTAATTACTTTGTTGATTTGAAGAGGCAGTTTTTCTAGCTGCTTTCTATTTCCTTGGTTACCCAATTCTAATATGTTTTGCCTCTGCTGCTTTGTAAACAACCTGGATGGAGAAACAATGGTTTTCTATATGTTTTTCTCAGTTCTACTGTTTTATGTTTCAACTATGTGGCAATGATTATTAATGCATGTGTTCTTGACAACAAATGATATACCCAGGAGGAAGAGAAAGAAGAAGAGGCTACTAAAGAAGATTTGGCTTTGAAGGAAATGACTGAGCCTACTGCTAGGGAAGAAGAGGAACTAAAGAAATCAAAAGAACATGAGAAGAATGACCACCTTTGTGACATCAGTCAAGCATTGGCTGTGCTCGCATCTGCTTCTGTACGACCCTACTTATTTTCGTGTTAATATTTGTTACGTGCATTTCAAGAAAAAACTTACATAAATGCTCTGCTGCACCTGTTTAATTTTTGTCTTTCATTGCAGTCTGTTACCAAAGAGCGAGAAGAGTTTCTGAGCCTTGTAAATAAAGAGGTATGAGTTGGAGATATACTATCCTTTTATGAGCTACCAGTTTGCATTATGTAATATTGAAAGCCCTATTTGGTGGAATTCAGATAGAACTATATAACACCATGCTGGAAAAGGAGGGCACAGTGGATGAAGAAGAGGCTAGGAGAGCATATAGGGTGGCCAGGGAGGAATCAGATCATGCTGCAGAGTTAGTTGCAGGAGAAAAAGTTTCTTCAGCATTAATAGAGAAGGTAAGGAAAACTTTTCTGTGTCTAAAGTTCAACTAGAACTTCAACTCAGAAGCATCCCTTATTTGAAGTTCAATATAGTGTATGTAGCAGCTTAAACAGATATACATGAACTGTTGGCTGGCTTACAGGATGTCATAACTTATAAGGGACAATTTGTGCTCAGCTAGTAATGAGCTTTGGTGATCTTTCGCTTGCAAGTTATAATAGTTGGATAGTTCATTACATCCAGACCTTAAGAAGTTTGTTCCAATTTCCAAGACTAATCATATGGTCTTCTTGCTGTCAGCAAGTAGCTATTGGAAATCACTGACCATATGACCAGAAAACCCAAGGCTAGAAAAAAAGCTAACATTTTTTTTCTTAGAAGATGCAAACGTTTGCTTATTGACGGACTGATAGGTACTCCCTCTGTCCCATAATATAAGAGCGTTTTTGACACTAGTGTAGTGTCAAAAACGCTCTTATATTATGGGACAGAGGGAGTAGCAAATTTATTTACAAGCATATGAATAGGTGATTACAACCCCACACATGCCACGCCCTTTGCCCACAAAAGCATCTCCGTGCGAATTAAAAGAGAAGCGAACATGGTTGGAATATTTTGTGCTTTGTTGGAGAAGAGATAAAATTACTTTAGGTATACTAGTGATCACTACCTTCAACTTTCTTGTCTGCACATTCTGGCCTCGTACCAAATGGCACAGAGGTATCATTTGAATTATCACAGGAACTGTTCTAAGTTCTGACCTAGTTTTGAAGCAATCTCTTGTGTTGCTGTACATAACTGAGTAGTAGAACGAAAGACAAGAAAATCAAACAAGGATGCCAAAACAAAACCCATGTGTTTCGGAGCTGTAATCACGTTATACTGGGTAGGTTTCTACCTGGAACCTATATTTTTCAGATGTGAGGTTTGTGGGTCTCCCCTTTCTCTTCGATAACGAAGGGGCTACGGTTGACATTCTGTTTCGCTGCATTTTCAGGTTGATGCTATGCTTCAGAAATTAGAGAAAGAGATTGATGATGTTGATGCACGAATAGGAAACCGCTGGCAGCTGCTTGATAGGTAAATGCAGCAGAAAAACTATGCACGGTCATATTTTTCGGTAATAAGCATAATTTGCTCATTCATATCGTATCCCAGTAACCAAGGACCTGGACTTCATGGGGAATATGTTTGGTTCCTTCTTGCTCATCAATAATAAGCTGATCTGGTTACAGGGACCGTGACGGCAAGGTAACTCCAGAAGAGGTAGAAGCAGCCGCAGGTTATCTCAAGGACACCATGGGGAAGGAAGGTGTCCAAGAGCTTATCAGCAACCTTTCCAAAGACAGAGGTTCTGCCCTGACGTACACTTGCATCTACTGTACTAGCGTATCAGTATCACTGTCCATCTTCCTTGCTCCTCCTATATCTAAGATGTTATCTGCTCATGTGGCTAACAGAAGGGAACATCCTCGTGGAAGACATCAAGAAGATGGCGTCGCAAACGGAGGAAGACAGCGAGCCGAAAGAAACAGCGCGCTGATTGGTAGAAGAACATGCACTCTCGTATCTGCTTATATACACCGTCAGCTCATTCTTTTCCCAGTTTCAGTTCGTGGCAGCGCAAACGCGCGGAACGGTCAGTGTTTTTCTTGTGACCGTCTACAGTTGTTGTCCCCGGTGCCGCCGACCGTTAGTTAGGCGTGAATGGCGACTCAAGTTTCAACCGGTTGCCGTTGAGATGGACATACTCCACTGATTGGCTGGATGGGGAAATAAATTCAGGCCTTTGATCCAAATGATCTGAATAAAGGTATCGATGTGCCTGGCTTAGTTTATGCTTATTTGAATGAGCGCGCGTGCAATCGGAGGCACGCACACAGGCGATGTTGTCAGCAGATGTCGAGGTGATGCTTGCAAGTGAGGAGAGTGTGTGATACAGTGCCTCGTGAACTTGCTCAATTAGCTAGAGAAGAAATAAACCGGCTCTCCGTGGATTGTAATGGTGTTACTGTTGTTTAATCAAATCAATAAAGCTCTTTTCGACGGCCTTGAAGTCATGTCTAGATTGATGCTCTCTTCTTAAGCTCTGTCTGCCACAGTTTGATGTCTTGAAGCTTGCCCAAGGGCCTGAGATGAATTAACTGCATAGTTTGGCCAGATGGTGTGCGCAAGACTGCTCCCTGGCAGATGAAGAGTGTCACCATCTTGAGGAAAGTTAATGTAGTGTTACTTATTTTCTGCGAGTTTCTGGAATCTTTGATTGATGAATCATAAGTCACAAAGGATGGTCCCGTAGGGATCAGGTGGCACACTAGCCTTTCCCATGTTTCTGACCATTACTCCCTAGATATCCCTATCATCCTATGGATAAAAACTAAATTCCTGGTGAACACTAGCTTCTCATGAAAACTCTGGAAATCACTTGTAGCAATTTGAACAACTTCTAAAGTATACATATATCAGGAGTAAACCACTTAGTTCTTATGGAGGATAATTTCCGCCAGATTCTTGCCAAAGATGATTTAGCTAAGCATTCTCGGTAACATAAATTAAGCTAAACTTTCTCAGAAAAAAACTGAACTAGTCTTGCTATAACAGAAAAATACTGTTGAACATGAGTTATTCTACTATACATGTTAGTCATAAAATCTAAACTATGCTGACGGTGGTGGATTAATTTCTGCTAGCTTTTGAACACGAGATCCTATAAATTGATAAGATGTTTCGATGGCATGGAAAATGGCATGCTTCTGGCTGATGTTCAAGTACATGGATAACACATGTTATGTAATCGGTGATTAAATAGGTACTACAAAAACATACTACAAGGTACTAATTCTGAAGATCACCTTATATCGATGTGGTATATAATGAGGACTACTATCAATCAATGCCACGTGAACGTACTGTTTCCTCAGTGATTGTAATTAAGAGCACCACTGCAATCGATACCTCACAATACTTACATACTCCACTCTCCAACCCAGTAAATATGTCAGCATTTTGAATTGTCGGTTTGTAAGTCCTGCAATTAGTACTACTAAACGAGTACCTGCAATGGTTATAACTTGAGGGCCTCAAAATTTACTGCATATCTTCGTACTATCTAGGTTCACAAAATTAAAATTTCATCTTAGGTTACCTATGGCAACTCCTTCTGACCATATTGTTGTTCAAGTCGAATTAAGGCGACATTAAATGGGCAAGTGAATTGAAGAAATGGACAATAAGACCCGGGTACAAGAAAACAAAAGATCAAGCAACCACCACATTTTGCGAAAAAGGAAAAATGGTAACCACCACAAAATCACAAAGTTTTAACCTGAATGGCAATCTCTGATATTGGGGTCCCCTGATATTGGTGGTAAACCCCAAGGGCAGGTCCTCACCAAGCCAGCTCACCTCACACCCTATCACACTCGACACTCGTCAGTGGTCATAGTTCATCACTGCACTGCACAGCTCTCCCACTCGGCCACTCCACCGCCCTCACTCCCACGCCGACACTAGCATAATGCGCCGCCTCCACCTCGCCGCTGCCGTCCTCGCCGTCTTCCTCCCCCTCGCCGTCTCCGCGGCCGGGGGCAAAGCAGCGGCAGCTAAGGCGCCCACTGCCCCGCCGGCCCCGCCGAACATCACGGCGGCGATGGCGAAGGGCGGGTGCAAGGCGTTCGCGGCCCTGGTGGCGGCCTCGCCGGACGCGCACTCCACGTTCCAGTCGGCCGGGGACGGCGGCGTGACGGCGTTCTGCCCCAGCGACGACGCCGTGAGGTCCTTCATGCCCAGGTACAAGAACCTCACCGCCGACGGCAAGGCGTCGCTGCTGCTGTTCCACGCCGTGCCCGTGTACTACGCGCCGCGGAGCCTCAAGTCCAACAACGGCGTCATGAACACGCTCGCCACCGACGGCTCGGCCAACAACTTCAACTTCACGGTGCAGAACGAGGGCGAGCAGGTGACCATCAAGACGGACGCCTCCGACCACGCCGCGCGGGTCAAGTCCACCGTCTACGACAAGGACCCCATCGCCATCTACGCCGTCGACACGGTGCTCGAGCCGGTCGAGCTCTTCGAGCCGGCAGAGTCCCCGGCGCCGGCGCCGGCTCCCACCCCTGTCGCGGACGCGCCCAAGGCCCCCAAGAAGCAGGCGCGCCACCGGCCTGTAGCGGACGCGCCCGGACCGGCCGCCGAGGACGCGACGCCCGCCGACCAGAGGAAGAACTCTAAGAAGAGCGCGGCGTCCGCCGCCCCGTGTCTGCCATGGGCCGCAGTCCTGCCTGTCGCCGTGGCCGTGGCCGCCGCTCTGGCATAGCCGCTTGTCCTTCTTCGCGGTGGATCTGTACGGGAGGTGGTGGCGTGTCGGTGGGTTGCGTTGCGTGTGTCCTTTGTGTCTGTCGGTCAGTGCGTGTGCTCGTGCAGTGAAATTTCTATCTTTACTCTTTCTTGCCACATTAATGTTGTTTAGTAGTAGTATAAAAAATTGATGTGATAAAGCAGTTTAAATCTGAGTTAGACCTAAATATTGGAAACCGATGGTTTTGCATGTTTCAACGGGGTCTCAGTACCTTTTGGACTGTTCTTTTGAGAATCCTTCTGGAGTGTTTTTTTTAGCATTTTTGGAGTGTTTGGATAGATCATGTTGTTCTCTGGAGCCGCCCAGCTTCGATGCAGCCTGCAGCAGCCATAGCCTGCAGTGTTTTCTTCTGGCAGGTGTTTCCGCGGACCAGGGCGTGGGAAAAGTGCATTCTTTTACGAAATATAATTCTTGCATTACTCAATCAAAAGTTAGAGCATCTCTAGCAGACCTCTTATATCGCGGACCCTTATATCGCTTTTACAGTTCACGGAAAACCGGTTTTACGGGCTGGCGCGGCCGGCGACCGAACAGACCCCGTATAATCAACCTGTAAAAAAAATATTCTCTGAATATACCTCTTCCTCTTCCTCACGCCAATTTGAAATCGACCGCCGACCGACGTGCGGACGAGGAAGACACGGCCAGAGCGGAGGCCGACGGATGGACGGACGAGGGAGACGCGGGACGGCCACGACGCGCGGGCGGAGGCCAGGGCGGCGCATCGATTCAGCTAGCTAGCGCGGCCGGGGCGAACGGGCCGCGGGCTAGCTAGTTTGCTCGCATCGATTCAGCTAGGATTCAGCTAGCTAGCGCGGCCGGGGCGGACGGGCCGCGGGCGCGGCGGACGGGCGGCGGCGGTGCTGTTGCTGCAGGCGGCGAGCTTCAAGGCGTTGGCAGGAGCTGAGATTCCTCAACTGCCAACGTTGACCGCTATTCAGGGGCCTGGCAAAATTGCCTTCAAAACTAAAGATATGAGGGTCTCGGGTTTGTGTTCATAGGGCCCTGTAAAAACTTTTAAGGGTCGGACGATTTTAAGGGGTCTGTTCGGGTTCGTTTTTTTCGACTGAAACTGTAAAAAGCGGTTATTTTACGAGTTTGACCACTTATACCGGGTCTGCTAGAGATGCTCTTACAATCACGCGTGACAATATCGAAAACACACTTTGACCATACCCAAGCCATAAAACAAGTCTACCAAAATTTGCGATGCTGGAGTACCCGCCTCCTGGGAGTCTTCACGGGCGAGAGTGCCCTACACGACATATGTTTCATGGTGGCATGCCGCCTTCGGGGGTGGACGGCGTGCACCCGAGCGACTCGCCTTGGGGGTCCATGACAGGTGGACCACGGGTGCGGCCGGGGCTACCATCATGCGGCAGTTTTGATCGCGCCCGCGTGTTGGCCCATGCGGGACAGGGAGGCCGGACCTGCCTGTCAATGTCAGCAGGCATCGGCTGAGGTCAAGCCTCCCGCGGCTGGCTCTCTGGGGCTCTCCGCGTCGTCCAATCTGCTCGAACAACGTGCATCCGGGTGACTCGCCTCAGGGGTCCATGACGGGCGGGCTGCGGACGCGGCCGGGGCCACCATCATGTGGTGTTTTCGATTGCGCCCATGTGAGCCTTGTCGCACGTTTGTCCCGCGTGCGATGGGTGGGATGGGTCCACATGTCAGCGTCCTTCGCCCCTCGCCGGGTTGGTTCGGTCACGCCAACTAGGCCGGCGAGGCTATCTGGCTCGGTGCGTGCCGAGTGGTCAGAGAGGGCCATCCGGCAATGGATATGTGCCTCCTCGCGTGTTCAATAGGCGCCTGCCCGGGCTCTCTGCCCATCTGAGTGCTTGGTTCCCCTGCCTAGTTGTGCGTGTGTGTGCCTGACGGCTCGGGGCGTTTTTTTTTTCGCGCCTTGTGTGGCGCCTCGTGCGTTCCACAGGCGGTCCGGGCTTTATTTTTGGCTGTCAGTGTGTGCCCGTACTATTGTTAGCCGGATGTTCCGGGTTTGGCTCATAGACGGGTGGCTCTCGCTCGTAGGCGAGTGGCTTCGACCTGTTTTTCCTGGGTCGGTTGTATGTCGATTTGTTGAAGTGTGTGGGGTGTCCTGGTATATGCTACTTGTGAACTGCGTTGGGATTTCCCCGAAGAGGAGATGATGATGCAGTATAGTAGCGATAAGTATTTTCTTCAGTTAAGAACCAAGGTTATCAATCCAGTAGGAGAACCAAGCAACACCTCGTTAGCAACACCTGCACACAAACAACAAATCCTTGCAACCCAACGCGAACAAGGAGTTGTCAATCCCTTGACGGTTACGAGCAAGATTAAATTGTATGGTGTTTGATAGATAGATTGAACAAAAATACAAAATAAAATAAATAAAGTAAAAATGAAGCAAAGTATTTTTGGTTTTAATATATGATAGAAAGTAGACCCGGGGGCCATAGTTTTCACTAGAGTCTTCTCTCTCGAAAATAGCGTACGGTGGGTAAACAAGTTACTGTTGGGCAATTGATAGAAAAGCAAATAATTATGATGATATCCAAGGCAATGACCATATATAGGAATCACATCCGAGACAAGTAGACCGACTCCTGCCTGCATCTACTACTATTGCTCCACACATCAACCGCTATCCAGCATGCATCTAGAGTATTAAGTTCATAAAGAACGGAGTAACGCCTTAAGCAAGATAACATGATGTAGACAAGAAAACTGACGTATGAATAAACCCCATCTTTTTATCCTTAATAGCAACGATACAATACGTGTCATGTCTCCTTCTGTCACTGGGATTGAGCACCGCAAGATCGAACCCATTACAAAGCACCTCTCCCATTGCAAGAAAAATCAATTTAGTTTGCCAAATCAAATCAATAGATCGGAGAGAAATACGAAGCTATAGTAATCATGCATAAAAGAGTTCAGAGAAAACTCAAATAATATTCATGGATAGATCTGATCATAAACTCACAATTCATCGGATCCCAACAAACACACCGCAAAAAGTCATTACATCAAATAGATCTCCAAGAACATCAAGGAGAACATTGTATTGAAGATCAAAGAGAGAGAAGAAGCCATCTAGCTACTAGCTATGGGCCCGTAGGTCTGTGGTAAACTACTCACGCATCATCGGAAGGGCAGCAAGGTTGATGTAGAGCCTCTCCGTGATCGATTCCTTCTCCGACAGAGTACCGGAGAAGGCCTCCAGATGGGACCTCGTGGTTCTGGAACTTGGGGCGGCGGAAAAGTATTTCGGGTGGCTCTCTGATATCAGGAGAATATTTTAGAATTTATAGAGGTGGAATTAGGGTTGGAGGTGCCACAAGGGGCCCGCAAGCCTGGGGGGGCGCCCCCCCTGGGGTGCGCCCCTTGAGCTTGTCGCTCCCTCTTAGCTCGTTTGGCCTTCTCCCGAACCTTCTAGGGTCTCTTCTAGTCCAAAAAAATTTGATCCAAAGTTTTTTCTTCGTTTGAACTCTGTTTGATATTGATTTCCCGAAAAGCCAAAAACAGGCAAAAAAAATAGCAACTATCACTGGGTACTAAGTTAATAGTTAGTCCCAAAAAATGATATATAATTGCATATATGGTATATAAAACATCCAAGATTGATATTATAATAGCATGGAACAATAAAAAATTATAGATACGTTGGAGACGTATTAAGCATCCCCAAGCTTAATTCCTGCTCGTCCTCAAGTAGGTAAATGATAAAAATAGAATTTTTGATGTGGAATGCTACCTATCACATTCATCATATAATCTTTTTCTTTTGTAGCATGGATATTTGAACTTAAGTGATTCAAAGCAATAGTGTTTAATTTGACATGAAAACATAAATACTCAAGTATACCAACAAGCAACCATGTCTTTCAAAATATCAATGCTAAAGTAAGTTATCCCCAGCCCATTATGCTCAGTCATTGATCCATTCATGAAACACACTCAACATTAGCTACATGCAATGCACAAGTATGCCTATAGTGCTCTCCAATTGGTGCTTTATAAGAGAAGATGGAGACTCAAATAAAAATAAAATTTGCATAAAAGTAAATAGATAGGCCCTTCGCAGAGGGAAGCAGAGATTTGCAGAGGTGCCAGAGTTCAAGGTTTAAAATAGAGAAAAAATGTTTTTGAGATAGGCATGCTTTTCCTGTCAACGAAAACGACCGAGAATTTTCAATATCTTCCATGCTAGACATATCATAGGCGGTTCCCAAACAGAAAATAAAGTTTTTTTCCTTTCCATCATTCTTTCACAATCCATGGCTAGCCATATCCACGGGTGCCTTGTTGGGGAACGTTGCATGGAAAACAAAAAATTTCTACTCACATGCAAGATCTATCCATGAAGATGCATAGTTACGAGAGGGGGAGAGCATCTTCATACCCTTGAAGATCGCTAAGCGGAAGTGTTTATCAACGCGGTTGATGTAGTCGTACACCTTCACGATCCGTCCCGATCAAGTACCGAACGTACGGCACCTCCGTGTTCAGCACACGTTCAGCTCGATGATGTCCTTGCCTTCTTGATCCAGCAAGAGGGGCGAAGTAGTAGATGAGTTCCGGCAGCACGACGGCATGGTGACGGTGGTGGTGAAGAACAATTTCCACAGGGCTTCGCCAAGCACAACGGAAACTATGACGGAGGATAAACTAGAAGGGGACCGGGTTGCCGACACACGGCTTGGTCAATCTTGATGTGTCTTGGGTGCTAGCCCTGCCCCTCTATTTATATGTTGAGCCCTGGGGTCGAAACTTGGAGTAAAAGCCTCCTCAAAGTCAGTTTTTCCCAAAAGCCAAGAGACCTACTCGGACTCCAGGGCCAGACGCCAGGGTTCCCGGCGTCTGGGCCCAGACGCTAGGGTCTCTGGCGTCTGGCCTCTGGTCTCCATAAACTTCCTTTTGCTCTTTCCAAAACCCTCGTGGGCTTTCCCCTTTGGCCCAAATAAAGTGTTCTCGTACCCAAACATTTTGGGAAACATCCGAAACCCCTTCCGGTGAATTTCGGAACCCTCCCGAAGACCAAACACTATTATCCCATATATCAATCTTTACTTCCGAACCATTCCGGAGCTCCTCGTCATGTCTGTGGTCTCATTCGGGACTCCGAACAACATTCGGTCACCAACATACATAACTCATATAATACAATACCATCAACGAACGTTAAGCGTGCGGACCCTACGGGTTCGAGAACTATGTAGACATGACCGAGACGCCTCTCCGGTCAATAACCAATAGCGGAACCTGGATGCCCATATTGGCTCCTAATATTCTACGAAGATCTTTATCGGTCGAACCTTATGACAACATACGTAATTCCATTTGTCCATTGGTATGTTACTTGTAACACCCTGGATTTTGCCCATTTCTTTTTTCTTTTGAATTTGGTCCGGATTTGCTTTTCTGTGGCTTAGTAGTTTTGCAACTTGGAGGGATCACCCTTCATTTTTCTTCCTAAGTGGCTTGCCAACCTCTAAACCATCCCAAGACCTCGCCATTTCCATCTTGGACCAACCCTAATATTCTTTTTATTGGGAATATTCCTTTTTTCTGTTAAAGGAATAACCCTGTTATCCTGGGTTGTGAAGCAACCCACATTTCCATCATTCCAAAGATTCCCAAATAATTCTCATAAATACTTTGAGACATATCTTCCACAAATATGTCAAACCCTTCCTTGTCATGTTCAAAAATATTTCACAAATATTCCTTTTCTGATTCTGCCCCAGCTGTCAAGTTGAGAAGCAAGTACTCTTTATATTTTCTTTCTTGGTCTCAAACTTTTTGGGCATTCTTTTCTATCCATATCATTGCCACATGCCAAAATTCAACTTCATTTGGCTATTAAATCTCCCTTGGCTAATTTCCAAAGTTTCTGGTCAACTGGAAGCTTTGTGAAGCAAGTGCTATCTAGGTGTATCCAAATGAGTTGAAATTTTTCAAGCATCTTCATATGCTCAAATCTTGACTCTCCACAAAATTTAAACCCTATCCAATCATCTATGTGAGCACAGCCTCAAATCTTGGTTTCTGGTCAGATTTTCACATTGTGAAGCAACTATATTTTATACTGCTCCATAATTGCTGAAAATTTACCAGGACATTCTCCTACCCATATAACCTATCTCCACAAAATTTGGGCTCATTTAATCTTCCCAATAATTCCCTACAATTTTCCTAAGATTCTGGTCAGAGAGGTTCCTTGTGAAGGAAGTACCATTTTGGCTTGTCCAAATGGCGTGAAATTTTTATGGCACTCTCATATGACCAAATCATCATGTTCTACCAAATTTCAGCTCAATCACATTTGATATGTGAGTGGCACATCAAGATTGAGTTTCTGGACCAGATTGGCCAGTTGCAAAGCAACTATGCTAAATATTGGTCCATTTCTTTCCAAATTTCACAGGATCATAGTCCTTCCTACCCTAAACCTCTCAGACATCTCATTTTGACTTTATCACTTCTCTGTTCATCACAGTGGTGTGGTCAAGTTTGCTACAGCAAACTTCCAGTGAAGGCTCACATCCACCCTTTGTCTCTTTCGCTGAGCCATCACCTCTCTGGGACTATTACTTGGAAGGACAACACTCTGGACATGACTTGGCACACCAGGGTGCACCGTGTGCGCCAGTGCACGCGGTGACCACGCGGCTGGCATGCCAGCCAGCGCGCTCTGGCGATGGAACCCTTCGGCCTCGTCGCGTTCCTCCTCTCCCTCGCCACCTAACCATGTCCAGTAGCTTCCCCTTGGCCTCGTCTTCGATCTGGACGTCTCTCCCCCTTCGGATTCTTCCCCCTCACGCCACGGTGATCGCCGCCGCGGCATTTGCTCACCCGTGACCGCCGTATCCGTCCAAGCCCGAGCCCTCTCGAATGATCCAGCGTAGCCCCCACCCTGTTCCTCGTCAGGTCGGCACCACCAGATGTGTGCCACCTTGCCGGAGCACCAGCGCGAGGCTATGACCGCCACGGCGGCCATCCTCACCACGGGTGGCTATAAAAGCCGAGCTCCGAGCCCTCCCCGAGCATCCCCGAGCCCCCCAATCTCCTCCTCTCTCTTCTAGGGTCCTCCCCGACCTCTCCAGCGAGTTCCAGGAGCCCTCCTCGCCCCTCACCACCACCATGGCCGCTGACCGGCTCCGCCTAAATTGGCACGACGCCGAGCTCCCCTCCTCCTCTAGTCGCCGCCCGAGGCCTCCACTGCCACCACTAGGCTTGCCCCGCAGCCTTCCCTTCCCTCCCGTGCCCCGTGGAGCTTCCCTGAAAACCGCCCGAACCACCGTCCGCCGTGGCCGATGCTCCGCTCGCTACAACGCTCTTCGACGGGAGCGAAGCCTCGGGATGGATGCGGCCCGTCCTCCTGAGCACGTGGGTAGGTCACACGCCATGAGAGGTGGCCGGAGCCGCCGGCAAACTCCGGCCGAGCGCCGCCCTGTCTCGGCCGAGCTCAGGCGTGAGGGCTTGACGACGACCGGCCAGGCGGGCCCCGCCTCCTCTCGACCCCACCAGACAGCGGCACACCACCCCGCCACGTCATTTAAGTGGGGTGGGTGCAGGTGGACCGGCCCAGGTGAAGCACCGGCGCTGGCGCGGCTCGGCCAGTGCCAAGGCGCCGGATGCTTTCGGCCCAACGGCACAGTTCCCCTTTATCTTTTTCCAGAAAAAAAACAGCCAGGGACCCAAGAGTAAATAGTTTATTTACAGAAAGGTCCCTCCCCCTTCAAACAACCACATCTTTCTCTCCGTAACTCCAATCGAGGTGATTCCAAAGCCCACTTCTTCGTCTCTTCGAGCCCGACATGTTGGTATCATTTTTATAATGTTTTGACACAGTGAAAATCACCATTTTGCCCTTGCCCGTAAACAGCCCCTCCGAGAGAGAACTGTTTCCGGCAATCAGCTCCGCGGACTCTCCGCACTTCTCCCCGATGGTTCCTTCATCCTCAGGCAAGTCACAACTCTCATCTGCATAATTGCATTGCAATATCATAGTTTAACTATTTACTTTAACATCAAGTATGAATTATTTGTGAAATGAGTTGGATCATACAATGCTTGAGTAAATTCTTGGATAGGTGACTACCATGTTGAATACCGGATTATTAGTGACTAGTAGTTTACCCTCTTGTTGATACTATGATGTTGAGATCACTGTCTATGATTATTTTGGGGTTTATCCGCAGTTCGTGGAGATGAGTTAGTAGCAGTGGCTTAAGTATACTGGTTACCGAATTCCTGGCCATATATTGTTTTGACTTGGATTGCTATGACATCGGAGTGTCAGCCATGACAGAGATTGTTCGGAGATTAGATACTTCATGGTTGACCCTGAGTCACCTGTCTGGGCTTATTCTTCCAGCCACATTTGCCGGTATGGGACGACCTTGACTTGGTCTGATCGCGTGCTCTTTTATCGGTACCACCAACTAGGGAAGGTTATGTGCGCGTGCTACCCTGGCCCGGTAGGCGGCGATAACCTTGTAAGCCTAGTTGAGTTATTTGGATCCAGGTCCCCGTTTGGGACAGTTTGGCCACGACGGTGGCAGGTGTCACGAGGTGACACAGGGGCCACCCAGGACATGACCCTGGGAGGGTATGATTGTCGGTGGTACAGTAGGAGAGTCACGGGTCAGGCGGGTTTCGTTGGAGCAACGCTGGTCCACCCGAATGGGATCACGAGGTCAGGTGCTCCATGGTGTGGGTAAAGTGCGCAACCTCTGCAGAGTGTAAAATCTATTCGAATAGCCGCGTCCACGGTATTGGACAGTCCGTCTAGACCTCTTTAGGTGGTCAACCATAGTAGTGATAATGATGGAAGAACTTGTTGTAAGATCGGAAGTACTCGGTGGATCCTGAGTATTCTGAAGGTTGTGAGGCAACCCGGAAGAGAGTATGTTGGTCAGACTTGTCGTGCAGATGGAATCAGGTATATGATATGTCAGCCATGGGATGGCAATGGGATGAGTGGTCGGATGACCACATGATTGGGATTGGACTTGGAACAGGTTCAGATCGGATCCTGAGATTATTCGGAGTATGGATTAAATATGCTTCACCTTACTGCATCTACTTCAGTAGCTATCTTGCTGTGATGTTGTCTTGCCTTAATGCTGATGTTTGTTGTGAGCTTGTGAGTACATTCAAAGTACTCACCTGGCGTGTCATGCCAGTTTGCAGGTCATGCCATGATTGCTTGCTTGTCGAGGATCCCGAGTTTGCGAACTAGGATACGCGTTCTAGCCAGAGTCCCTGCGGAGTGGAGTCCATCACCGCCGTCGCTGTTCCACTGCTGAGAGAGTTACTCCGCTGTTAGCATAGAGCTACCAAAGGCAGGCGTAGTGTCGCCGTGCCGATGTAATCCTTGTACCCTTTGTAACCATATCCATTGTAATAAAGAGCTGATTTGTTCTATGCCAACAGTGCCGTATTCCAGAGGACTTGTTCCTGGGCTGGAATACGGGGCGTCTCGGTCTTCTCTGAGCCGGGGTGCCACAAGCGTTGGTATCAGAGCAGGTCTGGCTATAGGACGCGCGGTCTAGGCGCGAGCGTTAGTAACTGGTAGTATAGGATCCAGTTGGTTTGCTGCACTTGTTTGTTGCATTTGTTTGTGCATAGCATGCATATAGACTAGACATTTTATCACTAACGATGGATCTGGTGAGTGTAGGTGGCATTGGTTTTGATTCCCTACATGCGCTCTCCAGTTTGCATATTTGTTCCTTGGTGTGGTGTCATCTTCGTCCCAGCGGAGTGATGCCAAGGTGCTTGGTGGTGTCGATCCCTTGTCTGATTGATGCACCGGTACCACACCAATTTATTCTCTTCAGCCACCCTATCGTTTCGGTGATAGACACATTTCTATCCCGGATCGTGCCATTCCACTAGCCGCTTCGGCAACCCTTACTGATCCTTGCTATCAGAAAAAGGCAATGCCTGTAAGCCTTTCTCTCCACCACCATCTCATTCCGCCACCTATTCTTTGGACGTGTACGGTTTTATTCCGTACGCTTGATGACGATGTGGTCGTAACTTCTGTGTTCCGACCCCCGATCACCAAGTTCGTCCTCGCCACCATGTCCGTCCAGATGGAACCGGTGTTAAGCCCGTAATTGGTGTAGCTTTGTTTACACCAATTTTCTTCCACACATTGATTCACTTTCGTGCACATCGTCACAGCATGTTAGACTGTAATACCGGAGTTCTTGCGAGATTTGTGTGCTTAAGTAGGAATGCATATTATTGCTGTGAATAGCTATAGAATGTGATATTGCTTGTGTGTGTGATCTTGCTGCTTTGTGTGCTTCTGTTTTGTCGTTTATTTTGTTTTTTTTTGGGCCCTTGGTGTTACCTTATTTTCCCCTTATGGAAGTTGCTCACCGACCCTGAACCCAAAGAGTCAGTGAAGAGACAGTCATGTGGAAGCTCAGCTCAGCAATATGGAATTTTCAGCAGACTGTGTTATATCGGGAATATCAGGCCTGAATACGAATGATATCCTAGCTGGATTGATTATCAGCATCAAGTATACATCAGTGCAATCTTCACAGCAGCAATGATCGAACCAGCAAGAAGGCAAACCGTGTATATGATCCACAGTGCATTCTGTGCCAAAGGTACGATTCATATATACAAGGTTTGAGTCTGCTATGAGTACAATTTAAACCTTGCTATGTCTTGGAAGCAAGCTAGCATGTGCTATGAACTTAGTGTTCAGCAAGAAGGATAGCCGAATACCATGTATGTATAATAGTGAGCTGTTTGGGACGCGGATGAACCCTTGCCCGTCTTTCTTTGGTGACAGCACCACGCCTGTGTTCTGAGCTGTTTCCGGCCGTCCGGGGTGGATGCCGACTTTTATTTCTCTTGTCAGCAACTGGCCCATGTTCTGAGCTGCTTTTCGGCCGTCTCGAGCAGCTGTTGAATTTCTCTCCGTAGCAGTGACCCTATGCTCTGAGCTGTTCTTCGACCGTCTTAGGGAACTGCTACTTTCTTCTTATCGACACCGTCTCATGCTCTGAGCTGCTTTTCAGCCGTCTTGAGTCGGGGTTGAGTTACTCCAGTAATGTCCCAGATCTGAGTTGTAAAGACCGTTCTAGTGGCTACTGGTTTATTTGCCGGTTTTATTCAAGGGTTCAGACGGTCGTTACCCTACAGCTACAACTTGTAAAGTAATATGTCTGCCGGAATATTGTACCTAGCAGCACCCATGGTCACCCGAAGAATCAAGAGCATATTAGGCGAAGTTCTTTCAGCTAAGGATCCAGGCAAAGAGAACTATAATGAAAAAGCAAGGTTGTCCATACAGGTAATGGTAATGGTACAAATACTCCGGATAGTCTGGCTCGGTACCAGTCACCATGGATACACAACCACAGGGTCTATTCCATTTGCAAGGACCCCATATCAAGACAACCCGCCCAGCCAACCATATATGCTCAGAATTGTCAGAAGAGGGCAACCAAGCTGGTCAGGTTAGCCGATTAACTCAGCAGTTCAAATTCAGCAACCATGTTAAAGCATTACACGGCCTACCATCCATATGGAGATGTCGACAGACTGAGTAATCAGAAGGATGAACAACAGTCTCGAAGCATGTGTCCTCATAGATGGGAATCAGTTAAAGACAAATCTGCCGTGAAAAAGATTCTGCTGCCAGGACCACTGTCAGTCAAGTCTATGGATAATATCACAATAAGACCGTATACCTTTATGTTGGTTACGACAGGTGACAGTCAAATATTTGGTAGGAGCCTTATACTCGAGACAATGGAGATACCCAAGATGACGCAGCAAACCGTGTGAGAAGTCAGGTTCCGCCAGGAGAACGGTACGATTCACAGTACTGTTTTGAACCCGGAGGACACACAGCCATTTGAAGTCACCCAATGCAAGGAGTAAAATATTTCGTGTCTACCAAGAGAATCTGTTCACAACTCAGTGAACGGTCGTTCGTATTGGACCTCGTCATGACACGTCCATGAGGAACCACCCTCGGACTTACGAGCAGGGCACATAGTTTGGTCAGGATAATTTATTGCCCCAGACAGATAGCAGACATAAAAGGATTGGAGTCAGAGTAGCATATGAGGTAAGATTTGCCAGAAAAAGGGTCCAGTGAAGCAAACCACCCCGAAGCAAGGCAGTCAGTGGGAGCATTATAGAAAGGTAAAAAGGAAACCCGAGTTGGAAACGGTTTCCTCAGGTGGAAATATTCATGCTTGATACCTGAGCAACCAAATCTCGAGGACGAGATTTCGTTAAGGGGGGGGGGGGGTAGGTTTGTAACACCCTAGATTTTTCCCATTTCTTTTTTCTTTTGAATTTGGTCCGGATTTGCTTTTCTATGGCTTAGTAGTTTTGCAACCTGGAGGGATCACCCTTCATTTTTCTTCCTAAGTGGCTTGCCAACCTCTAAACCATCCCAAGACCTCGCCATTTCCATCTTGGACCAACCCCAATATTCTTTTTCTTGGGAATATTCCTTTTTTCTGTTAAAGGAATAACCCTGTTATCCTGGGTTGTGAAGCAACCCACATTTCCATCATTCCAAAGATTCCCAAATAATTCTCATAAATACTTTGAGACATATCTTCCACAAATATGTCAAACCCTTCCTTGTCATGTTCAAAAATATTTCACAAATATTCCTTTTCTGATTCTGCCCCAGCTGTCAAGTTGAGAAGCAAGTACTCTTTATACTTGCTTTCTTGGTCTCAAACTTTTTGGGAATTCTTTCCTATCCATATCATTGCCACATGCCAAAATTCAACTTCATTTGGCTATTAAATCTCCCTTGGCTAATTTCCAAAGTTTCTGGTCAACTAGAAGCTTTGTGAAGAAAGTGATATCTAGGAGTATCCAAATGAGTTGAAAATTTTCAAGCATCTTCATATGCTCAAATCTTGACTCTCCACCAAATTTCAACCCTATCCAATCATCTATGTGAGCACATCCTCAAATCTTGGTTTCTGGTCAGATTTTTACATTGTGAAGCAACTATATTTTATACTGCTCCATAATTGCTAAAAATTTACCAGGACATTCTCCTACCCATATAACCTATCTCCACAAAATTTGGGCTGATTTAATCTTCCCAATAATTCCCTAGAATTTTCCTAAGATTCTGGTCAGAGAGGTTCCTTGTGAAGGAAGTACCATTTTGGCTTGTCCAAATGGCATGAAATTTTTATGGCACTCTCATATTACCAAATCATAATGTTCTACCAAATTTCAGATCAATCACATTTGATATGTGAGTGGCACATCAAGATTGAGTTTCTGGACCAGATTGGTCAGTTGCAAAGCAACTATGCTAAATATTGGTCCATTTCTTTCCAAATTTCACAGGATCATAGTCCTTCCTACCCTAAACCTCTCAGACATCTCATTTTGACCTTATCACTTCTCTGTTCATCACAGTGGTGTGGTCAAGTTTGCTACAGCAAACTTCCACTGAAGGCTCACATCCACCCTTTGTCTCTTTCGCTGAGCCATCACCTCTCTGGGACTATTACTTGGAAGGACAACACTCTGGACATGACTTGGCACGCCAGGGTGCACCATGTGCGCCAGTGCATGCGGTTGGCATGCCAGCCAGCACGCTCTGGCGATGGAACCCTTCGGCCTCGTCGCGTTCCTCCTCTCCCTCGCCACCTAACCATGTCCAGCAGCTTCCCCTTGGCCTCGTCTTCGATCTGGAAGCCTCTCCCCCTCCGGATTCTTCCCCCTCACGCCACGGCGATCGCCACCGCGGCACTGCTCACTCGTGACCGCCGTATCCGTCCAAGCCCGAGCCCTCTCGAACGATCCAGCTTAGCCCCCACCCTGTTCCTCATCAGGTCGGCACCACCAGATGTGTGCCACATCGCCGGAGCACCAGCGCGAGGCTAAGACCGCCACAACGGCCATCCTCACCACGGGTGGCTATAAAAGTCGAGCTCCGAGCCCTCCCCGAGCATCCCCGAGCCCCCCAATCTCCTCCTCTCTCTCCTAGGGTCCTCCCCGACCTCTCCAGCGAGTTCCAGGAGCCCTCCTCGCCCCTCACCGCCGCCATGGCCGCCGACCGGCTCCGCCTAAATTGGCATGATGCCGAGCTCCCCTCCTCCTCTAGTCGCCGCCCGAGGCCTCCACTGCCACCACTAGGCTTGCCCCGCAGCCTTCCCTTCCCTCCCATGCCCCGTGGAGCTTCCCTGAAAATCGCCCGAGCCACCGTCCACCGCGGCCGATGCTCCGCTCGCTACAGCGCTCTCCGGCGGGAGCGAAGCCTCGGGATGGATGCGGCCCGTCCTCCTGAGCACGTGGGTAGGTCACACGCCATGAGAGGTGGCCGGAGCCGCCGGCAAACTCTGGCCGAGCGCCTCCCTATCTCGGCCGAGCTTAGGCGCGAGGGCTTGACGACGACGACCGGCCAGGCGGGCCCCGCCTCCTCTCGACCCCACCAGACAGCGACACACCACCCCGCCACGTCATTTAAGTGGGGTGGGTGCGGGTGGGCCGGCCCAGGTGAAGTAGCGGCGCCGGCGCGGCTCGGCCAGTGCCCAGGCGGCGGATGCTTTCGGCCCAACGGCACAGTTCCCCTTTATCTTTTTCCAGAAAAAAACAGCCAGGGACCCAAGAGTAAATAGTTTATTTATAGAAAGGTCCCTCCCCCTTCAAACAACCACATCTTTCTCTCCGTAACTCCGATCGAGGTGATTCCAAAGCCCACTTCTTTGTCTCTTCGAGCCCGACATATTGGTATCATTTTCATAATGTTTTGACATAGTGAAAATGACCATTTTGCCCTTGCCCGTAAACAGCCCCTCCGAGAGAGAACTGTTTCCGGCAATCAGCTCCGCGGACTCTCCGCACTTCTCCCCGATGGTTCCTTCATCCTCAGGCAAGCCACAACTCTCATCTGCATAATTGCATTGCAATATCATAGTTTAACTATTTACTTTAACATCAAGTATGAATTATTTGTGAAATGAGTTGGATCATACAATGCTTGAGTAAATTCTTGGATAGGTGACTACCATGTTGAATACCGGATTATTAGTGACTAGTAGTTTACCCTCTTGTTGATACTATGATGTTGAGATCACTGTCTATGATTATTTTGGGGTTTATCCGCAGTTCGTGGAGATGAGTTAGTAGCAGTGGCTTAAGTATACTGGTTACCGAATTCCTGGCCGTATATTGTTTTGACTTGGATTGCTATGACATCGGAGTGTCAGCCATGACAGAGATTGTTCGAAGATTAGATACTTCATGGTTGACCCTGAGTCACCTGTCCGGTCTTATTCGTGCTGCCACATTTGCCTGTATGGGACGGCCATGACTTGGTCTGATCGCGTGCTCTTTTATCGGTACCACCAACTAGGGAAGATTATGTGCGCGTGCTACCCTGGCCCGGTAGGCGGCGATAACCTTGTGAGCCCAGTTGAGTTATTTGGATCCAGGTCCCCGTTTGGGATAGTTTGGCCACGACGGTGGCAGGTGTCATGAGGTGACATAGGGGCCACCCAGGACATGACCCTGGGAGGGTATGATTGTCGGTGGTACGGTAGGAGAGTCACGGGTCAGGCGGGTTTCGTTGGAGCAACGCTGGTCAACCCGAATGGGATCACGAGGTCAGGTGCTCCATGGTGTGGGTAAAGTGTGCAACCTCTGCAGAGTGTAAAATCTATTCGAATAGCCGCGTCCACGGTATTGGACAGTCCGTCCAGACCTCTTTAGGTGGTCAACCATAGTAGTGATAATGATGGAAGAACTTGTTGTAAGATCGGAAGTACTCGGTGGATCCTGAGTATTCTGAAGGTTGTGAGGCAACCCGGAAGAGAGTATGTTGGTCAGACTTGTCGTGCAGATGGAATCAGGTATATGATATGTCAGCCATGGGATGGCAATGGGATGAGTGGTCGGATGACCACATGATTGGGATTGGACTTGGAATAGGTTCAGATCGGATCCTAAGATTATTCGGAGTATGGATTAAATATGCTTCACCTTACTGCATCTACTTCAGTAGCTATCTTGTTGTGATGTTGTCTTGCCTTAATGCTGATGTTTATTGTGAGCTTGCGAGTACATTCAAAGTACTCACCTGGCGTGTCATGCCAGTTTGCAGGTCATGCCATGATTGCTTGCTTGTCGAGGATCCCGAGTTTGCGACCTAGGATACGCGTTCTAGCCAGAGTCCCTGCGGAGTGGAGTCCATCACCACCGTCGCTGTTCCGCTGTCAAGAGAGTTACTCCGCTGTTAGCATAGAGCTACCCCGGGCAGGCGTAGTGTCGTCGTGCCGATGTAATCCTTGTACCCTTTGTAACCATATCCATTGTAATAAAGAGCTGATTTGTTCTATGCCAACAGTGCCGTATTCTAGAGGACTTGTTCCTGGGCTGGAATACGGGGCGTCTCGGTCTTCTCTGAGCCGGGGTGCCACATTACTTGCCCGAGATTCGATCGTCAGTATCTTCATACCTAGTTCAATCTCGTTACCGGCAAGTCTCTTTACTCGTTCCGTAATACATCATTCTGCAACTAACTCATTAGTCACTTTGCTTGCAAGGCTTCTTATGATGTGTATTACCGAGAGGGCCCAGAGATACCTCTCCGATACTTGGAGTGACAAATCCTAATCTTGATCTATGCCAACTCAACAAACACCTTCAGAGATACCTATAGTGCATCTTTATGATCACCCAGTTACGTTGTGACATTTGATAGAACACAAGGTATCTCATAGTCGAAGGAATATGTATTTGACATGAAGAAAGCAATAGCAATAAAACTGAACAATCATTATGCTAAGCTAGCAGATGGGTCTTGTCCATCACATCATTCTCCTAATGATGTGATCTCGTTATCAAATGACAACACATGTCCATGGTTAGGAAACCTTAACCATCTTTGATCAACGAGCTAGTCTAGTAGAGGCTTACTAGGGACACATTATTTGTTTATGTATTCACACATGTATTTAAGTTTCTGATCAATACAATTCTAGCATGAATAATAAACCTTTATCATGAATAAGGAAATCTAAAATAACAACTTTATTATTGCCTCTAGGGCATATTTCCTTCAGTCTCCCACTTGCACTAGAGTCAATAATCTAGTTCACATCGCCATGTGATTAACACCCATAGTTCACATCGTCATGTGACCAATACCCAAAGAGTTTACTAGAGTCAATAATCTAGTTCACATCACCATGTGATTAACACCCAAAGAGTACTAAGGTGTGATCATGTTTTACTTGTGTGAGAAGTTTAGTCAATGGGTCTGCCACATTCAGATCCATATGTATTTTGCAAATTTGTGTCTACAATGCTCTGCATGGAGCTACTCTAGCTGATTGCTCCCACTTTCAATATGTATCCAGATTGAGACTCAGAGTCATCTGGATCGGTGTTAAAGCTTGCATCAACGTAACCCTTTACAACGAACTCTTTATCACCTCCATAACCGAGAAACATTTCCTTAGTCCTCTTTAAGGCATCTAAGGATAATTTTGACCGTTGTCCAGTGATCTACTCCTGGATCACTATTGTACCCCCTTGCCAAACTCATGGCATGGTACACAGCAGGTATGGTACACAGCATGTCATACTTTATAGAACCTATGGCCGAGGCATAGGGAATGACTTTCATTCTCTCTCTATCTTCTGTCGTGGTCGGGTTTTGAGTCTTACTCAACTTCACACCTTGCAACACAGGCAAGAACCCTTTCTTTGACTGATCTATTTTGAACTTCTTCAAAACTTTGTCAAGGTATGTGCTTTGTGAAAGTCCTATTAAACATCTCGATCTATCCCTATAGATCTTGATGCTCAATATGTAAATAGCTTCACCGAGGTCTTTTATTGAAAAATTCTTATTCAAGTATCCTTTTATGCTATCCAGAAATTCTATATCATTTCCAATCAACAATATGTCATACATATAATATCAGAAATGCTACAGAGTTCCCACTCACTTTCTTGTAAATACAGGCTTCGCCGTAAGTCTGTATAAAACCATATGCTTTGATCACCTCATCAAAGCATACATTCCAACTCCGAGATGCTTGCACCAGTCCATAGATGGATCGCTGGAGCTTCCACACTTTGTTAGCACCTTTAGGATCGACAAAACCTTCTGGTTGCATCATATACAACTCTTCTTTAAAAAATCCATTAAGGAATGCAGTTTTGACGTCCATTTGCCAGATTTCATAAAATGCGGCAATTTCTAACATGATTCAGACAGACTTAAGCATCGCTACGGGTGAGAAAGTCTCATCGTAGTCAACCCCTTGAACTTGTCGAAAAACCTTTCACGACAAGTCGAGCTTTGTAGACAGTAACATTACCATCAGCGTCAGTCTTCTTCTTGAAGATCCATTTATTTTCTATGGCTTGCCGATCATCGGGCAAGTCCACCAAAGTCCACACTTTGTTCTCATACATGGATCCTATCTCAGATTTCATGACTTCAACCCATCTGTCAGAATCTGGGCTCATCATAGCTTCTTCATAGTTCGTAGGTTCGCCTTGGTCTAGTAACATGACTTCCAGGACAGGATTACCGTACCACTCTGGTGCGGAACGTGTTCTGGTTGACCTACGAAGTTCAGTAGTAACTTGATCTGAAGTTTTATGATCATCATCATTAGCTTCTTCTCAAGTTGGTGTAGGCATCACGGGAACGGTTTTCTCTGATGTGCTACTTTCCAATTCGAGAGAAGGTACAATTACCTCATCAAGTTCTACTTTCCTCCCACTCACTTCTTTCGAGAGAAACTCCTTCTCTAGAAAGGACCCATTCTTAGCAACAAAGATCTTGCCTTCGGATCTGTGGTAGAAGGTGTACCCAATAGTTTCCTTAGGGTATTCTATGAAGACACACTTCTCCGATTTAGGTTCGAGCTTATCAGGCTGAAGCCTTTTGACATAAGCGTCGCATCCCCAAACTTTAAGAAACGACAGCTTAGGTTTCTTGCCAAACCATAGTTCATAAGGTGTCGTCTCAACAGATTTAGACGGTGCCCTATTTAACGTGAATGCTGTCTCTAATGCATAACCCCAAAACGATAGTGGTAAATCGGTAAGAGACATCATAGAACGCACCATATCTAATAAAGTACGGTTACGATGTTTTGACACACCATTACGCTGTGGTGTTCCAGGTGGCATGAGTTGTAAAACTATTCCACATTGTTTTTTTAAATGAAGGCCAAACTCGTAACTCAAATATTCACCTCCGCGATCAGATCGTGGAAACTTTATTTTCTTGTTACGATGATTCTCCACTTCACTCTGAAATTCTTTAAACTTTTCAAATGTTTCAGACTTGTGTTTCATTAAGTAGATATACCGATACCTACTCAAATCATCTGTGAAGGTGAGAAAATAATGATACCTGCCGCGTGCTTCAACACTCATCGGCCCGCATACATCGGTATGTATTATTTCCAATAAGTCATTAGCTCGCTCCATTGTTCCGGAGAACGGAGTTTTAGTCATCTTGCCCATGAGGCATGGTTCGCAAGTATCAAATGATTCATAATCAAGTGATTCCAAAAGTCCATCCGTATGGAGTTTCTTCATGCGCTTTACACCAATATGACCTAAACGGTAGTGCCACAAGTATGTTGCACTATCATTATCAACTTTGCATCTTTTGGCATCATTATTATGAATATGTGTATCACTACGATCGAGATTCAATAAACCATTCACATTGGGTGTATGACCATAGAAGGTTTTATTCATGTAAACAAAACAACAATTATTCTCTGACTTAAATGAATAACCGTTTTGCAATAAACATGATCCAATCATATTCATGCTCAACGCAAACACCAAATAGTATTTATTCAGGTTCAACATTAATCCCGAAGGTAGAGGGAGTGTGCGATGGTGATCGTATCAACCTTGGAATCACTTCCAACACACATCGTCACCTCGCCCTTAACTAGTCTCTATTTATTCTGCAACTCCTATTTCGAGTTACTAATCTTAGCAACTGAATCGGTATCAAATACCCAGGGGCTACTACGAGCACTAGTAAAGTACATATCAATAACATGTATATCAAATATACTTTTATTCACTTTGCCATCCTTCTTATCCGCCATGCGTTTGGGGTAGTTCCGCTTCCAGTGACCATTTCCTTTGCAGTAGAAGCACTCAGTTTCAAGCTTGGGTCTAGCTTTGGGCTTCTTCATGGGAGTGGCAACTTGCTTGCCATTATTCTTGAAGTTCCCTTTCTTTCCTTTTGCCCTTGTTCTTGAAACTAGTGGTCTTGTTAACCATCAACACTTGATGCTCTTTCTTGATTTCTACCTTCGCCGATTTCAGCATCGCGAAGAGCTCGGGAATCGTTTTTGTTATCCCTTGCATATTATAGTTCATCACGAAGTTCTAGTAGCTTGGTGATAGTGACTAGAGAACTCTGTCAATCACTATCTTATTTGGAAGATTAACTCCCACTTGATTCAAGTGATTGTAGTACCCAGACATTTTGAGCACATGCTCACTGGTTGAGCTATTCTCCTCCATCTTGTAGGCAAAGTACTTGTCAGAGATCTCATACCTCATAACACGGGCATGAGTCTGAAATACCAATTTCAGCTCTTGGAACATCTCATATGCTCCATGGCGTTCAAAACATTTTTGAAGTCCCGGTTCTAAGCCGTAAAGCATGTCGCACTAAACTATTAAGTAGTCATCATATCGAGCTTGCCAAATGTTCATAATGTCTGCATCTGCTCCTGCAATAGGTCTGTCACCTAGCGGTGCATCAACGACATAATTCTTCTGTGCAGCAATGAGGATAATCCTCAGATCACGGAGCCAGTCCGCATCATTGCTACTATCATCTTTCAACTTATTTTTCTCTAGGAACATTTCAAAAATAAGGGAGCTATATCACGAGCTATTGATCTACAACATAGATTTACAAATACTATCAGGACTAAGTTCATGATAAATTAAGTTCAATTAATCAAATTACTAATGAACTCCCACTTAAATCAACATCCCTCAAGTTGTCTAAGTGATACATGATCCATATCAACTAACCCATGTCTGATCATCACGTGAGATGGGGTAGTCATCAATGGTGAACATCTCTATGTTGATCATATCTACTATATGACTCATGTTCGACCTTTCGGTCTCCAGTGTTCCGAGGCCATGTCTGTACATGCTAGGCTCGTCAAGTTTAACCCAAGTATTCCGCGTGTGTAAATCTGGCTTACACCCGTTGTATGTGAATGTAGAGTCTATCACACCCGATCATCACATGGTGTCTCGAAATGACGAACTGTAGCAACGGTGCATACTCAGGGAGAACACTTTTACCTTGAAATTTAGTGAAGGGATCATCTTATAATGCTACCGCCGTACTAAGCAAAATACGATGCATAAAAGATAAACATCACATGCAATCAAAATATGTGACATGATATGGCCATCATCATCTTGTGCTTTTGATCTCCATCTCCAAAGCATCATCATGATCTCCATCGTCACCGGCTCGACACCTTGATCTCCATCGTTGCGTCATGGTCGTCTCGCCAACTATGGCTTCTATAACTATTGCTAACGCATAGTGATAAAGTAAAGCAATTACATGGCGATTGCATTTCATACAATAAAGAGACAACCATATGGCTCCTGCCGGTTGCTGATAAATTTACAAAACATGATCATCTCATACAATAACGTATATCACGTCATGTCTTGACCATATCACATCACAACATGCCCTGCAAAAACAAGTTAGACGTCCTCTACTTTGTTGTTGCAAGTTTTATGTGGCTGCTACGAGCTTCTAGCAAGAACCGTTCTTACCTACGCAAAAACAACCACAACGGTGATTTATCAAGTTTGTTGTTTTAACCTTCTTCAAGGACCGGCCGTAGTCAAATTAGATTCAACTAAAGTAGGAGAAACAGACACCCGCCAGCCACCTTTATGCAAAACTAGTCACATGTCTGTCGGTGGAACCGGTCTCATGTGCGTGGACATGTAAAGTTGGTTCGGGCTGCTTCATCCCACAATACCGCCGAATCAAAATAAGACGTTGGTGGTAAGCAGTATGACTATCACCGTCCACAACTCTTTGTGTTCTACTCGTGCATATCATCTACGCATAGACTTGGCTCGGATGCCACTGTTGGGGAACGCTGCATGGAAAAAAAATCTACGCACACGCAAGATCTATCCATGAAGATGCATAGCTACGAGAGGGGGAGAGCATCTTCATACCCTTGAAGATCGCTAAGCGGAAGCGTTTATCAACGCGGTTGATGTAGTCGTACACCTTCACGATCCGTCCTGATCAAGTACCGAACGTACGGCACCTCCGCGTTCAGCACACGTTCAACTCGATGACGTCCTCGCCTTCTTGATCCAGCAAGAAGGGCGAAGTAGTAGATGAGTTCTGGCAGCATGACGGCGTGGTGATGGTGGTGGTGAAGAACAATTTCCGCAGGGCTTTGCCAAGCACAACAGAAACTATGACGGAGGATAAACTAGAGGGGACGGGGTTGCCGGCACACGACTTGGTCGATCTTGATGTGTCTTGGGTGCTAGCCCTGCCCCTCTATTTATATGTTGAGCCCTGGGGTCAAATTTTGGAGTAAAAGCCTCCTCAAAGTCGGTTTTGCCCGAAAGGCAAGAGTCCTTCTCGGACTCCAGGGCCAGACGCCAGGGTTCCCGGCGTCTGGGCCCAGACGCCAGGGTCTCTGGCGTCTGGCCTCTGGTCTCCGCAAAACTTCCTTTTGCTCTTTCCAAAACCCTCGTGGGCTTTCCCCTTTAGCCCAAATAAAGTGTTCTCGTACCCAAACATTTCAGGAAACATCTGAAACCCCTTCCGGTGAATTCTGGAACCCTTCCGAAGACCAAACACTATTATCCCATATTTCAATCTTTACTTCCGGACCATTCTGGAGCTCCTCGTCATGTCCATGATCTCATCCGGGACTCCGAAAAACATTCGGTCACCAACATACATAACTCATATAATACTATATCGTCAACGAACGTTAAGCGTGCGGACCCTACGGGTTCGAGAACTATGTAGACATGACCGAGACGCCTCTCCAGTCAATAACCAATAGCGGAACCTGGATGCCCATATTGGCTCCTACATATTCTACGAAGATCTTTATCGGTCGAACCTTATGACAACATACGTAATTCCCTTTGTCCATCGGTATGTTACTTGCCCGAGATTCGATCGTCGGTATCTTCATACCTAGTTCAATCTTGTCACTGTCAAGTCTCTTTACTCGTTCCGTAATACATCATTCTGCAACTAACTCATTATTCACTTTGCTTGCAAGGCTTCTTATGATGTGTATTACCGAGAGGGCCTAGAGATACCTCTCCGATACTCGGAGTGACAAATCCTAATCTTGATCTATGCCAACTCAACAAACACCTTCAGAGATACCTGTAGAGCATCTTTATGATCACCCAGTTATGTTGTGACGTTTGATAGAACACAAGGTATTCCTCCCGTATCCGGGAGTTGCATAATATCATAGTCGAAGGAATATGTATTTGACATGAAGAAAGCAATAGCAATAAAATGGAACGATCATTATGCTAAGCTAACGAATGGGTCTTGTCCATCACATCATTCTCCTAATGATGTGATCTCGTTATCAAATGACAACACATGTCCATGGTTAGGAAACCTCAACCATCTTTGATCAACGAGCTAGTCTAGTAGAGGCTTACTAGGGACACAGTACTTGTTTATGTATTCACACATGTATTTAAGTTTCCGATCAATACATTTCTAGCATGAATAATAAACCTTTATCATGAATAAGGAAATATAAAATAACAACTTTATTATTGCCTCTAGGGCATATTTCCTTCGTGCCTTCCATACCAACAGTTTCCAAGGAATTTATTATTGATATTATTAAAAAATTCATTTCAGGACTAGGCATCCCTATTACCTTGCCACTTTCTCGTGCAATGACAAGTGAATAAACACTCATCGTGAGAATAACACACATAGCATGTAAAATATTGGCCACCCCCTGTCGCTTCATGAGCGGTACGGGCACACAAAATAGAAAATTATTTTGAAAAATTAGAGTTGGCACATGCAAATTTAATTGGAACGGCATGGAAATACCGCATATAGGTAGGTATGGTGGACTCATTTGGCACAACTTTGGTTTTAAGGAATTGGATGTAACACCCCTGTGTAATGATGCCACAGTAATCCATCAGGATGATGCTAAGCCACTGTGATTTGCAATGATAATCATGTTGGATAAATCTCTCATTACAAACTCCTCTTTGAATTCAAATTCAAATCACAAGTGAATCTTTGAGTTGCACAAAAGCTGCTAGAAAAGTGTTCATCATCTAGTAAAAATTCCATAACATTTATTTGTTAAGGAACACAACATCACTGTGCAAAGATGAGCATTAGTAATTATAACAGCACCATTTCAGCATTTTTAAATGCTATCCTATTTATGAAAAATCCAAATGAATTCCAAAATTGCCCAAACTTTTTGAGGCAGTGCAGAGTATTGCATTGTATTTATGTGGCTAAGATTCACATTTTTACAAAGTCATTTGGTGGCTCGAAATATTGCAAAACTACATCTGAAAAAGAAATAGCAGAACAAAATAACTAAAAAGAAAAGGGGCCACTATTGGCTGGGCCTTAGTGCACAGTGTGCAGGCCCAGCCCAACAGAGTCGTCGACGTCTCCCTCCTCCCCGTGTCAGCGCGCGCGCACCCGAGCCGGCGATGGCCAGCTGTTGGCCATCCCCCGGCGCCACTGCCGCCACGATGAGGATAAGAGCACCTCCGCGGATCCCAGGGCGAACCCTAGCGCCCACTTTCCCCTCTCCCTCTCGCTCGCTCGATCTCTCTCCCGCGCCCGAAAGTCGCCGCTGCCATTGCCGTCGATCCCGCGCCCTCCGTTGACCCCGAGCCTCACCAAGATGTCGTGAGGCTCCGCCTCCGTCCGCTACGTCATCTGCACCCACCGGAGCGAGACGGGAGCCACCATAGCGAGGGGATCGAGCTCCTCTGTCTTCGGTCGCCAGCGCTCCTCCGCCAAATGCCGCCGCCCTTCTGCTACTAATCCACCACCGGGCCTCCGTGTGCCTTCCCAGTGAGCAGCCCCTCCTTTCCCCTCTCTTTGCGCTGCCGTTAGATGCCCGTAGCAACCATCACCATTGCCGCCCGAGCGTTGCTCCGCCGCGGAGCTTGTCATCGTCGCTCACGGCGATGACATGCTCAACCGAGTGCGTAGGCGAGCTCCTGCTGCATCGTAGACCCCGCCTAGCTGCTTAAATCGCTCGAAAACGAGCCGTAGCAGAGCGCTCGATCGAGCCCGACTCCGGCCGTCCGCCGATGAGCTCACCGTCGTCGCTATGCGTCGTCCCCATCCGCGCCACCACCACCAATGGACGCGCCGCGCTGCGGCCGATCCAACGCGCCTGACCACGCGCGAAATGGTGACCTGTGCACGAATCCCGCGCGCCGCCGCCGTCTCCCATGGTCGCCGGCATTGCTCCGACCGCCGTGCCGACCTGGCGCCGACGTGGCCATCCGGTGCCCACCCCTGTGAGACTGCTCGAGGGCCCCAGCGCCTCAGTTGACCTCGTTGACCGCGATCAACGAGGGTTACTATTTCCCCCTGTAGCTGACATGTGGGCCCCCTTCGTTAATTAGACTAATTAGGCTTTTAAAATTAATAAGTTGATTAACCAGACATTGACTAACGGGCCCACGTGCTAATTAATCATTCTAGTTAAAATTAACTCACTGGATTAACCACTGTCTATGACAGGTGGGACCCAATGGTCAAGTTTGACCTGGTCAGCGGGTCAGCTGGCTGCTGATGTCATGCTGATGCAACGCTGACGCAATATTCCATTTCTGATAATTTAAATAATTTCTGAAAATGTTTTAAACTTTGAAAATTCGTAGAAATTAAACCTTAGTTCAGATTGAAAAACTTTCTACATGAAAGTTGCTCAGAAAAATCTGACAAATCCAACCGTGCCATCTGTTTCCGCGTCGGGACCCTCTACGTAGGTGAACCCGCAACTTTTAGCCTGTTTCCGGTAGTTGAATAGTGCATATATACCGGTTAATAATTCCAACTTAAATCCTAAAATAACTAATATGATTTAGACATGTCTTTAGGCAACCCTGCACTGCACGTTAGCATGATACGCTCTATGTTGCATATGTTTACTGTGTATTTATCTGTTTCCTCTCCCTCTTCTCTCTTGATAGACCCCGACACCGACGTAGTCCCTAAGACCGACACAGCTCCGGAGATCGACTACGCCCCTGACGACCAGACCTTTGCCGCAGAGCTTCCAGGAAAGCACCCCCCCTTGAGCATGCCTATATCGCCTATTCTTCCTCTCTTATGCTTGCATTAGAAATTGATGCTGCTACTGTTTAACCTATTTCTGATGCATAGCCTATTTTTATAACTACTGTTGATACCTACCTGTTCATCCTAAACTGCTTAGAATAGGCTGGTTAGTGAACCCCAGAGACCCCACTTTGTCCTAGTTGCCCCGCTGGATTATCAGATGACTCGATCAACGTGATCGACAACCAGGCCCCGGCACCGCACATCACCCCCCTTAGTTGTACGACACTGCAGTGTTACTATCGAGTGCCGAGGGTGATACCTCGTTTAGCACTTCTGATGTTAACTCTGTAGAGTAGCTATTCGTTCATGGTCATCAAGGGTGATTCCTCCTTCACCACTCCCGATAACGACGCTGTCGTGCAACACCTCAAGTGTGAACCCATCGAGGGTGATTCCTCCGAGTTCACCTTGACGGATACATTGAGTAGGAATCCAACAAGGGTGATACCTCAGATTCCCTTGATGTTATGGACACATGGATACTTGGACTTTACAACTGCTATTTGCAAAGTCGGGTCGACCCTGAGGGGTACCCGAGCGAGCATAAGATGCGAGTGATCTGGAGACGGGTTGACCTGGAGGGTGCCCGTGAGATAATTACGAGGTGTGGCCGGGCATTCTTAGCCCTTGCCGCAAGTCCTCGAGACGGGGCGATGAGGTCACATCGATCGTGAGCCTCTGCTCGTAACCGCAAACCCCCAATACACTAACGATTTGGATATTTGATCCGAGTGGGCCTCTGGCCCGATAGCACTAACCATCACGTGGGATAAGTTATGGGCACTCTGCGTCGTATGCATCAGCCAAAACTTAATAGACATCAGCGACTGAGCGGCGCGCGCTGGGTTGGACTGGTAACGCCCTGCACTTGTATAAGGGGGGCTAGGTCTGCTCACCGGCCGCGTTCGCAACGTGCAGGAGTTCCCGGGGCGATGGCCCAAGACCCCTGGGCGCATAGGTTTAGTCCGGCGTGCTGACCTCTCTGTTAAGCTTAGGTCGGGTTGCAGCGTATCGTTTGGCCGAGGCCGGGCATGACCCAGAAAAGTGTGTCCGGCCGGAGTTAATCGAGCGTGGTGGGTAAGTTGGTGCACCCCTGCAGGGAAGAACTAATCTATGCATAGCCGGATCCATGGTAACGGACGCTCGGAGTTGTATCCCGATCGATACAACTAGAACTTAATGATGAGATGAGAAATGGATATTAGGGCTCTAGGATCGCTTTCTCGGAGGGAGTCGAGGAAGGATCTCTGGGCGAGGTTGATACTTAATACTGCTACTACTTTATACTGTGCTAATCTACACTCTTCTAATGCTGCAAGACCGCTGAAGATGCTATTCTTCGATAGGACTAGGCCTTCCCTCTATTCTGGCATTTCTACAGCCCAGTCCACATATACAGCCTTTCTTTGATAATGTTGCATGTGTAGTGTAGATCCTTGCTTGCTGAGTACTTAGGATGAGTACTCACGGTTGCTTTGCTTCCTCTTTTTCCCCATATCCGTTTGATGCAACCAAATGACGGAGCCCCTGAGACCAAGGTAGTCAGAATCCCGATTCGACTCCTAGAATCCTACGACTTCACGATCCTACGGAAGCATGTCGATCCAAGTCCCACTATGAATCCAGATCAAGTAGAATCCATGTTGAGTTGCGATCTAAATCATAGAATCCTCTACAAAACTGTAGAATCCCGACTATGCTATGGAGTATGTCCGATTCTACTAATTTACCTAAGCCATTTGTGTAGTTGTAGTAGAATAGTATGCCATCATAAAAACTCTTTTTGACATGCCTCATGGCCCTTTATTCCCCTCCCAAGCCCAAACTCTTAGCCGCTGACACCTTTGATCTAGCTATGAGAAACCCTAGATCAAACTGAGGATCAGGCTTGTCGACGATGGAATTGGCGTGAGAAGGAGGATGCATCAAGATTGATCAGAGAAGGAGATCAAGACCCTTCAAGGTTTAGCACTGCAGGTTAGCTATACAAGTGATAGGCTATTCACATACTCTAAAAAATCCTCCTATGTAAATCTTGTACATTGAAGATTTAAATGTTATATATATTTCCCTCCCATATATGTTCCATGCATACAAGCTAGCATTGATGTGTACAATTTTTGCTCTATATTTAGTATTAAACTCTATAGAACCCATATAAATTTCTGGCGTGGATACAAAATATATTATTTGATTAAATCTAGTAGAATCCTCGATTCCACGACTCGATACTACGACTCGATTCTGCCTAAGGAAAATCAACCCGACTCCGAACCACGACTCGAGTAGTAGTAGTAGTCTCAGGAGCTGCCCCCGTTGATGACTGCTACTACTACCCCGAGGGTGGTTACTACTACGAGTTGGCTGACGACCAGGAGTAGGTTCGGAGGGTCCCAGGCAGGAGGCCTGCGCCTTTTCGATCGTAGTGTTTTCTTTTGCCCCGCCTTTTAAAGGCCTATCTGTCTTTCTTTTATATCTGTACTCAGATATCTGATGCTTCCGCTGATGCTTGTCAGTGAGCTTATGTATTCGAGCCCTCGAGGCCCCTGGCTTGTAATATATAGCTTGTATTATTTTAAATTTGTGTCTAGACTTGTGTTGTGATATCTTCAAGTGAGTCCTTAGGCTTGATCGTGTGCATTTGCGTGTATGATTAGTGCACGATTAAGCTGGGGGCGTCACATTGGATACACAAGCAATATTTCCGCTTAGTACAAGTGGAGGCTAGCAAGTAAATTGAGAAGCAACCAACCAAAAAACAAAAACGGTCATAAACATGCATTGAACATAACTAACACTGAATAATGCACCATAAGTAGGATGTAACTTCGTTGCATAACTATTGACTTTACGTGCATGCATAGGGAATCACAAACCTTAACACCAATATTCTTACTAAAGCACAATTACTCACTAGCATGACTCACATATTATCATCTCCATATCGCAAAACTATTGCAAGGAATCAATCTTATCATATCCAATGATCGATATGAAAGTTTTTATTATATCCTTCTTGGATATTTGTCACTTTGGAACCAAATTCATATCTTGTGCAAATTACCATTACTATTATCAAATCTCAAAAAGATACAAGTGAAGCATGATAATTCATCTATTTCTTCAAAATATAATCACTGCCGTGCTAAAAAAGATATAAGTGAAGTACTAGAGCAACTGCCTAGTTCAAAAGATATAAGTGAAGCACATAGAGTATTCTAATAAATCATGAAAAATGTGTGTCCCTCTCAAAAAGTTGTGTCCACCAAAGGTGATTGTGACAAACTAAAAAGCAAACAAAGCAAAAACTCATATAATACACGACGCTCCAAGCAAAACTCATATCATGTGACGAATAAAAATATAGCTCCAAGTAAAATTACCGATAGTTGGTAGAAGAAAGAGGGGATGCCTTCCGGGGCATCCCCAAGCTTAGTTGCTTGGGAGTCCTTGAAAATTACCATAGGGTGCCTCGGGCATCCCCAAGCTTAGGCTCTTGCCAGTCCTTAATCCTTCATCCATCGTGATCTCACCCAAAACTTCAATCACACAAAACTCAACAAAACCTCGTGAGATCTGTTAGTATAACAAAGCAAATCACTACTTTAAGTACTGTTGCAAACCCATTAATATTTTATTTTTGCATTATACCTACTGTATTATAACTTCTCCATGGCTTATAGCCCCCGATACAATCCATAGTTCCATCAAAACAAGCCAAACAATGGATCAAAAAACAGAATATGTCAAAAACAGAATAGTATGTAGCAATCTGAACATTGACTATACTTATATAACTCCAAAAATTCTGAAAAATTAGGAAAATGTGCGCAATTTGTATATCAATTATGTGTACAAACTTCAGAATTTTTCGAAGCTCTAGTGATTTTTAAAAATTCTGCTACTGGGCGCAAAAGTTTTTGTTTTTGCACAGAATCAAAACAACTATCATCCAAATCATCCCAAAGGCTTTACTTGACACAAACACTAATTAAAACATAAAAACACAATCATAACAGAAGCATAATTGTGTGCACACAAAAAAGAAAAAATTATTGGTTTGTTTGCGAATAAGCTCATTCTTTATAGCCATTAAGATAGGCTTGAGATTTCAACGATGCTCACACAAAAGATAATAATTGAAACACAAAGAGAGCATCATGAAACATGCGACAAACACATTTAAGTCTAACTCTTTTCCTATGCATATGCATTTTATAAGCAAACAAATTATTAGGACACGAAATATGTAGCATATGCAAGGATGAAGAAAGAAACAATAGCAATCTCAACACAACGAGAGGTAAATTAGTAATATGAAAATTTCTACAACCATATTTTCCTCGCTCATAATAATTACATGTAGGATCATAATCAAATTCAAAAATATAGCTATCATATAAATTTTTCTCTCCATGATCCACATGCATAAAAGTTTTACAATCTTCCAAGGTAGTGGGATTAACATCAACTAAAGTCATGACCTCTCCAAACCCATTTTTATCAAAAATTTCATAAGATTGAACACTCTCCAAATATGTGGGATTATTTTTACCTAAAGTTGACGCTCTTCCAAACCCACTTTCAATATTATTGCAAACATTATTATCAAGGGACATTTCCATTTTCCCCCTAACTTTGGCCCGACCTCATCTTTACCCCTAAAATTAAACAGTGCTCAACTTTGCCCCTTTTCCGTCAAGTGCGCTTATGGAAATATCCTTCCGTCCCATTTCCGTCCGGTCAAAGGGGTTTGACCATCATCGAAACTTTCTCTAGACATAGTTGCCCCTGTCTGCATATGCCACTGACATGTGGACCCATTCGTCCCTATAAAAAGAAAAAAAACTCTCTCTCACCTCTCTTTGTTTCACTTACAAGTGGGACCATTTTCTAGATAAAACATACAAGAAAAAAGAATATAGCATACGGTTGGCTAATTAAAGAAGGGGTCCCACATGTCATAGAGTAAGGGTTTACGTAACTACTAGGTAATTAACCTAAGCTAATCATGCGACATCATCTCGCTGGAGATTAGCCGGTGAAGACCAAAACCGACAGCGGACGTGCTCCGTATGTTTGCTACAGGGCACCAAACGGGGTGTGGATGGTATCTAGAGATAGCTTGGCTCGAGCTGCATATTCTGGTGGTGGTTTTGGTAGCACGGGTCACCGGAAAAAAGGCCTATGGAGAGGTTTGGCGGCGACCGTGGAACATGTTCGACGAGCGCGGTGCTACAGAGCAAACCAGGGTGGGCTAAGGCCGGCGTTGGCCTCCTGGCAATGTTAGGAGCAAGATTACGTGCTTAGACTTGACATGTTCAAGCTCTTGCAACGGCGGCGATGAGGCATGGCGGCGGCGGCTATCGGAGCTTCCGGGAATGGCGGCTGAGGGAGTCCTGGATTAAGGGGTCCTCGGGCCGCCGGCCCATTTGCGTATGGGTTGGACTGATGGGTCATTATGGGGCCAAGCTAGAGCGCAGCTCCGTGGCCGGATAGGAGATCTTCGGAGTCATGGTGTGCCCTCCAAGTCAAGGACTAGCATGATCTTTCCTTCATTGTAACCGATCGCATGTAACCCTAACCCTACTGGTGTCTATATAAACCAAGGGGTTTTAGTCTTTAGGGCTAGAGCAACATCCATCACCCCCTCGGTTTAGCTCACCTGATCTCGTGGTAGATCGACTCTGTAACCATATCATACACATCAAATACAGTCAAGCAGGATGTAGGGTTTTACCTCTTTGAGAGGGCCCAAACCTGGGTGAACACCGTGTTCATCGTCCCTTGTTCCCCATTGATCCTAGATCCACAGCTCGGGACCCTCTACCCGAGATACGCCGGTTTTGACACCGACATTGGTGCTTTCATTGAGAGTTCCGCTGCGGATTACCAAAGGATCGATGGACCAACCATTCGTTGGAAACCCCGCCAGCGCCAGGGACATCTTCGTCCTCGGCCAGATCTTTACGTTCGGCAGCATCACTTTTCACGCCGACCTCACCGGTTGTTTGAACCCAGTTGAAAACCTCACCGTCGATCATGAAGCTGGCCACCGGAACTTAGAGTCCGGCTCCAGCACTCGGTGAAGCCTCGCTTCCTAAGAACCCGCTGAGCCCGACGCCTTGACCTCGGATTCAGTGGATGTAGAGGGAGCCGGCGCAATTCGGGATCTGGCCCTAAAGCCGGATCCCGTCAAAGTATCCGAAGAACATCCCGCCAAACATCCAGGAGGCATGGCCCCGATGGGAACCTCCTTGGTAAACAACCTGTTGGATCGATTCCTAGCTATGGGAATCTCCATTTGTAGGCCTACGGCCTACAACCAGATCGGGCTTAAACCTGACATCAGAGAGATCCACATCCCTCCCATCACTCACCTCATCGCTACTATCGAAGAAAGGGCGGAGGGATTGCGATCTCCGAAGCTTATGACAGTATACACCCGGGTCTCCAGCCCGGAGATGGACACCCGTCAAGATAAGAGTTCGGACTCAGCCTGTGATACATGATTTGACCTTGAGTTGGCCCAACCACATGCAGGCGTACATCCGAACACCGCGCTATTAGATCCGGATATATCCCAGGCACGGCTTGCCGCTGCCGACGCCCCGGACTCACAGAAGACGGGATTGCCAAAAAAATTCCCACCCACCTCCCATGCCGAATATTGTCCGGATGCGGGAAGACCGGACGTATGTGACCTGATGTACGTCAAGCAGCAGCCCGAAGAAACGGTCCATCATTACTGGGCTAGATTTCTCTTGGTCAAAAATAAGATAATGGACTGCCATGACGAAGAAACAATTGAAGCCTTTCGGTTCAACTGTCGGGACGTAGGGATCTTAAATGCCCTCGCCCGCCGCTGCGTGCAAAACTTTGCCGAATTGTCAGACATGGTACGCAAATATTGCGCCACGGAAATCACCTGGAGGTTACAGCAAATGGCAAGGAGTCAGTCCCTGCCCTGCAGCCCAGGAAGACCCAAGCAAAGCAGGCATATGCGAGAGGATCACCCGAGCACGAGCCCGCCGAAAGGAAAAATAAACACAGAACGGTCGTGGACAAATTGCTAGATAAACCATGCCCTATACACTCGGCCCTGCTTAATGCAAATTTGACTCACAGGCTTCATGCTTGTTGGGTGGTGAGGCAGGTGGCCAAAAGTGGCGAAAATATCCTTGGTCTCACACCTCCTGATAGACGATCAACAGCACCACCCCACGACGACAATGTCCTGACAGTTTACGAGACTTTCTCCTCAAACAACCAAAGGAAAAGGGCTCTTCGAGAGCTTGGCCAAGTCTACCGGGTGATGGCCGGACAGCCATGGGAGGACACACGCATCACCTTCGATCAGAAGGACGAGCCAAGGTCCCGCCCCACCCACGCCCCCGCCGCACTAGTCCTTGACCCCATAATCGATGGCTTCAGACTAAATAAAGTACTGATGGACGGGGGCAGCGGCCTGAACCTCATTTATGAAGACACGCTTGAAAAAATGCAGCTCAACAGATCCCACATCGAGCACAGTCATACCACGTTCCGAGGAATTATACCCGGTAGGGAGGCGCATTGTTCCGGACGCATAACCCTGGACGTAGTGTTTGGTACTCCCTACAACTACATATCCGAACCCCTGCTATTCCACGTTGTGCCCTTCCACAGCGGATACCACGCCCTCTTGGGACGTGAGGCATTTGCACGATTCCAAGCCGTACCGCATTATGGATACATGAAGCTCAAAATGCCAGGGCCTAATGGCGTGATCTCGCTCGCCAGCGATCCGAACACAGCCCTCTGAGCTGAAAACAAGACCGCATCGCTTGCCTTCGCAGCACTATTTGAGGCCCTAGCAGCCGAAGAATTAACAACACTCCGCACTACAGTCAACAGGGACGACGTGGTCCTCAGTAAAAGGCCAAAATCCACGTCATTCAAACCAGCCGACGAGATAGTAAAATTCCAAGTACACCCGACAGACCCGAATAAAACGGCGTCCATTGGAGCACAACTGGACCCCACAGTTGATGAAGCGCTGCGCGTGTTTTTACGTGAAAACTGGAACATATTCGCCTGGCACCCTTTGGATATGCCAGGCATCCCACGGAGGCTGGCGGAGCACAGCTTGAACATCATAAAAGGCTTCAAGCGAGTCAAACAGACACTACGCCGATTCTCCGAACCTAAACGACAGGCTATGGGTGAAGAATTGGCAAAGCTATTGGAGGCCAGATTCATCCGTGAAATTAAGCATCCAGAGTGGCTAGCAAATCTGGTCATGGTACCCAAGAAGGACAAGTCCTGGCGGCTCTGTGTTGACTTCAAGGACCTAAACAAGGCCTGCCCCCAGGATCCCTTCCCCTTACGTCGCATAGATTAGATCATCGATGCCACTGCCGGACACGACTCACTATGTTATCTTGACGCATACTCCAGATATCACCAAATAAAGATGAAGGAGTCCGACCAAGCTGCAACCGCGTTCATCACCCCCTACGGACCTTTCTGCTTCAACACGATGCCTTTCGAGTTAAAGAACGTATGAGCCATATACCAACGCATGATTCAAAAATGCCGGGAAAACCAAATTGGCAAAATGGTCGAGGCGTACGTAGACGACATGGTCATTAAAACCAAAAAAGTCGATCAACTCATGGACGATCTTCGCCTAACCTTAGAAAATCTACGGGCTTACGATATACAGCTTAACCCGGACAAATGTGTCTTTGGAGTCCCAGCCGGCAAACTGCTCGGATTTATTGTCTCCCATAGAGGAATTGAGGCCAATCCGGCTAAAATCAAGGCCCTGTCCCAGCTAGCAATACCAACAAAGCTCAAACACGTATAGAAGCTGACAGGTTGCGTGGTGGCTTTAAGCCGCTTCATCTCCCGCCTTGGCGAAAAGGCACTGCCTCTTTATAGGCTACTCAAGAAGACAAAGAACTATGAGTGGACGAATGAAGCGACCGCGACACTGGAGGAAATCAAAACACTCCTGGCAGGAAACCCTATCCTGGCCGTGCCAGGTATCGGTGAACCTATGTTGCTGTATATATCAGCCACCAATCAAGTGGTGAGTGCGGTGCTCGTCGTAGAATGGGAATCAGAGGGCCACAAGTTGCAGGTTCAAAAACCAGTGTACTATGTGTCAGAGGTCCTCACACCGTGCAAATCCCGGTACCCACACTACCAAAAGATAGCATATACGGTCTTTACACTGGTACCGTAACGTGCCATACAAATGGTTTTTAACCCCTTTCCGCGACGACATTCTGAACCATCGCCGAGTGAGTGTGTGCGATAGGGGGGTCCTTCCCACATGACCCAAAAACCGTCGGGGATAGGCGAGCGGCTACTGATGATCGCCATAGAATAAACATATGAGAAGTCGCCATAGTCCCACACGTTATGTCTCGACGTTACGTTTCTGATCCGAGAGACATCCGAAATGATTACGCCGCTATAGTCGTGTGAAAAAGGTGGACATCAACATTTAATCTACCGATATGTTTGCGATAGGTACATTATCGCACACAGTTCAAGAATGTAAAATGTGTGCGGTGCCTCTACTAATGCCAACGTGTCCATTTTCATAACTGTGTGCGATAGGTATTCCTATCACACATGCACACAGGTTTGAACGTTTGCCGTATTACCATGAATCGCACATGCATATGAGATGAAACCATGTGTGCGTCAGTCGGGCATCGCAAACGTTTCACGTCAAAGAACCGTCTGTTCTCTATTTTTCATTGCACACGCTGTTTTCTTTCTAACCGTATGCACATTATTTTAATCGCTCCTGTTTAATTTTATTTTCCCCTATAATTTATTATTCGAATTGGAAATTTCGAAATATGAAACGTGGAATACAAATTATCAGCACAATGGTTCAACAACCAATCCATAAATAAAATTCTCAGTACGATATGTTCAGTAATTACAGGATTAGGCAACAATTAACTATGATGAACCACAATATTTAGAGGCGGTAAAGGTGAAGAGACAAGTGTAAATCATTTTGGCTGCCGATGGTGTTGAAGAAGCGGAATGCCCATAATGTGCCCTCCTGCATGCCATAGGTAGGGGTGGGCATGGTTAAACCAAAAACCGAAAAACCAAACCAAACCAAACCGAACCGTATTAACCGATATGTCGGTTAATTCGGTGGTTTGGTTTTTGGTTCGGTGGGAAATTTTAAGGTTGTTCGGTGTTTGGTTTGTGTTCAGTTTTCAGTGCCCAAAAACCGAATAGAACGAACAAACCGATATGTAGGATGCCCCGTGTAAATACCATGTTCGCTCCATCAGGCGGAGGTCTCTCCAAAAAGTAAATTAGGCGGAGGCCTCTTCAGCCATTGGCGAACAATTAAACATCCGACCTGACTCTGGTGAGTTAGCAATCACCGAAAAATCCTTGTTAGTTGTGGCGGACATCCGGCTAGCTGCTAGATCACATGTACTTTTACAACTGCTCTGAGTTTCTAATCTCCCAATCTAACTAATAATGTCCATGTATATCTGGTATGTATGCATGCCTGTTGGTCATGCAAGTAACTTCCAGTGTATCATTTAGTGCATGGGTTGCTCAGTTTGGAGGCATCACACGTGTTCTTCCATACATAATACATGGCACGTTTCATGTGATTTTTTCACTTAATTATGTTCACTTTTTTGCTTGACCGAATAAATCATTGCCTAATGTTAATGTTGCTAGCTCTTGTGACTATTTTATGCAGTCTATACAATGCAAATCAGTGCTCATGAATCATTACACTTACACTAATAAGTGCATGTATTTCGGTTTTTCGGCTAACCGAAGAAACCGAACCGATATATTATGGTTAATACGGTTCGATTTCTTAACTTTGTGTGCTTGTTTTGGTTTCCATTTCTTCAAAACCAAAATTATAAAGAATCGAAAAAACCGAACCGTATTAACCATATAAACCGAACGCCCAGCCCTAGCCATAGGCACAAACAACTTTTGTCCAACCCCTTGTGACGATCGCCCGCCCATCCTTCACTGCCTTCAGGAATACTTCTAGAGCATTATCATGGTAGCATGAATTATATACTTTAACCTTAGTTGCCTCCACTCCAGTCATGTAGTTTGCAAGGTAATCATCAGTAAATTGTTTCGGAAACCACTAAAAAGAGAAAAAATTAGATACTCAGGTCTAATAGAGTAACTTGTTGTGGGCAGGGGGAAAGGGCAACACATTACCTACCATCCTAAAGTTCACTGTTGTCTTGGACAAAGTGTAAATAAAGAGCTTAATTCCCATCACCCGTTTCTTTCGCCTAACAATCTTTCTTAGTTTCCTCACTTGATGCTTGTTCATGAATATCTCATTGCCCCATACGTAAAAGGGATCGAAGCGTGGATCAGTACCACTCATATATGTACCTACAAGCGACTAGTAAATTTTAGAAGCTAAACTGAGATTGCACAAATGATGTAAAATACAACTACCTACATTCCTAAGTACAAGTATTTTTAGAGATTTCAATATGAACTACATACGGATGTATATAGAATTATAGACATAGTTTAGATTAGAATCTAGATTCACTCATTTTTCTCCGTATGTAGTCTATATTGGAATCTCTAAAAATACTTATAGTTAGGAATAGATAGTGTATAAGACATGGGATGCAGCTAACCTCGACGGCAAACAATAGCATCGCCCATTGTAGCCCTGTGTAAGTACATGGAAAGGCAATGTTAACTACAACAGGGTTAACATCCACCAAAAATAGCAAATGGTAATAAAACGGTAGCATCTGTAGTGATATCTTCATTGCGAAAGAGTAGCATGGTAGGAAAGGGACAGATTAAAAAATGGATAGAATTGTTTACTACAACAGACAACCTAGTATAGCCATTGAAACTGGTACTGATAAAAATGAAATTGGCAGAGTTAAACATCGCAAGGCAGGTGCTGCTATAGCAGAGAATGGCCCTGTTGTCTATAAAAAGGTAGGGAAAATAGATAAGATGGGCTAGGCGTGCTTACTACAGCATGCTTAATACATGAACCGTACAAAAAATGGCCATTGCAACTGGTATTGGTAAGATTCAACTGGTCAGTTCATACTTGGTAAGTCCTAAGGGGTAGTTGCTAGGACACTTCATATGGACAAGAGCCCACCCCAAGTCGGCCGCAGCGGAGGCGAGGTGTTCCTCTGGGTCGAAGAGTGGATCAGTGCCGCTGACATGTGTACCTACAAGAAGCAAGTAAATGTTAGAAGCCAAACTGCAATTCCACAAATGATGTAAAATACTGTAAGACATGGGATGCAGCTAACCTCGACGGCAAACAACATCATCGCCCGTTATGGCCCTGCATAAGTACATGGAAAGGCATGTTAAGTACAATAGGGTTAGCATCCACTAAAAATAGCAAATGGGCAGCATCTCTAGTATATCTTCATTGCAGAGAGTAGCACGGTAGCAAAGGGACAGATTAAAAAATGGATACAACTGTTAATTGCAACAGGCTTAACATCATCCTAAGTCATATTTTGTAAGTTTGTAGCCATTGAAATACAGCTGTTAAAAAATGGATACAACTATTAATTGCAATAGGCTTAATAGCCATTGAAACCGGTACTGATAAAAATGCAATTGGCAGAGTTAAACATCGCAAGGCAGGTGCTGCTAGAGCAGAGAATGGCCCAGTTGTCTATAAAAAGGTAGGAAAAATAGCTAAAATGTGTTAGGCATGTTTACTACGACATGCTTAATACATCAATCGTAGAAAACATAGCCATTGCAACTGGTATTGATAAGATTGAACTGGTGAGTTCATACTTGGTAAGTCCTGAGAGGTAGTTGCTGGGGCACTTCATCTTGGCCAGAGCCCGCCCAAAGTCAGCGGCGGCGGAGGCGAGCTGTTCCTCCAGGTCGAAGCGTGGATCAGTGTCGCTGACATGTGTACCTACAGGCAACCAGTAAATGTTAGAGGATAAACTGCAATTGCACAAATGATGTAAAATACTATAAGACATGGGATGTAGCTAACCTCGACGGCAAACAACGGCATCGCCCGTTATGACCCTGCATAAGTACATGGACAGGCATGTTAACTACAACAGGGTTAGCATCCACCAAAAATAGTAAATGGGCAACATCTCTAGTGATATCCTGAGTCATGTATTGTAACTTTGTTGCTAATATTGGTGAAATTGAGCTGGACAGTTAATACTTGAACATAACACAGTGTGCAATACTGAAATAAACAAGGCACGAACATGCTTAATACATCAACCGTACAAAACATAGCCATTGCAAGTGGTATTGGTAAGATTGAGCTGGTCATATCATACCTGGTAAGTCCTGGGGGGTAGTCGCTGGGGCACTTCATCTGGGCCAGAGCCTGCACCAAGTCGGCGGCGACGGAGGCGAGGTGTTCCTCCGGGTCAACACGCACAGTGGCCATCGCGCCATCGACCGCCATCAGCTCCTTGACCTCCACGTGATATGTGGTTGGGCTTGCGCGACGATGCTCTGGAGGTAGGGGCGGTGGGGATTTGGAGGCATGAGGATGTTTCGCAGGCGCCATTTAAGCAATCAAGCCAGGGCCGTGATAGAGATCGGTGGGTTACCTGACTGGATCGACGATGCTCGGGCAGAATGTAGATGTTGTTGAAGCTGTGGTTGCGGCGGTGGCGGCTTGAGCTGCCGGGAGGGGGGAGGGGGAGATACTGCGAAAATTTGATGGGTGGGGATGTGGTGGGAGGAATAAATTCTGAAATCACGCGCCTAATGAAAATTTCACTGCGAAACTTGAAACTTGGGCGGGGGAAACACACAACGCAGACGAAGCGCGTAAAATACTGGTGTGCGAGAAAAGAGAAAATTGGCAGATCCCATCTCCAAAAAAATGTACACGTGTCAATGTCACGCTTGCTTTATTAGGATACATCGCACAGGTAACTGACTTATGGATCATTAACGCAAAAAAATGCACATGGGTACGCCATTGAAACCGTGTATTTTGTGATCTTCTAATAATTCTTATATCTATCAGCATCTCCAGCCACACCTAATTTAAAAAATCTCTTTCATTGTATCAGGATTATTCAATGTACATGAACGAGGCAAGGTGACACCCAATGTACAATCATCGGTTTATGAAATGCAATCAAGTGTCAACCTGCCTCGCTCGCATAGCCAGATTTGATCCTATGCAACAAGAGAGAAGCTTGCTACCATCCGCCGGCACGGCAATTTAAGTCGGTGTGCGGCCAACTCGCGCGGCGAGGTGGGACTAAAAACCAGCTGCGGCCAGCTCTAGTCTCCGGTGGCTTCCAATGGCTGCGGGCGGACGTTTCGAGAGTATTTAGGGCCGGGGTACGGCTACCAAACTTCAGTGAACACATGCTAATCAATGCTCAAAACCCACAAAGGATGCGCTTACCAACATTGTACGTTAATAATAGATAGTACCAACTTAAAGTACTAATGGTAATTTGTTCTAAAACTAGTACGTATGTAGTACTAGTAGATGCTCGTAATTAATTATACAAACTTACGGGCAACACACGCACTAACTACTTCTCACATGCTGGCATCGGGGCATGCTGGCCAGACGCTGTCATTCTCCTTCTCAGCCTTGTCGGCGGCAGCCCACCGTGCTTCGATATCCGCCGAGCTCTCCTCAGCACGGTGTGCGACCTCTTCTTTCTTGCGGTGGCGGGACTCTCTTTTCTTTACTGATTTCTACCTTTTCTGCTCCTTCTGTGTGGCTTTGGCCGCCTCTACATCCACTGCCCATTCGGCCATGGCAGCATCAAAGTCCGCCCACGTACTTGTGCGGCCGCGGGCGGCGATGAACTCGGCGTGGCGGGATGCCATCACTTCCTTACCATGCGTGCGGTCGCGAGCAGCGAGGAACTCGGCGCGGCGGTATGCCATCGCTTCCTTACTAGTTACTGTGTGCTGCCGTGCCATGAACGATGCTTGGAGAGAGCTCTGGGACGGAGTGGCCGGACAACCGTACAGTGCGGTGGTTTCATTTTTAAGAGCTCAACGACAAACGACGAAGGAAATTTGGCTTCCCTTACAATCTTGCTCATCCATTATCGCACCCGGTTCATCTCCGTCGCCTCCGGAAATAGTGAGCGTTGAGCCTATTGTGTGTTGCGTTATGATTAGCCGGAACCCCAGCCACGCGGATCGTGCGTGTGCACCATAGGATGCGCCGCGATTGAACGGCAATCCACGTCCCTCACATCACAGCTGTGCAGCTGTAGCTGGATTGGATTTATATGCGCTAAATGCCTAGAAAATGCACATGATCCCCTAAATATGGTAAATGAGCCCGAAAAAGTGCCAAATTTGAACACAGTGATTTGCAGGGTGTATGTTCATCGTAGAAAAAAACTCAAGGGCAAAGAACGAAGAAAATTTGGGTTCCCCTTCAATCTTGATGATTTTCCTCTCGAAAGCATCGAACTTCCTCAGTGATGGTTCGATTTATGAAGGGCGTGCATGACGACACAAGCCAAACCTTCTCAAATTTTTACCAGGGCATGGTGAGGCCATACCATGGTACCATGCCAGGCGTCATGTTTTTCAAGCATTTATTTCATTTTTCTATAGTTGAAAAACCAATAAAAAATGTTTGTGGTTGACTATTGCCACACATTTCATCGAAATATCTGCCCATTCCTTGTAAAAGGCATGCGAATTTACTAAATGGCACGAGCATGGTTTTCTAGACCATTCTTGTGCACCTTTCATGCACCGATTGTTTGAATTTGAATTATGTGCATTAATGTCTAGAAAATGCACATAATCCCCTAAATATGGTAAATGAACCCACAAAAGTGCCAAATTTGAACACGGTGATTTGTAGGGTGCATGTTTATTGTAGAAAAAAACTCATGCACAAAGGACGAAGGAAATTTGGATTGCCCTTCAATCTTGGTGATTTCCCCCTCGAAACCATGAAACTTCCTCGGTGATGGTTCGATTTATGAAAGGCGTGCATGACAACATAAGCCAAACATTCTCAAATTTTTACCAGGGCACGGTGAGGCCATACCATGGCACCACGCCAGGCGTCATGTTTTCCAAGCATGTATTTCATTTTTCTATAGTTAAAAAACCAATAAATGACGCGTTTCTGCTTGACTATTGCCACACATTTCCTTGAAATCTCTGCCCATTCCTTGTAAAAGGCATGAGAATTTACTAAATAGCACGAGCATGGTTTTCCAGACCATTCTTGTGCACCTTTTCATGCACAGATTGTTCGAATTTGAATTATGTGCATTAATGCTTAGAAAATGCACAAAATCCCCTAAATATGGTAAATGAGCCCAAAAAAATGCCAAATTTGAACATGTTGCATTGGAGGGGGTATGTTCATCATTGAAAAAAAAACGAATGACAAACTATGACGGAAATTTGGAGTCCTCTTCAATCTTGGTGATTTCCCCCCTCGAAACCATGAAACTTCCTCGATGATGGTTTGATTTATGAAGGGCGTGCATGACGACATAAACTAAACCTTCTCAGCTTTTTACCAGGGCACGATGAGGCCATACCATGGCACCATGCCAGGCGTCATGTTTTTCAAGCATGTGTTTCATTTTTCTATAGTTGAAAAACCAATAAACGACGTGTTTGTGGTTGACTATTGCCACACATTCCCTTGAAATCTTTGCCCATTCCTTGGAAAAGGCATGAGAATTTACTAAATACCATGAGCATGGTTTTCCAGACCATTCTTGTGCACCTTTTCATGCACTGATTGTTCGAATTTGAATTATGTGGATTAATGCCTAGAAAATGCACATAATCCCCTAAATATGGTAAATGAGCCCGGAAAAATGCCAAATTTGAACACACTGCATTGGAGGGGGTATGTTGACCGTATAAAAAAACTGAATGACAAACTAGGAAGGAAATTTGGATTCCCGGCCCCTTGAATCTTGGTGATTTCCCCCTCAAAACCATGAAACTTCCTCGGTGATGGTTCGATTTATGAAGGGAGTGCATGACGACATAAGCCAAACCTTCTCAAATTTTTACCAGGGCATGGTGAGGCCATACCATGGCACCATGCCAGCCGTCATGTTTTTCAAGCACGTATTTCATTTTTCTTGAAATCTCTGCCCATTCCTTGTAAAAGGCATGAGAATTTACTAAATAACACAAGCATGGTTTTCCATACCGTTCTCATGCACCTATTGTTTGAATTTTAATTATGTGCATTAATGCCTAGAAAATGCACATAATCCCCTAAATATGGTAAATGAACCCGAAAAAGTGTCAAATTTGAACACGGTGATTTGCAGGGTGTATGTTCATCATAGAAAAAAACTCATGGATAATGGACGAAGGAAATTTGGAATCCCCTTCAATCTCTGTGATTTACTATTGCGATTCATCTCCATCGCCTCTGCAAACCGTGTGTGTTCACCCACACATGCAAAAGGGAAAAGAAAACCCTCGCCCCCCTGCCCACTTCGTCCCCACCCACACGCCGCGGACTCCTCCGCAACTCTGCACCTCATCAACTTCTATCGCGGTGGCCACCCTAAGCTCGACGGCTGTCATTGGTGGGCGGAGGTCGCACTCCAAACGGCACGGGATTTCACCCCTACCGCTTGCTGCCGCCTATCTGCACCGACTTGCACCGACATTCTAGACTCTGGTCGATTGGGGTTTTCTGCGGGATTGGGCCGGGGATTTTTCTCATGGAGAAGGTAATCAATTTAGCGAAATATTTACTCATCTCTTATCACAGTCCGTCCGTCGCTGTTAATCAACCGGCGGAAATCATCGTGGATTCATTTTTATTCTAGCTGATTCGAGGGTTTTCATTCATGTGTCCATAGTGCGAGCATAAATCGGGCAAGTGTGGTCGCGGCCAGTCGGAAACGAAGTTCTATCTCACCATTCCGGATGACTTTAGGGAGCGCTCGGTATGTTCAATCTCACCCTGCCATGGTCGGCATGGCCTAAATTTGTGAGCATATATCGTCTATTGCTACATTTGGATAAAAGGTACGGTGCCACATGCAGCCTAGACACTGAAGCCGATTTTTCCCCCTATATTAGGCAAATTAATGATGTATTGTTCATTCAGTTACTCTCATATTTGCATCAAATCTTTGTTACATTATCAATTTTTAATTATTTATTTTTGTACTTTGCTTTCAGCTATATATTGTTCTGTTCTATCAGTTACTCCCATATTTGCATCTTGCTCTGTTATTTCAATATATCTAATTTACGATCTTAATTTTCATTTCAAGCAGTACATCCCTTGCTTTGCAAGAACACGAGTAGAAGGAAATCTTGGGCTTTACTTTGTTGATGACTCCATGGATGTCATATTGACAACGCAGCATGGATTTACAATGACAGTTAGTGTAAAACTTGATAAAGATGGTCACTCCTACTTTGATGCGGACCTTTGGAGAAAAATTTCTAAGTTTTATGAACTGAAAGCTCGCAATAAAATTCTAGTGCGTGCACCATAGCCTGGTCTAATTAACATGGAAGTTTACTTCCCCAACGTCATCAGCCGATCAAAGTCTGATCGAGGTTAGTGTTCTTTCAACTTTCTCCATGCTGGCATATTACTTAGCAAAATCGGGGTATTTGTTCTGACTAATTGATCACTATTTAAGCAACCAATTGTGATTTCATTTTCTGACTCCATTCCTAAGCAGTAACAAATTCTATTTACCAATTCATGCGCACTATATATTCTTCTGCCATGTTCTGAATAAATAATACCTTTCCACCTTTTAAGCAGGATATGTTGGATGCATAGTTAACGATCTGTATGTTACTCAGCGTACCAAATTTCACTGGAAAGACTTGAAGCATGTCATAAAATTTATTGATAATCTAACAGAGATAGCACAGCGTATGAACGCTGGATTTTGGATGGGATTAATTATACCTATGGTGCACACATTGAACAAGACCAATTGTGTGCACAAAACGCTGGTACAAAGTCTTATTTTTATGTTGATGCTCATAAACTATATATATTTTCAACAATATGTTACAATTGGTTTTTATTCTACATTTCAACAGAAATTGCCCACTACAGCTGTTCCTGAATTGATTTCCCAGCATGGTCGAATTACACTTGTGCCTGCTAATAACGCCAAAGTGATTGCAAGGTACGACATTTCCCGCAGAAATGGAACCATTCAAATTAACAAGTTCTCGCTTATCGTGGCAATGCATCCATATTGGAAAATTGGAGACAATGTTCTACTCATGCTCTACCAAGGCACAGGAGGGTTCTTCCTTTTCATTGATGAGATGCCGAGTCACCGTGATCAAGCTGCTTCCAGCGGATAGTTGGGGTTGTTGGCCCTCAGCCTCTTAAAATGTGCTAGCTGTTACTATGTTAAGTATGTAGATATGGACCATATGGTTGTTGGCCCTCAACCTCTTAAAATGTGATAGTTGTTACTATGTTAAGTATGTAGATATGGACCATATGGTTGTCAAAACCGTGTTATGAAGATCCTCCTTTTGTCGAATAGTGTAACCACTATATATATGTTACTCAAATGCTATTAGCCAAGTTCTTAAATTTTCATGAAAAGTATTAGTATCATACACAGTTCATTGAGTTTAAGCGTGTGCCTAGTAGAGTGGTAGAGTAGAGGACGTCCATGTTTTCGACGTGGCGATCAGCACCGATGTCCAGAAGGCATTTGCGTATTAATTGTCCATATTGCAAATTCAGATAATATATAGACAAGCCAACCCATACAATTGACATATTTGACATGCATGAAGAAATCAATTGAGTATATATATATATATTGCTAATTTACAAGAATATAACGAAACGCGCGCGCACAAAAGAGCTACACTCTGCACCTAACGCTGACCCAGCACGCACAGCAGTCATCGTCCACCAGCGTGTCGATCATGGGCTCAGTGGGAGCGGAGGCCGCCAAGTCGATGTCCTACACACCTTGATCAATCGAGGCTGGGGCAGACTCGACATCAGGAATCGCCGGTACTGCCTCGGGCGCAGCACTCAACAGGGCTACCACCACCGCCGGGTCTGCCCCGGCGACGTCCGGCGAGACGACGTTGGCTCTCGCCAGGGCTGCCGTGACGGCCCCCAGGCATGCCCCGGTGACATCCGGTGCTGCGCCCTCCAACATCTGGGACATAAGCCTGCGCCTCGTATGGCGGCCGCCACTGCCACAATTGTCCTTGCGTCATCGAGGTCCCTCCTCCGCCGCCCACACCATTCGCTGCACTCTGTGCCGAGCCAGCAGTATCGCTCGCTTGCGATCCCTGTCCGCTTTTAGGATGACCCTGGCTAACCTGACAGCTTGCTTGTACCGTGTTTCCTGCTTCCTCTGGCCGTTGTCAGGAGAGGCGGCGGCATGGCCGTCGACCGCCAAGCCGACCATCGTGCCTTTAGCCTCGATTCCACCGTCGCGCGGCTCCATCCCATCGTCGGCCGTTGGGGGTATGCCGGTATGTGTGGGTAACTAGGTAGCAACTGGATCAATAGCGAGTCTCTGCCGGCGGCCATTGCTGTGGTTATTTATAGCTAGAAGCTGGCTAGGGGATTGGGGATTTTACAATTCACCCATGTGGAGTGCGGGAAGCATTTGCTGGAGCGCGGGAAGACTAAATTAAGCACACAACCCGAATACCGTATGCGGTGTCACGTGTTATCTATCACACACGTGCTAACATAAGGAAATGTATGTGTAACTTACTAATCATCGCACACGAGTACTTGCAGACGCATCATGTGCGATACTCCTAGCCACCGCAAGCAACTAGTTTGCATTTTTCAAAGTTTTTTGTACACACAGAATCGCACACGAATTAACTGTAGTAACCGTCTGTGTTATAATTTCTCATCGCAAACAATTCATCCGAGTGGGCTGTTTGCCACGTATCACACACATCTGGTTTACACGAATCGTTTGTGTTCTTTTGGCTCATCACAAACAGTTCATCTATGTGAACTGTATGCCGCATATCACACACATCTTGTTAAGTTGAACCGTTTCTGTTGTGTTCCCTAATCGAAAACAGTTCGTCCGAGTGAACCGTATGCCGTATATCACACACACCTTGATTTGGCTAACCGTTTCTGTTGCATTCCCTAATAGCAAACAGTTCATCGGAGCGAACTGTATGCCGTATAATCGCACACACCTTGATATTACTGCCTGTTTCTGTTGTTCTGTCTCATCGCAAATAGTTCGTATGGATCAACCATATGCCCCGCATCGCACACGCAACTAAAATCTGAACCGTGTTTTATGTATCCTTCATCGCAAATGTTTTGCATCTTTTTTGAAGGTTTTTTACATCGCCGTTTGCAATTAATGCATCGCACATAGTTTCGTCAAAGGGTCTCTGATCGTAGTGTCGCGTTAGCAGCATCCTGCAATAGTGTTATGGCATCCCGAAAACTGCGACACTACTTTCAAGAGTGTTCGGTGACAGTGGTATCTGAGGTACCCCTCAATGATATAATCAATAACAGGGATGCCATGGGCCACATTGCCAAATGGGCCATAGAGCTCCTTCCCTTCAAGATTGTATACAAACCACACCGAGCTATTAAATCTCAGGTGTTGGCCTATTTTCTATCTGAATGGACCGAAGCCGAACTCCCCAGGGAATATAATACATATTCACACTGGACTATGTACTTCGATGGCTCTAAAATGCTAGCCGGACTGGGGGCTTGGGTGATCCTAATATCCCCCACAGGCGACATTATCCAGTACGTCCTACAGATTATGTACTCGGATTCTAATAACGTAGCCGAATATGAGGCACTGTTGCACGGTCTTCGGATGGCAACATCGATGGGTGTTCGGCAGCTAGAGGTGCGAGGAGATTTGAACCTCGCCATCTCCCAGGTTAACGGCGAATTTGATGCCAAAGACCCCAAAATGGCGGCATACAGAAACACCTTCCTCAGGATGTCAGCCCGATTTGAGGGCCTCGAATTCCATCATGTCTCTAGAGACAGTAACCAAGCCGCGGATGTCCTTGCCCGAATGGGTGCCAAGCGCGACCCAGTACCTAAAAACACCTTTCTAGAAAGGCTCTTCAAGCCATCCATGGTATGGCAGGGCGGGGACAGTGGCACCACTACTAGTGAGCCCGCCCAGGTCATCCCCCCAGAAATCGAGCCCGATGACTATATCGTCGGGGGATCCGCACTCTAAGAAATACCTTCGTCCCACGAGATCATGGCCATAATCGCCCCATGGACCGAGCCCTTGCTGGCCTACCTCCTGCGACAAGAAATCCCAGATGATCAGACGGAGGCGCGACGCATAGTTCGGCGCTCTAAAGCGTACAAGGTCCATGAAGGCGAGCTCTGTAAAAAGAGCACTACGGGAGTCCTTCAGAGGTGCATCTCCGAAGAGGAGGGGCAGCAGATTCTCGCTGAGATACATGCTGGCATGGGTGGCCATCACGCAGCAGCTCAAAATTGGTCAGTAAGGCCTTCCGAGCAGGGTTCTTCTGGCCCACAGCCCGTGCAGACGCACGTACGCTAGTCCAACATTGTGTTGGGTGCCAACTATTTGCAAATCAAAGCCATATGCCCCCATAGCTCTTCGGACTATACCGATAACCTGGCCATTTGCAGTCTAGGGGCTCGACATGGTCGGACCACTTAAAGGGGGGACCAAGAAAAAGAAGTACCTATTGGTTATGGTTGATAAATTCACTTAGTGGATCGAAGCAAAACCGCTAACCTCTGCAGAATTCGGACCAGTTGTTGACTTCATATCGGACGTCGTACACCGTTATGGTGTCACCCACAGCATAATCACTGATAATGGGTCCAATTTTACCACCCAAGAGGTTAAAGATTGGTGTGCTAAGATGGGCATAAAGCTCGACTATGCTTGGGTGTACCACCCACAAACTAACGGGCAGGTAGAGCGAGCAAAGGGACTAATTATGAGCGTCATAAAGCCTCGCTTAATCCGTTCCCTTGAAGAATCAGATTGCCACTGGGTAGAGGAGCTGGAATCCATGCTATGGGGGCTGCACACCACTCCTAATTGTTAACAGGATACACCCCGTTCTTTATGGTGTACGGTGCAGAAGTGGTCCTCCCATGTGATTTGATCCATGACGCACCTAGAGTAGCATGTATGAAGAAAAGGAGGCGTAGTTGGATCGGCAGGACGACCTGGACACCCTGGAAGGAGAATGTGACATCACACGCGCATGCTCCGCATTTTATCAACAACAAGCATGATGATACCAGAGTCGGGAGGTTCGGGTGAAGGCATACAGCACGGGAGAGCTCGTTCTCCGTCTTCCCGAGAAGCAGAAGCACAAGCTTTCACCCAAATGGGAGGGCCCCTTCATTATAGATGAAGTGCTCGCAGGAGGAGCGTACCGCCTCCGCCGCCCGTTAGATAACCGCCTCGAACCCAACCCATGGAACGCTGCTCGGCTTCGGCGTTTTTACGCCTAGTTCGGTGTCGTCATTGACACTCCTCATTTTTTATTCGATTCTATGTTTTTCTTTGTGTTACTCTTGGAGCTTTAGCCTCCCGACCTAGAGTTCGGATAAACCATAACACGACAGGTCGCCATTGTACACATCTTTGGATGTACTACCCAACTTTACCTGGGGGCTTCATTTAAAGTGGCCAATTACAATATTCTGCTCACAAGCTCGTTTATGATGTTTGAATTAATGTCCTTCCCATACCTCTCAAGCCATTATATGCACCTATTTGACTTAAGTCCTTTGCCAAGCTGGGTTGCCTGGCCCCTTTGTTTACCCCTACTTTTTCGATTGTTCGGCTAGGAAGTAAAGGGAGCACCTCTGCGATTGTTACGCCTGGGTAATCCGGATACGTACCTCAGACGGGTGAAGCCGAAAGCTAGCGTTCTTACAGAAAATAATGGGTCGGCCTCCAGGGAAGTGAAAATAAATAGGCGCTAGCCGCCATCCAACTATTCTTGGATCCTAAAAACCATGAACATCCGTGTGTCACCGGCATCCGAACTCACGGCTTATGGTCAACATACCTCACCCGAAGAAAGGAACCCTTGGAGGTACTATTTTCTTCGAAAGATGTTTCTTATGTTACAAAGTAATATAACAATGCTCGCTGCGCGTGTTTTGTCTGTTCGCACCAAATGGCCGGATTGCCTGGTTACTGGAATTATCCCCTATTCGTCAGGGCATATAGTACGGAACACTCCCGGATCAATGGTCGGGGAGGCGGAAGCCAATGGCTGGTTAAGACAACGTTTTTACCGCGGTTTGAGAATGGCGCGATGTAAAGTACATGGATACATAGAATCACGCACCCTACTCTTTATCAATACCATCTATCAAACTGTCCAAGGCACAATCCTTCTGGGAGTACCGAGGAGCGGGCATCACTTGGTCATATACTAAGCTAAGCGGTATTTCCTGCCCATCAGGCCCCACGGGTCCCACTTGAGCCATATGTTAAGGTTTGAGTTTGGTGAACTGGGTCTTCATCATTGCCCAGGCCTCGTGCGCTCCTTCCAGGCAGGCCGATGTCTTCCATAATTCAAAGCTTTGCCTCGCCCCTTTAAAGTGGCTAGCCAGCTCAGCCATGCTCTCTGGTGGCACTTCCAGCGGCCATAATGCCTTAACCATGCTTTTCATGGCCTTCCGGGCTCTTTTGTGTGTTTTGGTCAGTTCCTTCAAAAGGTTCCCACTAAAGGAACCCACCTCCTCTTCAGGCCGCCCTATCAGGAGACCTAGCAAACAGGGGCAGCATGTTTTTCAAAATATTATGATCACCCACATACGCGTGATATCGAATTCATGACTTACCGAATAGGCCACCTTTTAGCTTCTGGTTCTCCTCCAATGCTTGTGCCAACTGAGATTTTAAATGCTCGATTTCTTCGGTTTTCCATCGATCTTTCACCTTGAGCTCATTCTTCTCTTCCTGACTTCATGTCAGCACTCGTTTGCCAGCCTCCAGTTCCCTCCACAATTGATTCATTGCTTCGGCGGCTGCAGGGACGGCATGGCATCAATATACAGGAAACGCCATACAGTTTTTAAGCATTTAAAGCTCCACTTACCAGGAATTTTGCTGGTAGCTTTTTTGGCCGCTTCCAGTTCGGCTTTAGCATCGGCTAACTGTGTTCGGCTCAGCTCGAGGTCTTCGGATAACTTGCTATTTTGTTCCCTCGCGGCCTGCAAAATCAAGATAATACAAGATCCTTAACTCGGCCGTCCCGCTCAAATTAAGGCTTGGGGGCTACTAGGTTAGGAACTATGATTTGATTTTAAGCTATCTCGCACCTGCATTTTAGCAGAAAAGAGACCGGCGATCCCTTCAAGCCCTGTTTGGGCCGCTCCAAGGTACGCGTCCACCGAATTAAATGCATTAAACTCCTGATCGATAAAGGCAACATGGCTCAAGGATTCTCTCCAGCGGCGGTGATTCATTACACTCTCGACCTCGGAGTTGGTCACCGAAACATCGTCAGGGTCCTCCGGATGTACGCCAGCAGTTGTGTGTTCGGCAGGGTCCCCAGCCTACGTCGAAGGCCCAAGTTTGGAATTACACCTCGACACGCACGGGGAGTCCTCAGACTGGCGCAGTGGTACTCTTCTTCTGCAAAGCTAAGCAAACGTCAGACGAAAGATATTAAGAATGACCCTTTTCGTGGTCCCAAACATATTACCTTTGAGCCGAGGGAGCGGTTGCTTCTGCCCCAGCGGAGGCCTTCCTCTTGTATGCCCCATTATGGGCTGAGGCCGGCGTATGCCATGCTCCTCCCACGGTTGTTCGGCGCATAGTACGGCGACCCTTGGGAGTAGAAGTTAGAGTATGCGGAATGGTGCGAGGCAATCGCCCCGTTCGGGAAGAGGTCTTCCTTTCACTTACAGTGGAGGAAGGAAGAGCCCCAGGGTGATCAGCCTTCACGGCAACCTTGGTGCCATCAAGGCTTTCCTGATAAAAGGCCCCATCTTCGAAATCAACCGACGTCTCCTAAGCGTCATAATAGCCCAGGTCGTCGTTGCTGGAATGATTCTCCGGTTGAGGGGAGGGGCAGTGGACGGACTTGACCTGACGCCTCCAACCCTGTGCGAGAGCAAAGTACAATGAGCAGGTATTCGGACGTAATCGCCGAATTACAAACAAAGGATTGAAGCTTATCCAATCTGCCGGATTGTAGCCGGAGCAACCCTCCCGGATACTCAATTGACCAAAGTCTTCCTCCTCTCCTTTAAAGAGGTCGGCTAATATCTTGGCCATGGCCGCTTTATCGTCGAGCCCTTGTCGCTTATAGCGAGTCGCGTCCCTGGTCCCATTGTAGCACCATAAAGGATGCCCCCTCTGATGAAGGGGCTGTACACACCGGTCTATGGCGGGGGCCATTACTTTGATCATGGTCAGCTTGCTATGGGACAACAGTCGAATCTTGGTGGCCAAAAGGTGCACCTCTGCACTGTCTAGTTGGGAAGGGCTCTTGGGCCGCTAGTTGAACCGCTTCTTTAGTGGGGCACTTGAATATTCGGGCAGTCCCCTCTGGACTGGGTCGGAGAGAGGAACGTCTTCAATGTAGAACCATTCCGAGGTCCATTCCTCAGGATCCTTTCATGGGGTCCCAATGGGGTAACCCGTCCCAGCTATCCGCCACACCTCTGCTCCTCCCACTTCAAAGATTGACCCCTCATGGTATGAGGGATGAGGCAGAAGTATTTCCTCCACAAGTCAAAGTGGGCTTCGCAGCTCAGGGATATCTCGCAGAGGGCCACGAAACCAGAAATATGCAGTATGGACCCCGGGGTGAGGTGGTGAAGCTGGATCCCGTAGAACTCTAATAAACCCCGTAAGAAGGGATGAATGGGAAAGCCAAGGCCCCGTAGAAGAAAGGGCACGAAACATACCCTCTCTTCCTTGCTTGGAGCAGGGAAGTTCTCGGCGAACGATTTGCCATCCACGGAGATCAATCCGGCACGAATAGGAACAAGATCCGCTCCAGGAAGGTATCCTTGCGTCTGTAGATTGCTCAGTTGAAGACGTGAAATGGAGCAGCTCGCCCAGTCACCTGGAAGGGGACCGTGAGTTCGTGAAGAGGAGCCTAGGGCATCGGCCATGGTGTCTAAAACTTCTCAGGCGTTGGCTTCTGGGGGAAGGACGAGTCAGTTGTTCCCCGTAGTTTTGGATCTATAAGTAGACGTTTTGTCCTAAAAGTTGAAGGTACGGGTTTGCAAAAAGGGGGCATTGGGCCGTTCGCCTTCTAAAAGGCGCACGACAGTCAACAGTTTGCCCTTACCCCGAGGAAAGCATTAAACTCTGATGGCCCCACCATGTTCTGGTGGGGTCCTAAAAATCCGGATTGTCAAACCGGTCGGGCACGGATACAGTATTGATCCGGATTATGCTGGATGACAAACCTCTGATGTTAATCTGGATAGTATTCGGCCATGGAACACTTCTCCAAACGATACAAGTAAAGGTGAAGAACTCACCTCGCAAGCCGAAGATTTGGAGCACGCCAGATAACAATCCCCGGCGTTGGAGGCTAGTTCGGGGGCTACTGAGGGAGTCCTGGATTAAGGGGTCCTTGGGCCGCCGGCCCATTTGCGTATGGGCTGGACTAATGGGCCATTATGGGGCCAAGCTAGAGCGCAGATCCATGGCCAGATAGGAGATCTTCAGAGTCGTGGTGTGCCCTCCAAGTCAAGGACTAGCGTGATCTTTCCTTCATTGTAACCGATCGCATGTAACCATAACCCTACTGGTGTCTATATAAACCAAGGGGTTTTAGTCTTTAGGGCTAGAGCAACATCCATCACCCCCTCAACCTAGGGTTTAGCTCGCCTGATCTCGTGGTAGATCGACTCTGTAACCATATCATACACATCAAACACAATCAAGCAGGACATAGGGTTTTACCTCTTCGAGAGGGCCCGAACCTGGGTAAACACCGTGTTCATCGTCCCTTGTTCCCCGTTGATCCTAGATCCATAGCTCGGGACCCCCTACTCGAGATCCGCCAGTTTTGACACCGACAGCGGCTGCGTGACGAATTCGAGCTTGGAAGGAGAGGGGAGATGACCAGGGGATCACGTTGATGCGGCAGGGCAGGTCAGCTAGCTTGGATACGGCTTGACGGCGGTGAATCGAACGACGCGGCAACCATCGGTGATGAGGAAGACGAGCACGAACGGCAGCAATTTCAGGTATCCCAACTTGAATCCGCAAGCAAAAGGGGCTAAGGCATTGTAGATGTTGGATTGGGCAAGGCGGAGGAGCTCAGGAAGCTCGCTGGCCAGACAGGTGGTGCACGGCGGCGAGCACGTGCTCTCGGGTGGGTTTAGGCGAGCATGTGCCTGACCGACTATAGCGACGGGCACTCTCGAGCATGCATGCTGGAGTGGGCTAGAATACAGGAGAGAGATAGAGAGGAGAGGGGGCACGGAGATGCGTGGCTAGCGGTGGCAGGTCGGGGTGGAGCATCGCCGGCTGGACTAGGGGAGGCAGGGCCGGCCGGCAGGATCGGGGTAGGTCCCACGTGCAATAGTTGGTAGGGGATTTTTTTTATTTTTCCTGGGAGGGTCCCCCATGTAATTGAGAAAGAGATGGGTGAGATCAAGAGTTTTTTATTTTTCTTTTTTCCAAGGGGAGGCCCCACATGTCAGTGGCAATGCACACAGGGGCAACTATGTCTAGAAAACGTCCATCTAATGGTCAAACCCCTTTGACCAGACGGAAACGGAGTGGAGGGGTTGTCAGCGTTCTGGGATCAGGGGTACGCAGATCTGCCTGCCTGCGGCCCAGCACGTGGGCCCATTGACGGCCTCGTACGGCCCATCTACAACAACTCCAAGCCAAGACCCTCGCGAGGACACAAGCCTCGCGAGGCGAACGGCACCAAGACCTCCAGAGGAGCGGCCTCCCCAGGCTGCCTCCCGAGGGGCGGAGGCTTCTATGCAGGTACCCAGCCTCACGAGGCTGCGATGACGTGAGCCATGACGACCAAGGCCAGGAGGGCGCCAGCGGGTGCAGAGGGGACAGTTTCCTCTTCGGTGCAAAGGGAGCAAGGGCAGGCGCAGGTTCCCGAGGAAGGCCCCAAAGCTTTCCGTTCTGGTGCAACGAGACCAAGACCTCGAGCTCGGCAGGGCGGATGTCATCGCCGAGCCCACCGCTGCGTCATGGCCAGAAGCTTTGCAGGCGAAGACCACCTTTCGTCAGGATAAGATGTACTCCTTGTCCCCCTTCAAATTTGGCCATTGTGGAATCCCTTCCTGCCTAAGATATGAGGGAAGAGGACTGAGGCCACTATAAATATGGGCTAGCCATCACCGTAGAAAGGATCCGGACCGGACCCTAGATCCATTCCATCCTCACCACTAGAGCCCTCGCAAGGTAGCTCTTCCACTGTACTAGTTCATCCTCTACCTCCTCGTGAGGCCAATCCACCAAAAGCAGGAGTAGGGTTTTACACCGCAAGGTGGCCCGAACCTGGGTAAATCTCTGTGTTGTTCCCTTCCGCGCGATCTAGCATACTCGTCGAGATCAAGTCATGGGCATGGTGAGCTAGCGTTGTTGGAGAGAGAGGGATCCTTCATTCATGCCCCTGAGTTTGAACCTTCTTGGGTCTGCGGAGCCCTTAATCCGACATTTGGCGTGCCAGGTAGGGGGCGCGTCGAAGCTCCGCCTCTTCACCAACCACGCTCCACCCTCGCCTCGTTGTTTCCATGGCGGACGCTGTCCCGCAGGTCTGGCCGCACGAAGCCTATGGGAGCGCTGCGGGCTGCCCGACCTTCACCCCCGTCCTGCGCCAGGTGCGATGGCCCGCAAAGTTCAGGCCAGCGCTGCCTTCGCGGTACGATGGCGCTGCAGACCCGGAGGAGTTCCTCCAGCTGTACGCGCAGGCCGTCCAAGTGGCGGGCGGCGACGAGAAGGCCATGGCAAACTGGCTCCCCCTGGCCCTCACGGAGGTTCCTCGGTCTTGGCTCCGCGGCCTCCCGCACGCCTCGATCTCTTCTTGGGAGGAGCTCCACGACCAGTTCGTAGCGCGCTTCACGGCACCGGCGCCCCACGCAGTTACATGTATCATCGGCGGGTTCCAAGCGCCTGTCTCTGGCCGCCACGTCAAGCAGTATCTCTACCGGGCAAGCGGAACTCGGCCTCAGCATGAGGATCTGCGAGGCCACACAAGGCCTGAGACCGACATCACCTTCGACTTCAGGGATCATCCAAAGACGGCGGCCGATGCGGGTGCACTCCCCATGCTGTGCACGCCCACCATCAGCAATGTTGCGGTCACCAAGACCCTCATCGACGGCGGCGCCGGCCTGAACGTCATCTCCCTGGAGACCTTCGACATGCTCCAGGTGCCTTACGACCAGCTCACGCCCACCAAACCGTTCTCGGGGGTGACCGAGGGCTCCGTCACCCCCTTGGGGCAAGTGCGCCTTCCCGTCACCTTCGGCAAACGCGACAATTACCGCACCGAGCTGATCGACTTCGACGTGGCCCGCATCGGCCTCCCGTACAACACCATCCTGGGGTACCCAGCTCTCTCCAAGTTCATGGCGGCGACCCATCCGGGCTACAACATCATCAAGATGCCGGGCAGCAGTGGTGTCATCACGGTGGCTGGAGACACGAAGGAAGTGGTACGGTCCCTCAAGCTCGCCTAAGGGGGCACGGCGTCCTCTCGCCCCGGTGCCGGGGATGCCCCGGAGGCCCTAGGGGCTGTGCCCGCGAAGAAAAAGCAGTTGTTCTCTCTGGACCGGGCCGAGACAAAACAGGTGCCTGTCGATGACGAGGGCTCAGGCCCCACCTTCACCATAGAAACCGGCCTTCCCCCGGAGCTGGAGGAGGCATTGATCGGCTTCCTCCGGGCAAACAAGGACATCTTTGCGTGGGAGGCGTCAGACCTGGTCGGTGTCCCGAGGGACGTGATCGAGCACCAGCTGATGGTATGCCCCGGAGCGCGCCCGGTGAAGCAAAAGGCACGGTGTCAAGCACAAGAGAAGCAAGCGTTCATCGTCCAAGAGGTCCGCAAGTTGCAAGAAGCCGGTGTTATTCGAGAAGTGCGGCACCCAGATTGGCTGGCCAACCCAGTGATTGTCCCCAAAAAGGGGGGAAGGAGCGCATGTGCGTCGACTTCACGAGCCTCAACAAGGCTTGCCCTCAGGACCCCTTCCTGCTTCTACGCATTGACCAGATCGTGGACTCCACCGCCGAGTGCAATCTGTTGTGCTTTTTGGATGCTTTCTCAGGATATCATCAAATCAAGATGGCGACAGAGGACGTCGAGAAAACAGCCTTCATCTCCCCGTGTGGCGTGTATTGCTACACCTGCATGCCCTTTGGGCTGCGGAACACCGGTGCAACCTTCCAGCGGCTGATGCACATCGCGCTAGGCCCGCAGCTGGGGAGAAATGTGGAGGTATATGTCAACGACATCGTGGTCAATTCGCGGGAGGCAAGGACCCTCATCGAAGACCTGGAAGAAACGTTCGCCAACCTGCGCCAAATGAACCTGAGACTCAACCCGGAAAAGTGCGTGTTCGGGGTCCCGTCCAGCAAGCTGCTGGGTTTCCTTGTATCCCATCGAGGGATCGAGGCCAACCCCGAGAAGATCAAGGCGATTGAAAAGATGCGCCCGCCGCAGACCCTCAAGGAAATGCGAAAGCTCGCAGGCTGCGTGACCTCCCTGGGGCGCTTCATCTCCAGGCTCGGCGAGCGCGCCCTCCCTTTCTTCAAGCTGATGAAGAGGAAGGGCCCTTTCGAGTTGACTCCGGAGGCTAAGGCAGCCTTCGAGGACCTCAAGAGGTACCTCACGAGCCCACCTGTCATGGTGGCGCCTCATCCTCTCGAGCCACTAGTGCTCTACTTGGCGGCCACCCCCCACTCGGCCAGCGCAACGCTCGTGGCGGTCCAGGAGGAGCACGCCGGCGTAGGTACGAAGCAAGGCGACCCGCAAGGGGTCGCGCAACGTTCGCCGCCTCAGGACGGCACCCCTGAGGCTCTTGTCACTTCACCAACCAGCGGGGCTCCCGAGTCTCTCGCACCCCACGCAGAGCAGGGCATCGTTGATACCTCACCCCTCGTCGAGCATCCGGTGTACTTCGTCAGCACAGTGCTGCGGAATGCGCGCGCTACCCCATGCAGCAGAAGCTCCTGCTCGCACTCCTCGTCACCTCAAGGAAGCTGCGTCATTACTTCCAGGGCCACCCCATCAAGGTCGTCTCCGCATACACCCTGGAGAAGGTGCTGTGCAGCCCCAATGCCGCTGGGAGGGTTGCAGAGTGGAACATCGAGCTGCAGGCCTTCCAGCTGGAGTTCAGCACCACCAGGGTCATCAAGGGTGCGCCCCTCGCTTATTTCATGGCGGAATGGATGGACGCTCCCGATCGGGGGCTGGACGAGGGCTAATCCCTCACACCTGGCGATGAGGCGCCCGACGGCTGGGTCATGCACTTCGATGGTGCCTTCGCGCGGTGGGGCGCGGGGGCTGGAGTCGTACTCATCTCACCGACCAAGGACAATCTCTACTATGCCGTGCAGCTTTGCTTTCAGCATGGCGAGAAGGTCTCCAACAACATCATGGAATACGAGGGCCTAATTGCTGGCCTCATGGCCGCGGCCGCCCTAGGGGTCAAGCGCCTCACCATCAAGGGCGACTCCCAGCTTCTCATCAACTTCTCCAACAAGGAGTACAAACCAAAGGACAAGCACATGGAGGCACACCTAGAAGAGGTACGTAAAATTGAAAAGCACTTCTTGGGCTTGGAATTGCAACACGTCCGGCACGACGCGAACAAGGAAGCAGACGACATCGCCAAGAGGGCATCTTGCTGCGAGCCCCAGAAGCCTGGCGTCTTCGAGGAAAGGCTCTTCAAGCCGTCGGCGGCGCCCCCCGCCGCAGGCCTAGCGCTGCTCCGAGAAGAGCCGCCTCCGGCCCCGTCCTCGGGCGCCCCGGCCTGTGGTCCAACCTCACGAGCCCGCCTACTCCTGGCGCTGGAACCTCAAGAAGGCTGCTGGACCGAGGAGTTCAAGGCGTACTTCCTTCGAGGCACCTTACCAGAGAAAGAGGAGGACGTAGAACGCGTGGCTCGCCACGCCACTGCTTATTGCTTGCAGGATGGCGAGCTGTACCTAAGATGCCCCAACGATGTTTCGCTGCGATGCATATCCGAGGAGTAGGGGCGCGAGCTGTTGGCTGACATCCACGGTGGGGACTGCGAACACCACTCCTCATCGCGCACCCTCGCGGGCAAGGTGTTCCATAGCGGGTTCTACTAGCCTACGGCGCTCCACGACGCCACCGAGCTGGTGCGATCCTGCGAGGCCTGCCAGTTCCACGCCAAGCAGATTCACCAGCCCGCGCAAGGTCTCCAAACCATCCTGCTCTCATGGCCCTTCGCGGTTTGGGGGCTGGATATCCTAGGCCCATTTCCTCGGGCGGGCGGCGGTTACCGCTACCTCTACGTCGCCATTGACAAGTTCACCAAGTGGGCGGAGGTGGAGCCCGTGCGCACCATTCCCGCCGGCTCGGCCATCAAGTTCATCAAAGGCCTCGTGAGCCATTTCGGAGTCCCCAACCATATCATTACTGACAATGGCTACCAATTCATGAGCAACCTCTTCAGGACATATTGTGCTAACCTTGGAACGCAGATATGCTACGCTTCGGTGGCGCACCCACTGAGCAACGGTCAGGCTGAGCGCGCCAATGCGGAGGTCCTGAGGGGCCTCAAGACAAGGAGCTTCAGAAGAAGCTTGAGGCATGCGGCAGGGGTTGGCTCGGTGAGCTTCAGTCCGTGTTGTAGTCCATCCGCACCACCGTGACTAAGCCCACTGGTGAGACCCCGTTCTTCCTCGTCTACGGGGCTGAGGCGGTCCTCCCGCACGAGGTCAAGCATCGCTCCCCGCGAGTCTTGGCATTCGATGAGGCACGTCAGGATGCCTCGTGGGAAACAGATCTCGTGCTCGGGGAGGAGGCCCGTCGCCAAGCCTCGCTCTGCGCCGCGAGGTACCAGCAGGTGCTGCGGCGATACCATTGCCGTAGCGTCCGCTCCCGGACTCTCAAGGTTGGAGACCTCGTCCTAATGCGGGTCCTCTCCAGGGGGGGCCTCCACAAGCTCTCGCCCATGTGGGAGGGCCCGTTCAGGGTTGCCCGTGTCTCTAGGCCCGGCGCCACACGCCTGGAAACGCAGGACGGGGTCCCCATCCAGAATGCTTGGAACATCCAGCATCTCTGCAAATTCTACCCATGACACTCTCACGTAATAATGAGTGGGGTTGTACACGCCCCGGAGTCTCCCGGTGCGCCGCCCCTTGGCCCCGCGGGGGCTCCCGCCCACGCCCAAGTGGAAGCCCCATGCTCCGCGCTGGCGGACGACACGGTCGAACAGCGACTATGACCACGCCTAGTGGAGGCCCCATGCTCCACGCTGGTGGGAAGACTAGCATAGGCGCCGGACGCGGCTTTTTCTTTCGCTTGCTCTTGTAACCAATTTGCAACTTTCTGGAATGAAGTTTGAAGTTCTCGCATATTTATTTGAAAAGGGGTGGGACTTTCTTTTTCCTCCTTCCAGTGTTTTCCTCTCCTTGAATCTCGTTTTCGGAGGAAGTGGCGCTTGCCCGTTGCTCCCTCCCGCACGTCTCGTGAGCGGGGGCTGGGCACGGTGTTACGCTTGGGCTAGCCCCGACGATGTTGGGGCCCTAGGCCGCAACGGCCGTGGGTCCTCATGCACGCACACCTCGCCAAGGCCTTGGTGTCCGAATCCTCGTGCGACGCTCTCGAGCGAGCCAACGGGCACGTATCGCTTTCGACCCCTGGCCTCAGGAGCGCTTATCTTCTGGCCTTGCCGGGCATCGCGACCCGGCATACCAGTGACGATCGCCCCTCGCTTGGGGGTTCTAGACGCAAGATGGGCGCTAAGGAAGGGTGGCCGGAAAAAAAGCGGCCATCATCTGGCTCATTATTGAGGAATCTTACGTCGAGTGCTCTTTACATCTCCGCAAGATCCGACGCCTGGCGAAGGCATCTCCGGAAGCTCTGTAACCTCGCAAGCCCCCTAGGGACCTTGCAGGCCGCGAGCCCCTCAAGGCCCCGGAGCAACCTGGCCCATAAGGAGGGAGCCTCCTCGGGACCCCAGGAGTATACCTAGGATCAAGGCTCCGGAGGAGTGCGACCCCATGACGCAACAACCTGCCAATGGTCACGAGCGCAGCAAGCTAAGTTACCCTAATCGCGCCAAGCAGGAACTTTTCAATTAATAGCAATATAAATTCTAGAACATGAATGGGAAACACTGATATAAAGGTGCAAGCGCCGCAGTTCATTACACGCCCCCACCGGGCTCTTCATGGTTCTTAATGCAGGAAATAAAAAAACAAAGAAGCGGCCTCCCGAGGACCGCTGCTCCTGAGGCCTGGCTCCGATGCCGCACACGCTCAGTCGGAGTCCTCCTCCTCCTTGACGGGGACATGGCGGCGTGGCGGCTCGGCGTCCTCCTGGGCAGGAGCATGGCGGCGCGGCGGCCCAGCCTCCTCCTTGGTCCAGGCATGGCGACGTGGCGGCTCGTCGTAATCATCGTCGCTCGAGCTTCCCCCGGAGGAGGTGTCGTGGCCGTCGCCAAGGGCAAGTTCACCGCGCAGGACGCCGCCACTGTGATGGTAGTCGTCATCGGAGAGGTGATCGCTGTCGCTGCTGTCGCCCTCGGGGCAGCACCCCAAGCACCTGCCATCTTCCCCGAGGACCTTGACGAAGAGCGTCGCCGCCCCGTCATACTTAAGGTGGAGGGTACGTCTCCCCTGCAGGCCACGGGCGCAGGCGAATGTCTGCTACCCGCGGTTCATGAACACATTGCCTGCGGGGGTAACCTCAACCTCCACCCACGAAGCCTTGTTGCAGCAGCCAGCAGGCCCTCCGACCGGCAGTGCCTCCGCGAAGAAGCGCGGGAGCTGGAGCCAGGTGCCCTCCGGCCTTTCCACCCACACGACAAATTCTTGGGCCGTGTCGGTCGTGTGGGATCGCGGGCGTGGTGGCCAGACGGCCGCCGTGGGCTTTCCACCCCGACCACGGCCGCCATGGCTTCCGTGGTCGCTTCCGCGGGAGGGACCCTTTCCACGACCGCCGGAGGCAATGCGGACCCCCGTAGGGGTGCGCTCGCGCCCCGGGGAACCGCCGCCGGCGTTGTGGTGGACTTTCGAGGGCGGCCGCGCCCCCTCTTGAGCGGCAGCACCTCCGAACCCTCCTTGGGTGCCTTACCCTTCTCTTCAGCGGTTAACCTCCTCACTGGCGCCATGGTTGCTTCAGCAAGGTGGTGGCTGCGGCAGAGATAGGAGGAGAGGGGGCGAGAAGACAAAGATGGGATGGGGCATTGCCCCCTCGCCCTCTTATAGGCGATCATGGGCCAACCAGCGCCCCTCCACCTTCGCGCAATGATGGCCTCGCAGCATGCACGTCCAAGACTTTTGTCAACCAGAGCAGTTGCCGAGGCGACATGGGGAAGCGAAGGCGTATGCGTCCCATCGTGCGCCACGCACTGAGCCTGGCCCGCAGGCAATTGGGGCCCACGGCATTTTGCCCTTCGCTCCTTTCCTTCGCCTCGAAGCTAGGCCGAGCGCGCCTTGGGCCCGGGGGCTACTGTCGGCGTTCTGGGATCGGGGGTACCCAGATCTACCTGCCTGCGGCCCAGCGCATGGGCCCATCGACGGCCTCGTACGACCGAGCTACAACAACTCCAAGGCAATACCCTTGCGAGGACCCAAGCCTCACGAGGCGAACGACACCAAGACCTCCAGAGGAGCGGCCTCCCTAGGCTGCCTCCCGAGGGGCGGAGGCTTCTATGCAGGTACCCAGCCTCACGAGGCTGCGATGACGTGAGCCATGACGACCAAGGCCAGGCGGGCGCCAGCAGGCGTAGAGGGGACAGTTTCCTCTTCGGTGCTAAGGGAGCAAGGGCAGGCGCAGGTTCTCAAGGAAGGCCCCAAAGCTTTCCTTTCTGGTGCAATGAGACCAAGACCACGAGCTCGGCAGGACGGATGTCATCGCCGAGCCCACCGTTGCGTCATGGCTAGAAGCTTTGCAGGCAAAGACCACCTTTCATCAGGATAAGATGTACTCCTTGTCCCCCTTCAAATTTGGTCATTGTGGAATCCCTTCCCGCCTAAGCTATGAGGGAAGAGGACCGAGGTCACTATAAATATAGGCTAGCCATCACCGTAGAAAGGATCCCGGACCGGACCCTAGATCCATTCCATCCTCACAACTAGAGCCCTCGCGAGGCAGCTCATCCACTGTACTAGTTCATCCTCTACCTCCTCGTGAGGTCAATCCACCAAAAGCAGGAGTAGGGTTTTACACCGCAAGGTGGCCCGAACCTGGGTAAATCTCTGTGTTGTTCCCTTCCGCACGATCCAGCATACTCGTCAAGATCAGGTCATGGGCATGGCGAGCTAGCGTTGTTGGAGAGATAGGGATCCTTCGTTCACGCCCCTGAGTTTGAACCTTCTTGGGTCTGCGGAGCCCTGAATCCGACAGGGGTGATACGTCCATTTTGCATCATGTTTTCCTACTGTTACTTATTATGTTTTTATGCATAATAATGCTTTATGGAGTAATCTAATGCCTTTTCTCTCATAATATGCAAGGTTTACACAAAGAGGGAGAATACCGGCAGTTGGAATTCTGGACTTGAAAAAGCTATGCCAGAGATACCTATTCTGCACATCTCCAAATGAGCTGAAATTTTACGAAGAATTATTTTGGAATATTTAATAATTACTGGAGAAAAGAACTACTGGGGGGCCCACCTAGTGTCTCAAGGCGGAACTTGGGTAGGAGCACTTTTGCCCTCCGGCGGAGCGATTCCGCCGGGGGAACTTTCCTCCCGGAGGGGGAAATCGAAGCCATCGTCATCACCAACAACCCTCTCATCTTTGGGAGGCCAATCTTCATCAACATCTTCAACAACACCATCTCATCTCAAACCCTAGTTCATCTCTTGTGTTCAATCTTTGTACCGGAACCTCAGATTGGTACCTGTGGGTGACTAGTAGTGTTGATTACATCTTATAGTTGATTACTATATGGTTTATTTGGTGTAAGATTATATGTTCAGATCCATTATGCTACTTAATACCCCTCTGATCTTGAGCATGAATATCATTTGTGAGTAGTTATGTTTGTTCTTGAGGTCACGGGAGATGTCACGTTGCAAGTAATCATGTGAATTTGATATGTGTTCGATATTTTGATGATATGTATGTTGTGATTCCCTTAGTGGTGTCATGTGAACGTTGACTACATGACACTTCACCATCTTTGGGCCTAAGGGAATGCATTATGGAGTAGTTATTAGATGATGGGTTGCTAGAGTGACAGAAGCTTAAACCCTAGTTTTATGCGCTACTTCGTAAGGGACTGATTTCGATCCATATGTTTAATGCTATGGTTAGATTTTATCTTAATACTTTTCTCGTAGTTGCAAATGCTTGCGAGGGGGTTAATCATAAGTGGGAGGTTTGTTCAAGTAAGAACAGCACCCAAGCACTGGTCCACCCACATATCAAATTATCAAAGTAGCGAACGCGAAGCAAACCAACATGATGAAAGTGACTAGATGAAATTCCCGTGTGCCTTCAAGAACGCTTTGCTTATTATAAGAGACCGTTTTGGCCTGTCCTTTGCTACAAAAAGGATTGGGCTACCTTGCTGCACTTTATTTACCATTACCATTACTTGTCCGTTACAAATTATCTTGCTATCAAACTACATGTTACCAACAATTTCAATGCTTGCAGAAATTACCTTGCTGAAAACCACTTGTCATTTCCTTCTGCTCCTCGTTGGGTTCGACACTCTTACTTATAGAAAGGACTACGGTTGATCCCCTATACTTGTGGGTCATCAAGACTCTTTTCTGGCGCCGTTGCCGGAGAGTGAAGCGCTCTTGGTAAGTGGAAATCGGTAAGGAAAAATTTATATTACGTGGTGAAATTTATTGTCACTTATTACTATGGAAGATAATCCTTTAAGGGGTTTGTCCGGGGTATCTTCACCTCGACCGGAAACACAAAGAGTTGCCCCTCAACCTACTGCACCTATTGAAAATATTGGTTATGAAATTCCTTTGGGTATGATAGAACAACTGCTAGCTAATCATTATGCAGGAGACAGAACTGAGCAACCCGGTATGCATCTGATACATCTGGATGAAATTTATGGATTATTTAAGCATGTAGGTTTACCCGGAGATGAAGTTAAGAAGAATATTTTCCCTTCATCTTTGAAGGTAAAAGCATTGACATGGTATAGGCTATGCGATGATATTGGATCTTGCAACTGGAATCGATTGAACTTGGAATTTCACCAAAAAAAATATCCTACGCATCTAGTTCATCGTGATCGGAATTATATATCTAATTTTTGCCTCGTGAAGGAGAAAGTATCGCTCTACCTTGGGGGAGGCTTAAGTCAATGTTATATTCATGCCCCAATCATGAGCTCTCGAGAGAAATTATTATTCAGAATTTTTATGCTCGGCTTTCTCGTGATGATCAATCCATGCTCGACACTTCTAGTACTGGTTCTTTTTGAAGAAGACTATTGAATTCAAGTGGGATCTCTTGGAAAGAATTAAACACAACTCTGAAGATTTGGAACTCGACGAAGGTAAAGAGTCAGGTATTAAGCTTGAGTTTGATTGTGTTAAATCTTTTATGAATACCGATGCTTTTCACAAGTTTAGCACTAAATATGGACTTGACTCTGAGATAGTAGCCTCTTTTTGTGAATCATTTGCTACTCATGTTGATCTCCCTAAGGAGAAGTGGTTTAAATATCATCCCCCTATTAAAGAAGAAATTAAAGAACCAGTTATAGCTAAAGATGAAACTATCATTTACAATGTTGATCCAGTTGTGCCTACTGCTTATATTGAAAAACCACCTTTCCCTGTTAGGGTAAAGGAACATGCTAAGGTATCAACCGTGGTTTGCAAAAGTAATATTAAAGCACCTAATGTCGTTTCTGTATCTGGCATATCTCATAGTAGGGGTCCTAAGCTAGACGTCTTGGAACGATGGTAACCTGGACACAGGATTTTACCCAGGTTCGGGCTCTCTCGAAGAGATAATACCCTATGTCCTGCTTTGATTGTATTCATATGGGGTGTAGTATAGAGTACATGTGTCTACCACGAGATTGTTCTAATGAATATTAGTTGATCTATTGACTAGCCTGGCCTCGGTTTATATAATGCACCGGAGGCCTAGGGTTTAGGAGAGTCCTTGTCTTGTGCGCCATGTCTTGTGGAGTCTCCCTTGTGTGCGGCATGGGCTGCCCGAAGTGGCCCATGAGTGAACCGCCATGGGGGTCCTCAGCCCGATCCACCTGGTCGGGAGACGATGTGGTGAGTACCCCCTAGTCCAGGACACCATCAGTAGCCCCCTGGACCGGTCTTCAAGTTGGGGACACTCCTTGGTTCTTCCGAATTGTTCTTCGTCTTCGGTCGTCGGTCTTGAAAACTGGTTCAACAAATCTTCCCATCTTCGATCTTGAGGATCGCCGAAGTGAATCCAAAGAGTTTACATGTCGGGTATCCGAGGAGCCATTTAAGTTTTTGGCCTTCATCAATGCCTTGTCATTTTTTACACCACACGTCGGGTTTGAAGTGTTTCTCGTGCAGCGGTATCCTCTTGCGTCCAAGCTCCAACACCGGACTGTATCCAAGCTGTAACGTCGGACCACATCTGAGGTGTCTTTTTGCAGCGGAGCTCCAACGCTGGACTGCATCCAAGCTCCAATACCGGACTGTGTCCAAGCTCCAACGCCGGACTGTATCCAAGCTCCAACGCCGGACTGTATCCAAGCTCCAACGCCGGATTGTATCCAAGCTCCAACGCCGGACTGTATCCAAGCCCCAACGCCGGACTGTATCCAAGCTCCAACGCCGGACTGTATCCAAGCTCCAATGCCGGATTGCATCCGAAGAGGCATAGAGTACCTTGTCTTTGAAAAAGTTTGAAGGAATTCAGCCTACCTTAATTCGGAAACGCCCTCTAAGGAGCCTACCACTTGCATCCGAGCTTTATACTGGACTTCTTCCGAAGTGGTGCAATTTATTTTCTGCCGAGATATATAGCCAGTAGCCCTCAAGGTGTGTGTGTCGGCCTAAAATCCGAGATGCACCTGAAGAAAAACATGAAACCGCTGATCCCAGTAGCCCCTGAGACTCAGGTCGATTCACGAAATCGGCCTGAGGATCAACTCCTAGCTCGGCAGCATATGTAGGAATAGAAACGCAGTGTAATATATTAGAGGAGATAGTGATCGGCGGACGGGCCCTTGAGAGAGGGTCTTGAGAAGTCGCTGTAATATATTAGCTTGATACCGATTAGGTCTCAGATGGTACTTATTGTTATCCGAAGACACATTTTCCCATAGCTCGGTCATGCCAAACACTAAGCACTTTGAATTTTCTGCATTGAATAGGCAATGCAGTAGCCCCGAACCACTGGTCGGGTGGCAACACCAGATCAGGGGATCAATGTGCCCCTTTAATATTTGTAAATGATTAGCTTGAAGCCCAGTAGCCCCGAGCCTTAATGTGGACACGGGTGGCCGAATTATGGATCGATATCCGGAGTAAAATCACAAATTATGTGTAATGATTCTATGTATCCAAGTACTCTAAATCATTAATGCTCGGATCTGCATTGTACAAAACTTTGTTGACCGACCATCGGCTTCAACCTCCTCGGCCAGTAGCCGAGGAGTGTTTGTCCTAATTTGTAAATCCTTTATAAGGGCAAAGATTTACGGCAAGCAAGGCAATCCGGCCATATGGTTTTATAAACAAAGGTACGCGGAGAGATATGTTATATTACTTTTTAACGTAAGAAACATCTTCTGGGAAAAATAGTTCCTTTATGAGTTCCTTTTCCCAGGCTATCATGTTGCCCATGATCGTGAAACCTCAATTCCAATCAAATGTGGGAGGAAAATATTGAGGATTTAGTTCGGGGAAAGTTCCCGAACTCTATGGTCCAATGAACCAAAATTTTCACTTCTGACATTGCCGACCAATTATATCCTTTAAGATGGCTAGCTTTCGGCTTCACCCAGTCTGAGGTACTAACCCGGATGACCCGGTAGTAACAATCACAGAGGTGCCCCCTTTACCGCCTAGCCGAACAATCGGGAACGTAGGGGTAAGCACAGGAGCCAGGCAACCCAGGTTGGCCAAAATCTTAAGTTTAATTGATGCATATTTATGGCTTTATAACGATAATTACGGAAGGCAGTGCTCGTATAGTGAATACAAACGCTGATGATATATATTTTTTATTTTGACTCCGTTGCGACTGTTTATAATCTGAAAGTGGCCCATCGTCGGCTTCTACCCCTTTGTACATGCTACGCAGGGTGTTTCCGTACTAACAAGACAACCCTTAGCCGATGTCTCGGGGCCCGGAGGTGGTTGTGTTAGCGGAAACAAGGCAATCAGATATCTAGGCTTTATAACTTTCACTTAGTCATAGGAGCTTAAAGTTGGGAGGCCAGTTACTAGCCCCCGGTTAGTGTTCGGCACTGACCGAAGTCTAGCCATTAACACTTCGGCCGATGTTATGAAAGGCCCGTCGTTTAACTCGGGGTAATCGCTATCGATCTATAGTTTGACACCATCATCGGATCGCTGACCAGTTTACGCCCATTGTGACAGTCAGTTTTCGGCTTTCACCACTGAGGCGCTTAACCATTCGAGCTGGAAACACAATCGCAGTGGTTCTCCCTTTGCACACCCAGCCAAACAAAGCGGAACATAGGAGGCAAGCACGGGAGCCGGGCAACCCAACTATTGACCGAAGACACAATTCGAAACTGATGCATATAATGCAATATTCGAGAACGTTTTGCCGAGGAGTCCATGGAGTACCTTGGCTTTTGGTGGGTTCGGCTCTAGTCGCAGCCCCCTGTTGATATTGTCGATGTTTTAAAGGTGTCCGGCATTGCACTATTCGGGAACTAGTCCGGAAGTGGTGTGCGTTTCACCAACGCCGAGGTGTAGGTCGGCAGAAAATATGTCGAGCCGCGGGTTGAAAAAGATCCCGAGCTGAATTATTACGCAGGGCACCTCGGGCATGAGGATTTCCCGCTTCCTGAAAGAAAAAACATACAAATAGCTAAAAAGTTCCATAAGCTCGAAAAGCCAAAATACTTATGTGAAAGCTTGACATCCGAACTAAATCAAGTTTTAGGTGCCAATCCGAACATTGGTCTTAAAATTAGTTTGTGCTTCCGTCGTGCTTTAACATGACACATCCGATCTCAAGACTTCAAGCGGGTCAGCCTTCAGCTTCAACCTCCTATCCAGAAGGTGAAGTGCTTCTCAAGCCAGTTTAGCGAACTAAAGTCGAGCGGCTTTTAGAGAGAAAACAGGCTATCCAGCTATTAGCCATACACTTGAGTCGAGAAAGGAGTGGCAGAAAAAGACTTTGCAACGACTAAGAAGAAAACTTTTATTATAAAATGGCTCATATAAATTTAAGAGCCCCAGTTAACTTGGGCAAAAGAAGTGTTTTTAACAAATAACGTTTTTAACAAACTAAGTTTTTAACAACCAGCTTTTTTGTTTAACACGAATATAATGCTTGGTTGAACTGAACAAAAATTTAACAGCTAAAAAGTTTGAGCATGAAAGCGACTTAGCTGGTTAATTCGCTTGGTGTTGATGACGTGGTCCGAGCTTGTGACGGGTCGAGGTCCCAGACCCCAAGCCGGTCCTGAGGTGCCCGAGCGAAGAGCTCGGCTTGATGATGTGACAGGCCAACATCGTTGATATGTCGAGGCGAAGCCCCCGGTCCAGCCGAGGTGACGAAGTAGGTCGGCAGGTTAACGCAAAAGTTCCCGGAGTTGGTTGATGCAGAGATGGCGAAGCCCCCGATTCCGCCGAGGTGATGGAGCGGTTCGACATATTGGACGTCGGCTTGACGAAGTAGCGCCGCGGGGATGCCAACACTGGCGCCGAAGTCAATGTCAATGCAGGGCGTCGGCGTGATGCGGTGAAGGCGTGACAAAGCCTGAATTCGTAGGGCGGTCCGAGTTCCAGATGCGGCGTTCGCCGAACTACGAACAGAAAACTAACCGAACCATCACACGACAGTCGTTAATGCGGCCACCATTTGATAGACATGTGTACAAAGGATGGCAAAAACCAGAGCAATAATTTCTTGGGAAAAATAAACCCATGCTAGCGAAAATTACTAGGATTAATAGCACCTGGCTTATCTGTTGTAGCAATATGAAGAAAGGTGACTCCCAAAGTTGGGACTCGATCCGCACACCCACTGCGTGATGGGCGATGAAGCGACGGCATGGCGATGCTGGCAAAGGATGGCTCACCGAGGTGACGTCGCAATTCGGTCGACAAAGGTGGGGCGATGACGTCGGCACGCAGAGGTGACCGTGTGACGCCGTTGAAGTCGATCACCTGCGCACATAAAATAATGCAAGCAAGAAAGAATAATAATTGATAATAATAATAATAATAATAATAAATCTTCTACTTAATTAACTTAAGTGAAGTAAATAATTAAAGAAATATGGCCTAGGCACCTAGGTCGGCCAGGCGGAGTGGCCGCGCGGAGATGTCGGCACAGGGACGTGCGCCGAGGCGACACCGTTGGCATGGCGTGATCCAAACTTGTTGTGCGGAGATGTCGGGTGCCGTGGTTGTCGGTCTGCCATGATGACGGGGCGGCGGACCAGCGCAGCTTGTTGCGGGAGCAACAATGTCTGTGCGGCAATGTCCGGACAGATGAACCTGCGTACCCAAAAGTGCACATCGAAAGCAAAGAATTTTTTGGATACACTAAATTATACAGAATAACAAAACTGGAATAAATGCACCTGATCCGTAGCCACGGTAGTAAAAGAACTGCCCAAAGCGCTATATAATTAGCTAGCATGTTCCATCAATCAAACCTCGATGGGTGTGCATGACTAATATTTCTACGCCCGGCTACTGCTCTGTTCTCGGATGCATCTGTTTAAACCGGCTAGCCACAAACTATTCGGATGGGAGCCGGCCAGACCACCGCATCGACGGACCGAGTTTTAGACCGGTCGCTAAAGGTCTACACGGGAAAAATCATGCAAACTAGCAGAACCATATTCGGTGCGTATCTAATATATACAGTACAGGTAACTAGAAAAATAAAACCTGATGTTCTTGTTCTGAGGCGTTGAAATCCGAGGTAAAAAGCCATGACAAGTACTGCATGTACTAGTAGTCTCCATGTATTCCTAGTGGACCTGTACTGGCTATACATCTCGGATCGCCTCGGAACGCCGGCAAGAAATAGAAAAGCTGCACGCACAAAACAATGCGAACCAACAGAAAAATATCTGGAAGGAAATACTAGTTATTTAGTAGAACCATTTAATGATACAGCCGCACCTGATGGTTTGCTCGGTAGTAGTCATAGCAACCAAAACAAAAATGATTTCTAGTAGTACTAGTGCTTAGTACCCACGTGAAGTCAAAACTGATCTGACCTTTGTATAGGTTCCTACAGGAACAAGCGGCTGGCCAAACGTCGTTTACGTGGAGATGTGATGCTTGACCAAGGTTTGATCCTATCGGAGCTTGGGGCGCGTGAGGCCATCCCATGCACGCACCCACCTGGAGCAGCGGCCGATCTGGTGCGCGCACTGCGCCTAGCCGATCTGCGCGAACCGTACGAGTTGATTGCCAGATATGATGCGGCCGCCGCTGACGAACATAGTGACAATTTGTCCGTGATCTCAATTATGCGCTTAGCGGCCGCCGACGCAAAAATTCCTCTGATGCGAAATATAATTGCAATCCGACAATAATAATTCTCAACAAAATCAATTCATGCAAAACGAATCTGATTGAAAAAATAGCACCTGATTATCCCATCGATCCGTGACGAACACCAAGCAGGCTCTCAATGAAAGCACCAATGTTGGTTCTGTATGCGGCATATCTCGTAGTAGGGGTCTTAAGCTAGGCGTCTTGGAACGATGGTAACATGGACAAACGATTTTACCCAGGTTCGGGCTCTCTCGAAGAGATAATACCCTAAGTCCTGCTTTGATTGTATTCATATGGGGTGTAGTACAGAGTACATGTGTCTACCACGAGATTGTTCTAATGAATATTAGTTGATCTATTGACTAGCCTGGTGTAACATCCCAAATTTTCAATTTGGAATGTTTTACAATTATTAGCTAAGCATCTATGCATTTTGTTTGAATTGAGTGGCATTTGGAAATTTCAGAGGCATTTGAGTTTTATCTGACTTTGAATTCAACTTGGCATTTGAAATTTATTTCAAAAATCCCTGAGAAATACTTGTTCAAAAGTATGAGAGGAGCTAACATGACACTCCAAAAAGTCAGAAGAAAACAATGCCAAAAGTTTTGAATTCAAATTGATTTTCATTTGGATTTTTTTTTAGAAAAATGTTTTTTATGAAGTTTTATTTTGCCTCTGAAAAATAGTTCATCTTGTAGGATTTATTTTTCTGAAATTTTTGATATATATATATGTCCTATATAAAAATATTTTTATTTTCTCTCTTCATACTTTTTTTTTGCTCTGTCTAATTAAAAAAAAACAGATAGCCACGGGCCATGGAAGGCCCAGCCTTCCTCACGACCCAATCTGGTTCATCTTCCTCCTCTCATCGTTACAGGAACATGAACAGAGAGCAACCTCCATGGACGCCTGTACCTCGATCCCTCCCTTCCTCTCCCTCTCCCAACTCAATAACTGACAGAACCGGTTCCCCTCGCCTCCCCAGACCCCTCCCATCCCCTAGTGTGCCGCGGAGATAGCCATAATGGCATCCACGAGCACTTGAAATGGCTGCCATTTACACTCATGAAACCGACGATGCTCTGCTTGATTTTGGCCTCCCCTGACCCCTATAAAAGCCCCCACCCCTCCCCCATTACGTCCTCGACCGAAGCCCCCTCCTAGTGGGAGTTCTTTCCCCCTTGTTTTCCCTCAATTTCTCACCGGAGTGCCGACCGCAACCGCTGTTTTTCGGACGAAACCGATGCCGTCCGAGGTACCTGGACCCCATTCTTCTCCCTTCCTTCTTGTTTCGTCTTGGTGAACCTTTTTGATATGGATATGCCATGTTTTCGCAGTTGGGGCGCGCCGTCCGCGACGTCTGTGATCGCCGGAGCCGCCGCCTCACCGGAGCCCGAGCGCCTCCCCAACGCTCGTTCTTCTCTGTAAGTTGAACGAGCATCCGTTCGCTTCAGTTAGAAGAAAAAAATATTTTGGTTTTTCTAAATTAGATCGGTTAGATCGGTTTTCTGCGGTTTAGATCAAACCAGCTACTATTTTTTTTAGCCACCACGATCGGTTTATCTACGGATCGGCCGTCCGCTAGCAGCAAACATGCGCAGCCAATCCCGCAGCGCCACGTGGCACCACAGCCACGGTCGGCTAAAATTTAGTATTTTCACGTGTTACTTTTTTTTCAGATTCTTTTCCAATCTTGTTTTTATCATATCTTTTAATCTATAAATCTGATTTAGTTGATTCTTTTTCCTACTAGTTCATAAAAATATCCTCTATCCAGAGAACCAAACGAAAAATATTTTTGAAAGTTTTAAAATTTGAATTCAAACTTTGTTAGGCCATAACTTGAGTTTCGTAACTCCGTTTTGGTGATTCTTTTTGCAAATCGAAACTTGTGACATGTACTTTCTGTTAAAACCAAAACCATTTATTTTTGTTGACGCTAAAATTACTTTCTGTACAGAAACTTTATTTGGTTGTTTTTTTGAAGTTTTCCGAAGTCTTTTATTTGTTTTCTTTTGGATCTTTGCTTGTATGCTTATGTATGTTATTGCTTGCTTACGCTAGATCATCCGGAGTGCGAAGCTTGCTACTACGAATCTTTAGAGTTCAACGAACGTCAGCAAGGCAAGTTCACACTTTGATCATAATTTTCAATACCCAGTTTTTACTATGCATTAGTTTCACCCTCAAAGATTGCATGAGTAGGATTGGGAACATATGGTTATGCTTTGTAGTTCATGTGGTAGGAACGTATGACCTTTGATCACCCCGGGAATATTCGTTATGTCATATATTGCTTAGCCATGCTCGTAGACGGGGATTGGTATGTGTGATCCATGCAAGTTGCGAGAGATAATAATTTTGGGACAACTTAAGGTGGCAACCCTAATACACATCTGGGTGGATTGTTTGGGGCACCTGGAGAAACCAGTGCTTGCCCAAGGGGATCCCGGAGTACCCGTGCGATTACCCTAGGTCCGCCACCCAGGCTCAAAGGGATCATAAGATATTTCATGCCTAGAAACTTTCGTGTGCAGCCACAAGCCATTATGGGCTCTGGCATAGTTGAGTAAGTTGTGTGACCTCTTTCCGTGGTAGACTAGCTGATGTAGGGGAAAGTAGGTGTACCGGTCTACCCAGGGTTTGGAGGAAATACTTCAAAAAGGCTATGTCTCGATCTTCCGATCATGGAGGTGGTCGAGTCTTGTGGGGAAAAGTGCGCAAACCTCTGCAGAGTGTATAAACTAATCATGATTAGCCGTGTCCCCGGTTATGGACAACTTGAGTATCTAGAAGTGAATTATTGGTTGATCTCATCACTCTTTTTAATGAAATTATTGGGTTACTAATAACTTGGGAATTTTGGGATTGAGTTGGAGGAACCTTCTCAATAATGGCATTTTTTAATTTAGTAGTAATTAAAAATTTATTCCTTTGTTGTAGGGAAAAATTAGCTTTATGCAGAATTAAACTTAGAGCCTCCACCAGCCAGATATGCATGTAGTGATAAATATTGTTCATTATTATTCTATGGTGTTAAATTGCCAGCATATTCCATGTGCTGACCTACACGGCTGCAACGTCTCATATTGCAGACTTTTCCGACGAGGATTAAAGGTGCGATAGGTCGTTGTTCTGCACTCAGTTTGCCGTGGAGTTGGATGGACTCATTTACCTTCGATGCTTCCGCAGTTATTTTTATTTAGATGGCCTTTGGCCATGTTATTATAATAAATACTCTTTTGAGGACCTCGATGTAATAAAGTGTGTGATTGAACTCTGTTATAATTCCTCGAGTACTGTGTGTGTCAGCATACCGATCCAGGGATGACACTTAAGCACAGAGACTTCGATCCATTTGGGTCGGGTCGCTACACCTGGCCTCGGTTTATATAATGCACCGGAGGCCTAGGGTTTAGGAGAGTCCTTGTCTTGTGCGCCAAGTCTTATGGAGTCTCCCTTGTGTGCGGCATGGGCAGCCCGAAGTGGCCCATGAGTGAACCGCCATGGGGGTCCTCGGCCCGATCCACCTGGTCAGGAGATGACGTGGTGAGTACCCCCTAGTCCAGGACACCATCACCTAAACCCTCTGAACAAATTAAAGTAGAACCTAGTGTTGCCATGGTTAAAGATCTCTTGGTAGAAAATATTGATGGGCATGTTATTTATTTCTGTGATGAAGCTCCTAGAATTGCCAAACCCGATAAAAAAGATAAACATAGACTTGTAGTTGGCATGCCTATTGTCTCAGTTAAAATAGGAGATCATTGCTATCATGGTTTATGTGACTTAGGTGTTAGTGTGAGTGCTATTCCTTTTACCTTATACCAAGAAATTATGAATGATATAGCACCCACTGAAATAGAACACAGAGGTGCCATTATTAAACTTGCAAATAGAGACACCATCACACCACTTGGGATTGTTAGAGATGTTGAAGTCTTGTGTGGGAAAATAAAATATCCTACTGATTTTCTAGTTCTTGGTTCCCCACAAGATGACTTTTGTCCCATAATTTTTGGTAGACCTTTCTTGAACACTGTCAATGCTAAGATAGATTGTGATAAAAAAAACTGTCAGTGTTAGTTTTGACAATGAGTCTCATGAGTTTAATTTCTCTAAGTTTTGTAGACAACCTCATAATAAAGAATTACCTAGTAAGGATGAAATAATTGGTCTTGCTTCTATTGCCTTGCCTCCTACTGATCCACTAGAACAATATTTGCTAGACCATGAAAATGATATACAATTGCGTGAAAGAAATGAAATAGATAAAATATTCTTTGAACAACAACCTCTCCTTAAACACAATTTGCCTATTGAAACTCTAGGAGGTCCTCCTCCACCTAAAGGTGATCCTGTGTTTGAATTAAAGCAATTGCCAGACACTCTGAAATATGCTTATCTTGATGAGAAAAAGATATATCATGTTATTATTAGTGCTAACCTTTCAGAACATGAAGAAGAAAGATTATTAAAAATTCTGAGGAAGCACCGTGCTGCTATTGGATATACTCTTGATGATCTTAAGGGCATTAGTCCCACTCTTTGTCAGCACAAGATTAATATGGAACCTGGTGCTAAACCCGTTGTTGATCACCAACGATGAATGAATCCTAAGATGAAAGAAGTGGTGAGAACTGAAATACTAAAACTTCTAGAAGCAGGTATAATCTATCCCATAGCTGATAGTAGATGGGTAAGTCATGTTCATTGTTTCCCTAAGAAAGGAGGTATTACTGTTGTTCCTAATGATAAAAATGAACTTATCCCACAAAGAATTCTTATTGGATATAGAATGGTAATTGATTGTAGAAAATTAAATAAAGCTAATAGAAAAGATCATTACCCTCTGCCTTTTATTGATCAAATGCTAGAAAGATTATCTAAGCACACACACTTTTGTTTTCTTGTTGGATATTCTGGTTTTTCTCAAATACCTGTTTCACAACCTGGTCAAGAGAAAACCACTTTTACTTGCCCTTTTGGAACTTATGCTTATAGACGTATGCCTTTTGATTTATGCAATGCACCTGCTACCTTTCAAAGATGTATGACTGCTATATTCTCTGATTTTTGTGAAAAGATTGTGGAGGTTTTCATGGATGATTTTTCCGTTTATGGAACTTCTTTTGATGATTGCTTAAGCAACCTTGATCGAGTTTTGTAGAGATGTGAACAAACTAATCTTGTCTTGAATTGGGAGAAGTGTCACTTTATGGTTAATGAAGGCATTGTCTTGGGGCATAAAATTTCTGAACGAGGTATTGATGTGGATAAAGCTAAAGTTGATGCAATTGAGAAAATGCCATGTCCTAAAGATATTAAAGGTATTTGTAGTTTCCTTGGTCATGCTGGTTTCTATAGGAGGTTTATTAAAGACTTATCTAAAATCTCTAGGCCTCTTACTAATATTTTACAAAAGGATGTTCCATTTGTTTTTTGATGATGATTGTGTAGAAGCCTTTGAAACACTTAAGAAAGCCTTAACTTCCGCACCTATTGTTCAACCACCTGATTGGAACTTTTCTTTTGAAATTATGTGTGATGCTAGTGATTATGTTGTTGGTGTTGTTCTAGGACAAAGAGTTGATAAGAAATTAAATGTTATCCATTATGCTAGTAAAACTCTAGATAGTGCCCAAAGAAATTATGCTACTACTGAAAAAGATTTTTTAGCAGTTGTGTTTGCTTGTGATAAATACAGATCTTACATTGTTGATTCCAAAGTAATTGTTCACACCGATCATGCTGCTATAAAATATCTTATTGAAAAGAAAGATGCTAAACCTAGACTCATTAGATGGGTTCTCTTGCTACAAGAATTTGATTTACATATCACTGATAGGAAAGGAGCTGAGAACCCCGTAGCTGATAACTTGTCTAGGTTAGAAAATATTCTTGATGACCCACTACCTATTGATGATAGCTTTCCTGATGAACAACTAGCTGTAATAAATGCTTCACATAACACTCCTTGGTATGTTGACTATGCTAATTACATTGTTGCTAAATTTGCACTGCCTAGTTTCACATACCAGCAAAAGAAAAAATTCTTCTATGATTTAAGACATTACTTTTGGGATGACCCACATCTTTATAAAGAGGGAGTAGATGGTATTATTAGACGTTGTGTACCTGAGCATGAACAGGAACAAATCCTATGGAAATGTCACCCCGAAGCCTTTGGAGGACGTCATGCGGGAGATAGAACTGCTCACAAGGTATTGCAATCTGGTTTTTATTGGCCTACTCTTTTCAAATATGCCCGTAAGTTTGTCTTGCCTTGTGATGAATGCCAAAGAATAGGTAATATCAGTAAGCATCAGGAAATGCCTATGAATTATTCACTTGTTATTGAACCATTTGATGTTTGGGGTTTTGATTATATGGGACCTTTTCCTTCCTCTAATGGGTATACACATATTTTGGTTGTTGTTGATTATGTCACTATGGGTAGAAGCTATTCCAACTAGTAGTGCTGATCATAACACCTCCATTAAAATGCTTAAAGAAGTTATTTTCCCAAGGTTTGGAGTCCCTAGATATTTAATGACTGATGGTGGTTCACACTTTATTCATGGTGCATTCCGTAAAATGCTTGCTAAATATGATGTTAACCATAGAATTGCATCACCCTATCACCCTCAATCTAGTGGTCAAGTTGAACTTGGCAATAGAGAAATAAAATTAATATTACAAAAAACTGTCAATAGGTCCCAAAAGAATTGGTCTAAGAAATTGGATGATGCACTTTGGGCCTATAGAACAGCTTATAAAAATCCTATGGTTATGTCTCCTTATAAAATGGTTTATGGAAAAGCTTGTCATTTGCCTTTTGAGTTAGAACATAAAGCATATTGGGTAATTAAAGAACTCAATTATGACTTCAAACTTTCCGGTGAAAAGAGGTTATTTGATATTAGCTCACTAGATGAATGGAGAACCCAAGCTTATGAAAATGCCAAACTATTTAAAGAAAAGGTTAAAAGATGGCATGACAAAAGAATCCAAAAGCGGGAATTCAAAGTTGGTGAACATGTTCTATTGTACAACTCTCGTTTTAGATTTTTTGCAGGAAAACTTCTTGCCAAATGGGAAGGACCATATATCATCGAAGAAGTTTATCGCTTTGGAGCTATCAAGATTAATAATGCCGAAGGTACTAACCCGAAGGTGGTCAATAGACAAAGAATTAAGCACTATATCTCAGGTACGCCTATTAATGTTGAAACTAATATTATTCAAACCATGACACCAGAGGAACACATAAAAGAAACCATCCAGAACACTCTAGAACCCTGAAAAGGAAAAGGTACGTGATACGATAAGTAAACAGACTCCAAAAAATCCGCAAAAATATTTTCTGTCAGTTTTGGAATATTAGAAAAATTAGGAAAATAAGAAACCACCAGGAAGGCAACCAAGGTGACCACGATACACCAGGGCGCGCCTGCCCCTCCTGGCGCGCCCTGGTGGGTTGTGGGCCCCTCGGGCACCTTCCCGACTCCGTTTTCCTTACACATGCTTGTTTCCCAAGATAAAAAAATCTTTATATATACCCCCGGACGATTTGACCACCGCATCGCAGAAAAATCCTCTATTCTTGTTTCGTGCTGTTTTTCTATCAGATCTAGATCGCCATGGCTCCACCAAGCTCCTCCAAGGACAAGTTCTTCGAGAAGGTCATCAACCCGTACTTGTCAGAGGTGATGAAGCACCCTCAAGCCATTGAGATGCGTGACGGGGTGCTCCACATCCGGGATGTTCAGGGGCCCAAGAGGACAGTGAGCGTGGAGGCCAGGCTCAAGGTAGTGGAACAAGAAATCTTCAAGTGCCAAGGGATGGTGGAGCGTGGACTCAGCGCCAATCACTCCATGATCACAGAATTCACCCGTGATCACATGGTGGATGGCCGATCTATGAAGGACATCGTCTTCACCTTCAACGAGCAAATTAATTTTCTGCAAAGCCAAATCTATCATCTTCAAAACCAAGTTTTTGAGTATGAAGCAAGGTTTAAAGGTATGAGTTTAGCTGCCAGTTGCAGTACTCGGGAGACTCATGCATCCTCTTTTGATGGTGAGCCCCTGCCCTGGAAGCCGGAGGATAAAATCACTACCTCATCACCACCATCATCATCATCTTCCCCACCAAAGGAAACTTGAGTACACGGGTATGGGCACTCCCCTTGGCTTGTGCCAAGCTTGGGGGAGATGCCTCGGTATCGTATCACCATCACTTTATTACCTTTACCTATTTTTAGTTCGATCCTTAGTTATTTCATGATCTAGTTGAATAAAAGTTTAGTATGATCTATTTTCGAGTGCTAGTTTCATGATCTATCTATCTATGTCGAGTGAGAGTTATATAATAAAGTTTAGTTTGAGTTTTTGCTTCTTTACTTTTATGTTTCAATCAAAATAAAAGAAAATAATGAAAAAGATCATATGCTAATCTTATGGTAGGTAATGACACCACATAAGGAAAAGTATAAGTGGTAAAAATTGTTGAAAGTTGACAAACATAGCAATTGTAAATGATGCAATTCATGAAAGAATTAATAAGGGAAGAAAAGATTCACATGCAAATACACTATCTTGGACATCTTTTATGATTGTGAGCCCCCATTAAATATTATATGCCAAAACTGTTGACGTTGTAAAAGGAAGACAATGTAATGATTTATGTTTGTTCATATTCACATAGAAGTTATATTGTCATAGATCCTTCAACATGTGGTGCTTGCTTAATATCTTTGCTAGCCAAAATTCTGCACTATGTAGAGATACTACTTGTGCATCCAAAAACCTTAAACCCAAACTCTTATTTTGAGAGTCCACCATACCTACCTATGGATTGAGTAAGATCCTTCAAGTAAGTTGTCATCGGTGCAATAAGGCAATAAAAATTGCTTCTAAATGTGTTTGATCATTTAGTGTAAGAGAAATTAAGCGTTGTACGAACTTGTGATGGCAAAGTAATAAAAGCGACAGACTGCATAATAAAGGTTGCTATCATAAGGGGCAATATAATGTGATGTTCTTTTGCATTAAGAGATTGTGCATACAAACCAAAAAGCGCATGACAACCTCTGCTTCCCTCTGCGAAGGGCCTATCTTTTACTTTTATGGATCTATTTTTTATGCAAGAGTCAAAGTATTCTTCTCTATTCCCTTTTATTTTCTCTTTTTGCAAGCACCATGTGGTGAGGAAAGATCTAGACATATATATCCAGTTGAATGTGAATGATCATGAGTTATTATTATTGACATCACCCTTGAGGTGAATAAGTTGGGAGGCGAAACTATAAGCCCCTATCTTTCTATGTGTCCGGTTGAAACTTTTTGCTCATATGTATGTTGTGAGTGTTAGCAATCATAGAAGATTAAATGATGGTAGAGTATGTGGACTTGCCAAAAGGCTCCGATACGAGACCCTTCCTGAAAATATGATGAATTGTAGTTGCAAAGTTCATTGAGAACATAGTTTGTTGGTTTTCAATAAAGTTTATGCTTTTTACTTCAATGCTATGATGAATTGTTACTTGTTCACGAGAAGTTATATGATAAAAGTTAAATGATAAAGTTTTATGATAAAGTTTGTTGCTGTTATAATAATAAGCATGATGCTACTATGTCCGTATTTTGTTTTTATCGACACCTCTCTCTCTCTCTCTCTAAACATGTGGACATGATTTTCGATATCGGCTTTCACTTGAGGACAAGCGAGGTCTACGCTTGGGGGAGTTGATACGTCCATTTTGCATCATGTTGTCCTACTGTTATTTAAATTGTTTTTATGCATAATAATGCATTATGGAGTAATTCTAATGCCTTTTCTCTCATAATATGCAAGGTTTACACAAAGAGGGAGAATACCGGCAGCTGGAATTCTGGACCTGAAAAAGCTATGCCAGAGATACCTATTCTGCACATCTCCAAATGAGCTGAAATTTTACGGATAATTATTTTGGAATATTTAATAATTACTGAAGAAAAGAACTACCGGAGGGGGGCCACCTGGTGCCCACAAGACACCATGGCGCGCCAGGCCCCCCAGGTGCGCCCTGGTGGGTTGTGGGCAGCCCAGCCCACCTCTGGTGCCCATCTTCCGGTACATAAGGTCTTTTGACCTAGAAAAAAATAAGGAGAGGACTTTCGGGACGGAACGCCGCCGTCTCGAGGCAGAACTTGGGCAGGAGCACTTTTGCCCTCCGGCGGAGCGATTCCACCGGGGGAACTTCCCTCCCGGAGGGGGAAATCAAAGCCATCGTCATCACCAACAACCCTCTCATCTTTGGGAGGCCAATCTTCATCAACATCTTCAACAACACCATCTCATCTCAAACCCTAGTTCATCTCTTGTGTTCAATCTTTGTACTGAAACCTCAGATTGGTACCTGTGGGTGACTAGTAATGTTGATTACATCTTGTAGTTGATTACTATATAGTTTATTTGCTGGAAGATTATATGTTCAGATCCATTATGCTACTTAATACCCCTCTGATCTTGAGCATGAATATCATTTGTGAGTAGTTACCTTTGTTCTTGAGGTTACGGGAGAAGTCACATTGCAAGTAATCATGTGAATTTGATATGTGTTCGATATTTTGATGATATGTATGTTGTGATTCCCTTAGTGGTGTCATGTGAACGTCGACTACATGACACTTCACCATCTTTGGGCCTAAGGGAATGCATTATGGAGTAGTTATTAGATGACGGGTTGCTAGAGTGACAGAAGCTTAAACCCTAGTTTATGTGCTACTTCGTAAGGGACTGATTTGGATCCATATGTTTAATGCTATGGTTAGATTTTATCTTAATACTTTTCTCGTCGTTGCGGATGCTTGCGAGGGGGTTAATCATAAGTGGGAGGTTTGTTCAAGTAAGAACAGCACCCAAGCACCGGTCCACCCACATATCAAATTATCAAAGTAGCGAACGCGAATCAAACCAACATGATGAAAGTGACTAGATAAAATTCCCGTGTGCCCTCAAGAACGCTTTGCTTATTATATGAGACTGTTTTGGCCTGTCCTTTGCTACAAAAAGGATTGGGCTACCTTACTGCACTTTATTTACCATTATCGTTGCTTGTCCATTACAAATTATCTTGCTATCAAACTACATGTTACCGATAATTTCAGTGCTTGCAGAAATTACCTTGCTAAAAACCGCTTGTCATTTCCTTCTGCTCCTCGTTGGGTTCGACACTCTTACTTATTGAAAGGACTATGATTGATCCCCTATACTTGTGGGTCATCAAGGGGTATTTCCATAACACCATCTAACGGAAGAGGGGTATAGTTGAGCACTATTTTTTTTAGGGGTAAAGATGAGGCCGGGCCAAAGTTAGGGGGGAATGGAATTGTCCCTATTATCAATATCATATTCATCATGAGGCTTAAATAAAATTTCAAGATCATAAGAAACATTATCACCCCAATCATGGTCATTGCAATAAGTAGTAGGCATAACAAAATTATCATCCCCAAGCCTGTAGCTTTGCATATCATTAGCACAACTGTCATTAGTAGAATTTGTAATAACATCATTGCAATCATGCTTTTCATTCAAGGGGCTATCAAGTGTGGGTGCAATAGCAATAATTTCATGTTTAACGTAAGGAACTATAGCAAGTTCGTCTCCATAAGCATCATTAGTATTGGCATCATGGCCATAAGAATAGCAAGCATCATGTTCATCAAGGGGGGATATTTCAATCAAATCAACAAGATCATAATTATCTAAAGGTTCATGCATATCATTATTCTCTTCCAAAGAAGTAGACATTCTCCTAATGAATTCACTAACATAGGCATTAGAAGCATAGTTTTCATAGCAATATTTAAGTATGGACAAAATTTTAGATTTGTAGAGAGTAATATTATACTTTTCAATCAAAGAAGCAACTTCATAAGCACCCTTAAAAGCAACAAATTCTTCGATTTGTTCGATATCATAGTAACTATAAACACCTTTGGCATAGGAAGATAAGATTTCATTATCATTAAATTCACATAGGTAGGGAAGCTATTTTTTTGTGTTCTCCGAGCAACAATTAAAATCATAAATTTCACATAGATTCCAAGCATAACATAGCAAACAATTTATTTGATTCCATAGGAGTCCCCCTTTTTGAGACAAACGGTGACGCACAAAATGAGCATGCTCATCTAGTGATTTTCCCTCAAGTAAACTAGTTGGGGTTTCAACACGAGCACATATGGATCGAAGATGATCCAAGTAGAAAACTTTAAGTGGATCCATAGTCATCTTAATTTTTTGTTTTCATTTTCTGTTTTTAAGTGTGCACAAGAAGGCAAAGAAAACAAGCACGCAAGCAAAAAGGCAAACGGAAAATATTTTTGTATTTTTGTGAAAAAGTTTTAGAAGTGGGGGATATGAAAACGGGATGAAAATGGCAAATAATGTAAATGCAAGGAGATGAAAGTTTATGCGTAGGTACTTAATAGATGTTGATGATGTCTCCCCAGCAACGGCGCCAGAAATTCTTCCTGCTACTTGTGAACTGCATTGGGATTTCCCCGAAGAGGAAAGGATGATGTAGTACAATAGAGATAAGTATTTCCCTCGGTTAAGAACCAAGGTTGTCAATCCAGTAGGAGAACCAAGAAACACCTCATTAGCAGCACCTACACACAAACAACAAATCCTTGCAACCCAACGTGAACAAGGGGTTGTCAATCCCTTGACAATTACAAGCAAGATTAAATTGTATGGTGTTTGATAGATAGATTGAACAAAAATACAAAACAAAATAAATAAAGTAAAAACACAACAAAGTATTTTTGGTTTTAATATATGATAGGAAGTAGACCCGGGGCCACAGTTTTCACTAGAGGCTTCTCTCTTCAAAATAGTGTACAGTGGGTAAACAAATTACATTTGGGCAATTGATAGAAAAGCAAATAATTATGACGATATCCAAGGCAATGGTCATGTATATATAGGCATCATGTCTGAGACAAGTAGACCGACTCCTACTTGTATCTACTACTATTACTCCACACATCGACTGCTATCCAACATGCATCTAGAGTATTCAGTTCATAAAGAACGGAGTAATGCCTTAAGAAAGATGACATGATGTAGACAAGATAAACTCACATATGAATAAACCCCATCTTTTTATCCTTAATAGCAATGATACAATACGTGTCATATCCACTTCTGTCACTGGGATTGAGCACCGCAAGATCGAACCCATTACAAAGCACCTCTCCCATTGCAGGAAAAATCAATATAGTTGGCCAAACTAAATCAATAGATCGCAGAGAAATATGAAGCTATAGTAATCATGCATAAAATAGTTCAGAGAAAACTCAAATAATATTCATGGATAGATCTGATCATAAACTCACAATTCATCGGATCCCAACAAACACACCGCAAAAATTCATTACATCAAATAGATCTCCAAGAACATCAAGGAGAACATTGTATTGAAGATCAAAGAGAGAGAAGAAGCCATCTAGATACTAGCTATGGACCCGTAGCTATGTGGTAAACTACTCACGCAACATCGGAAGGGCAGCAAGAATGATGTAGAGTCCCTCCGTGATCGATTCCTTCTCCGGCAGAGTACCGGAGAAGGCCTCCACATGGGATCTCATGGTTCTAGAACTTGCAGCTGTGGAAAAAGTATTTTGGGTGGCTCTCTGATGTCAGGGGAATATTTGAGAAATTATAGAGGTGGAATTAGGGTTAGAGGTGCCACGAGGGGCCCACAAGCCTGGGGGCGCACCCCTTGAGCTTGTCGCTCCCTCGTGGATCGTCTGGCCTTCTCCCGAACCTTCTAGGGTTGCTTCTGGTCCAGACAAAATTAATTCAAAGTTTTTTCTCCGTTTGGACTCTGTTTGATATTGATTTCCTGAAAAGCTAAAAACAGGCAAAAAAACAGCAACTGGCACTGGCCACTAAGTTAATAGGTTAGTCCCAAAAAATGATATATAATTGCATATAATGGTATATAAAACATCCAAGATTGATACTATCATAGCATGGAACAATCAAAAATTATAGATACGTTGGAGACATATCAATATATAATGGGGTTGTCTTCTTCTTCTCCTCGGAAGTTCCTCGTGAACTCAACATGTTGGTCTGCCCACCCCCCAACTGAGTTAGGCGAAAGGGTGTGCAACCAAGCCCGAGCTGGTCCTTTCGGCATGAGGGGCAGGTGCTTCACCACATGGTTACCATTACTGTTAGCTCGTGAACCGTGAGGATGTAATTGCCAATCAAAATCGTAGGATCCATGGTATCATCATACTTATTACAATTTGTGATTTTAAAGTTTGACGAGAAAGGATGCGTGATGATGTTGTCCGAGAAGCAAGGAGGGCATATAGAAGATGGCCCCCCCTATTTCTCGAAGAGTATCAATGATATGGCGCGCATCGTTGATGTCAGTGGCTTCATCATATTTTGAGAATGTTAGCCAGTGCTTGTCCCTGGCCTGGTCATGCAGTCGAGGCGCATATTCAACTGACATCTCGTAGTGATGCAAGGGATGTGGTGCAGTGCACCTGGCCTTATAGATCATCTGAGAAGCATCATCACCAGGAGGTGTCGGGACGTGGTGCATTATTGTGAGATTTTCTTAGTTTTTGTCTTCTTATAAAACCCCATCATCATTCTATTTGCCATATAAAGCATGAAGAGCAAGGCTTGTGACGTGAGCATGAAGCGAAGTGTTGAGTAGTTGAAAAGAGAGAGTCATGGATTTTGTTACTTGACAGACGGTCTGGGTTGTATTATGATACATATGACTATTGATTGGCATTACATGAAAACATTAAACCATGAAAAGCAAGAGTAATTTTATTTGCACATTTTGATGTTACTTGCTTGTTATTAACTATAGATTATTGCTTTGAATCACTTTTATCCCGAGTTCACCACACATTACATCATTTGATCAAGATTATGGTATGTAGCATTGCACATCAAAAATTCTCTATCTTATCATCTACCTACTCGAGGACGAGGAGGGATCAAGCTTAGGGATGTTGGTACGTCTCAACTATATCTATAATTTTTTATTGTTTCATGCTATTATAATATCACTTTTTAATACTTTTTATATAAACTTATATTATTTTCTAGACTAACCTATTAATTTAGTGCCCAGAGTTAGTTGTTGTTTTCTACAGGTTTTTTATTTTACAGAAAATCCATATATACGGAGGTAAAAATACCCTGAGGATTTAATACGTTTTTTTTTTGCAACCCGAAGATTCTAGAAAGTGCTGGGACCAGCCAGGGGCCCACGCGGCCAGGTGGCGTGACCTAGGGGCGACCCGCACCGGGAGGCCGTGTGGGGCACCTCAGCATCTCTTTTCGTCCATATTCCGCCTATAAATTCCATATTTTGCGTAAACCTCCTTACCAATTTTGTCTGATTTTTTTTGCCACCGAGGAGATCTAATCTGGAGGCTTGTTCCGGCACCCCGCTGGAGGGGGAATCCACCACGGGAGGCTTCTTCATCAACCTTACTACCTCCATGACCATGTGTGAGTAGTTCCTTTAGGACCTTAGGGTCCATAGCAGTTGCTAGATGGCATCCTCTCTCCCTTGTGATTCAATACAAAGTTCTCGTGAGTTGCCTCACATGATCGGGGTCCATCTGATGGAATCAGTGGTGTGTTTATTGGGATATGATGAATTGTCACTTTATGATCAGATTGTTCATTGAAATCGATTGAGTCTTTTGAAGTTTCTTTGATGTATAACTAAATAGCTTTGTATGCTTTCCGAGCTATTTTGTCTTCTTTGGTCAAGTTTGATGGGTCGTTCTTCGAAGGGAGTTGTACACTGTAGTGGGTTCAATTTTGCGATGATCTATATCCTAGTGACAGAAAGGAACAAGACATGTATTGTATATTTTCTACTAAGGATAAAATGATGGTTTATTTATCACACTTGGATGATAGTTTTACTGACTACATTATGAACTTAATACTTCGAGATGCATGCTGGATAACGATCTTGGGGTGGAGTATTTGTTGTAGATGCAGTTGGATAATGGTCTACATATCACGGACGCAATGCCTATATGTCAACATGGCAATGGGTACCCGCAACCCACGAACCCGGTGGGTAAAAACCCTATTAGGGTAAAGGTTTGGGAAAATAAATACCCATGGGTTTATAAATGGGAAAAATATACCCAACGGGTAAGCTGGGTATGGGTACGGGAAGGCAATACGCATACCCGCGTACCCGCATACCCATATACTAATTTCACCTAAATGGTAGGTCCCATGTGTCATTCACTAAAGGAAAAAAACTAGTTGCTTTACCCTAGGCTAACATAGCCGCTAGCCTCGAACCAAAATCCCATCCCGTTACCCATGTGCTTGATCTTATTTAAATGCATTGATCTTGTTTTGTGAATTCATGATTTTGTCTCTAGTTTTGTTGATCTTATCTAGTCTCCTTCATTTGATTATTTCGAAGTAGCTGCAGAAGTATCTTCAATAAAAGAAAAATAAAGAAAATGATGTCTCTCTTGTTTGTATTGTAATTGAAAAAACGAACAAGTGTTAATGTTTCTCTAAAAAGTTCACTTACAAGCTACTTATCCATGAATGTAATTGGACATTATTTACTGTCATCTAGTTCATGCTTATTGCTATCCATTTCGGAAAATTAATAGCAATTTTTTATTCATTGCACAACAAATCATGATATATATGTCTTGAAATGCTAAACTGTGCATATATGTGCTAAAATGTTGAAGTATACATGCTGAAATGTTGTGTATATATGCGGAAATACTGAAGAATATATTGTGAAGTGTGAATAGGGTAAGGTGGCCGAGATGGGTATTTTTACTCGCCGGTATTACCTGCACCCGACCGGGTACGGGTATGGGAACAGTTTGAAACCCGAGGTGAGGGTATGGAAAAATATTGAGACGAGTACGGGTTTGGGCGACCATTACCCGCACCCGAAGCTGGCGGGTACCATGTTGACCTATATGAGATTATACCATGAATGATCATAGTCATAAATATAAGTGTTGCAATTTGATCGTTGTCCAATTATAATTTTTTCACCACACCACACCTGTATGCTGGTAGAGATGCTACTAGTGAACCTATGGCCCCGGGGGTCTATCTTGCTATACTTAAAACTTTACCAAAAATATGGTTTCTTTGTTGTACCATTTCTTCTATTTTATTTATCTATCAATTCCTACCATATATCGTGCAATTTCATTTTGTAACTAGCAATACAAGAAGCTTGACAACCTTCTTATGTGTTGGGGAAGAACCTTTGTGTGCAGGTACCAATGACTTTGTTTGCTGGAAGAACTCCTTATGGTTCGATAACCTTGGTTCTCTACTGAGGAAAATACTTATTGCTAGGTTACTTCACCCTTATACTTGGGGGTTACCTAATCAATCTTACGAGAGAGCAAGCAGGTATCTTAGCTAGGTGACTTGGCACAATGGTAACAGGGACAAGGGATTTTACCGAGGTTTGGACTCTCATGGAGGAGATAATACCCTACGTCCCGCTCTTTATTGCATTGGGGTGTATACAAAGTACAATGTACCAAGGGATTGTAACTGTGTTCTCTGACGAGCCCGACCCCTAGCTTATATAACATATTGGGGGTCCTAGGGTTTACACAACAAAGTCAGCTACGTCGTTGGAGGTACAACCCTCCACGGCCCCATCTTCGTGTCTTGTACGTCAAGCGTTGTGGAGTCATCATGTACCCTGCCATGGGCAGCCCAAAGTGACCCAGGATGGAACCGACAAAGGGGTCCTCAGCCTGGCCCACTGATGAGTCCAAATTATGTGATTATTTTGTTAGTATTTTTGTGCCTACTATGTAGGCTTTGTGGAATTTTGCCGCGTTCGTGCACTTCTTTTTGTCGTTTTCCTCAGATAAAGCTTTTTGGACCAAATATTATTATATAGAAGAAATCCCATAAAATGGTAGTGGAATCATGCAATTAAAGTGATAATCATCTACCATGAGAGAAAGAAGTAAAATGGACAAAGAAGCAGTCGCCACAGGAGGTTCAGAACAAAAAATGACTTTCCATACGACCACGCCCGCCCGTATGAGTGGTCGTATGGAGTGTCGTCGCTGACGCCGGATCAACTATATTCGCCTTGTGAAGACGGATCATGGATTAGATGCCCAAAGACACCAGAAACTCATCCAGAAGCAGGAACCCTAACCGCCGAAGTGATCCGGAGGGAGGAACCGGCAAGAGGAGGTCACCGCCTCCACCATACTCATCAAGAAGGCTCCAAAATCATCCCCATTGTCATCATCATCATTATCTACCTCTTCCACTATTGTAATATCAAGAACCCTAGAGGAATAACTTGTGTATTACATGTGCGATTCATTCATGATTTCCATCTTCGATGGTATGATGTCTGTTGCCTTCATGTGTGAGTAGTTCCCTTAGTTCTTGGGGACATGGATGAACCCCAGTGTGTGATAGATTGATTGATATTAGGATTTGATATCCTCTTTGCATGTTTATGTTAATAATCTTCTTGACGTTGGGTGAAGTCGACCGTCCAATGTACGCCAAATTTGGACGAAAGGTTATTACTGTTGGCGAACCGTGTGGTTGGCGAGGTGGGTGAGTGACAGTCCCCATTTCCCTTCGTAGAGAATCATTGCAATAGGGGGTAAAATAGAGACCACCTTGGCTACGTTCACGGGGACATCTTTCCCCTTAATTACTGTTCGATAGCCGGAGTGGGGAAGAACGGTGGTGGCGTATGTGATACGGAGCTGATACGTGATACATCTCCGTCGTATCTACTTTTCCTAACGCTTTTACCCTTGTTTTGGACTCTAATTTGCATGATTTGAATGAAACTAACCCGGACTGACGCTGTTTTCAGCAGAACTACCATGGTGTTGTTTTTGTGCAGAAATAAAAGTTCTCGGAATGGAACGAAACTTTTTGGAGAGTTTTTATACAATAAAAGAAAAATACTGGAGCCAAGAACCACCGGAGGGGGGTCCCTGGGGGAGCACAACCCACCAGGGTGCCCCACCCCCTCCTGGCGCGCCCAGGTGGGTTGTGCCCACCTGGTGACCCCGCTAACCCTATCTCCGACGCTATAAAATCCTATTTTTGGAGAAAAAAATCAGGGAGAAAGAATTATCACGTTTCACGAGATGGAGCCTGTTGAGGATATAACTATTGAGTATAAACTGCCCAGGAGGGGCCGGGTTATGCTCATAGTGGTTTACCTGTATTGAAGCCCATGAAGACATAGAAGATGGCGACTTACGAAGGAGACTTAATAAGAAGGCCCAAAGCCCAAAGGCGAGTTAGGGCCCATAGATGTAAACCGCCATAAGTATATGACTTGTATTGTAAGATAGGAACGAGTGGGTACCGAGCCGGACACGTTTCTGAGCCGGCCGGGATTCTATGAACCGCCGGGCGTCAACCTGTGGATATAAAGGGACGACCCGGCGGTGGTTTAGGGACAGGTAACAAACAATCGGGAACTAGGTCAAGCGTATTCGCTCCCTGGTAATCGAAACCCTAGCAATACAACACAAAGCAGGAGTAGGCTTTTACCTCATTGAGAGGGGCCGAACCTGGGTAAACTCTTTGTGTCTTTTGTCCCGTTTAACCCCTTCAATTTAACCTAGTTGCGATGGCTCCACGACTAAGTCCTTCTGCTAGGACATCTGCCGTGTCAAGTCCACGACAGTTGGCGCCCACCGTGGGGCTAGCGCACGGTGGTTTCGAGTTCTTGAAGGGCAACTTCGAAGGGATCAAGGGATACGCTGTGGGCCGGATGACCAAGAGTCGTCGCGGCAAGCTCTACATCACCGACGAAGGCTGGGGCCCCGAGGCTGGCTCAATTGAGTACATATACCGGGTCCCCTTCGGTGGAATTCACGTCTTCATTGGCAAGATCGGTGAACCGGGCCCTGAGCCGGACACCTGCACCGACATCATCGAGACGGCTCAGCGTGCAAAACCCGCCCAAGTTCAGCCCGCCATGAGTCGTGCCTTCGTGGGATTCATCAATAGTGCGGGATCTGAGGATAAATCGGTATTTGACGGTGAGACAGTTGTCTATTCTGATGGTGAGTCATCCACCAGTGAAACCGAGTCATTGTACCAACTGCAAGACGGTCGGCTTGGGGGCTGTTCCGATGGCGATAGTATTCCGGACCCCTACGAGCCGCCGAACCGGGTTGCAATCTTCATGGCCGGTACGCAGCCAGTGTAGCACTCTTCAACTGCAGCGGCATTGATTTCCAGGTCAGCAGCGGCGACGGCAGCCGGGGCAGGAGGCCCTGCGCGCCCGCCGGCTCAAGTCTTGTCCGGGTTACTAGACGCCTTGGCAACACTGCTGACGACGGAGGTTAACCCGGGTAATCAAGATCAGCATAACGCAGGCGAGATCAGATAGCTCAAGCTAAGGAAGACCTGCCAGCTGAAGATGCCAGGATGGCTGTGGAGCGGGTTACGTTGGATGCACAGGCGCAGCGGATTCAGTCGGAGTCTTACCGGCTCATTCTAGATCAGAATGCTTCAAACGAAGTCATGAGGAGGAGGCATCAGTCTCGCCTGCCACCGGTTTACGAGGCGAGGAACCTCTTTAACACGCCAGGAGTAGGAACCAGTAACCCGCCAGTGGCGGACCGGGTTGAAACGCCTGGGACGGGAGCGCCGGTTCAGCCGCACACCACGGATCCGCCTCGTCAGAACAATATCCCGCCGCAACACATGCCAACACCACCGGGTCATTACTCTAACACTTTGGATAACATGATCGTTGCGGCGTCACAATTGGCGGCTATCCCGGTTGAAGGCGAGTCTCCAACGGCGGTTGAGATGCGGAGGGCTAGAGAGCTCCTTCAGACAGCATTGGTTCAGCAGCAGGCTTATTCTTACAGTCGAAGCCGGATTCATTCCACCCCTCGCCCAAGCCGGAGTTACAGTAGGCATATTGATGAACCAGCTGTGTCAAGCAGTGGGCGGAACCATAACCAGCCTCGTGGGCATAACCCGGCGGGCGGTGGTGCTGATGCTCAGAACGTGGTGGATGAAGGTAGAGCGCTTCGAGAGGCCGAGCTGGCGGCGCAATATGCGGCCCGTCAACCTTCTCCGGTTCGTCCGACAACTTCGGTGGAGCCAGGTGTAACCTTTAGGAATTTGGGCGTACCATGTTTAGCGCCGGCCATACGTAATGAGCGTCTGCCCAAGGATTTTAAGGGTCCTTGCAAGGTGCCTAACTATACAGCCGATTTACCTCCTGAAGCATGGATCAAGAGTTATGAGATGGTCATGGAATTGCTAGATGTTAGCGATGTGGCATGTGCTAAATATTTCCCCCTGATGTTGGATGGGACGGCTCACACTTGGTTGAAGGGGCTCCCTGCCAACTCCATTGGGTCATGGGCCAAGTTAAAGGCCCAGTTTATCCAGAATTTCAAAGACACGTGCAAGCAGCCTATGTCAATTGTGGATCTGGATGCCTGTGTCCAAGAAGAGGGTGAGTCCACAACCTATTGGGTGCGCCGAGTTTCGACCATCTTACATTCATCGAATCGCATCAATGCCGGTTCAGCGGTCATAATGTTGGAGAAGAATTGCCGGTTTACGCCTCTTAAGAAGAAGTTGGGTCGGCTCAAGCGCCACTGCAATGACATGGGAGAGCTGATGACGGCTCTGGTTAAGTACACTGACTCTGATGGTACCAAGGACCCCGAGTCTGATGATGACAAGCCGGGAAAGGGAAAGAAGAGCAGCAGCACCAGAGGATAGCAGCATAATCCGGCGAATCAGGGAGGTAATGGTAAGCGCAAAGCTGATAATAGTTTGGACTTTGTGGCTAACACCAACGCACAGAATAATGGCCAGCGTCGTAAAGGTAAACTGCCCCCACGGGCCGGAGGGTCAGGCTTTAATCTTGAGCAGATGCTAAATTAGCCCTGTCCAAGGCATGGGACGCGAGAAAGACCGTCTGGCCACCTCTGGAAGGATTGCTACATCATGAAAGAGTATAAAAATTCCAATCTTTTTCAAGACAATCATGGACCGGGTGGTGGTTCAGGGTCTGGTTCTCATGGGCCGGGTTACGGCGGTGGCGGTTTTAGTTCTGGATTCCAAGGTAATCAGGGCAATCAAGGCAATCAGGGTGGCTACCATCAACAGTCAGGTCAGGGGAATCAGCAGCGGCAATCTGGGTATCAGAGTAACCCAAAGCAGTTGAATAGTGGGCAGTACCACGTCTTCACCACAAATTTATGCAAACGGGATCAGAAGCTTCACAAAAGGGCAGTGAATGCCGTTGAACCAGTGGTTCCCCGTTACTTGCGCTGGTCTAAGCAGCCCATCGTGTGGAGTCGGGAAGATCACCCACCCCGGGTTGATAATCCGGGTCACCTAGCATTGGTGGTTGCACCCCAGGTTGGAGGGTATAAGTTTACCAAGGTACTCATGGACGGAGGGAGCAGCATCAATATCCTTTATTACGAAACTTTCCGTCGCATGGGGTTGACAGATAAAAATCTTAAACCGTCGAATACAGTTTTCCATGGTGTGGTGCCTGGTAAGTCGGCGTACCCTGTTGGTAAGATAGCTCTGGAAGTTGCCTTTGGAGATGATCATGACTCTAGGTCAGAGACATTGACCTTTGAAGTAGTCAAAATTCATAGCCCGTATCACGCTCTATTTGGACGGCCGGCTTATGCCAAGTTCATGGCACGGCCTTGTTATGTTTATCTGCAGCTCAAGATGCCGGGTTACAAGGGGACCATCACAGTACATGGGAGCCGAAGGATAGCCTTGGAATGTAAAGAGGGTGATGCGGCTTATGCTGAGTTGGTTTGTGCAACGGAGGAGTTAAAATTTTACAAGGACAATGTTGATCCGGCGTATATGACGTCTTTGAAAAAGCCAACTACAGAGCATGATCCGGTTTTGAAGTTTAAATCGGCAGATGACACTAAGATGGTTGATTTTGTTCCCAGCGATTCATCCAAGCAGTTCAGCATCAGTGCTAACATGGATCCGAAATAGGAAAGCGCGCTCATCGAGTTCATCCGTGAGAACCGGGACATCTTTGCATGGAAACCTTCTGACATGCCGGGTGTACCGAGGGAACTTGCTGAGCACACTCTCAATGTTGATCCCAAGTTTAAACCGGTCAGCAGTTTCTTCGTCGTTTCAATGAAGAAAGGCGTAAGGCCATTGGTGAGGAGGTAGCCCGGCTCTTGGCGGCTGGGTTTATTGTTGAAGTTTTTCATCCTGAGTGGTTGGCTAACCCGGTGCTGGTACTTAAGAAGAACGGCACTTGGCGCATGTGTGTGGACTACACGGATTTAAACAAGGCTTGTCCGGCTGATCCTTTTGCTCTCCCTCGTATTGATCAGATTATTGATGCTACGGCGGGTTGTGAGCGTTCGAGTTTTTTGGATGCTTATTCTGGTTATCATCAGATCAAGAGGGCAGTTAAGGACCAGGAGAAGACATCTTTCATAACTCCCTTTGGAGCCTTCTGCTATGTGTCTATGCCTTTTGGGCTCAAGAGTGCCCAGGCGACTTACCAGCGATGTGTGCAGAATTGTCTTCATAATCAGATTGGACGCAATGTTCATGCTTATGTGGATGATATTGTGGTGAAATCTAGAAAGAAGGAGACGTTGATAGATGACTTGAAGGAAACCTTTGATAATCTCCGAGTTTATAAGATGATGCTTAATCCGGCCAAGTGTGTTTTTGGTGTGCCGGCGGGCAAGCTTTTGGGTTTTCTGGTGTCTAACAGGGGCATTGAAGCTAATCCGGAGAAGATCAAAGCCATTACTTCTCTGGCTAAACCGGCGTGTATCAATGATGTTCAACGTCTGGCGGGTCGTATTGCGGCGCTAAGCCGGTTCATAAGCCGCCTCGGTGAGAAGGCCATCCCTTTGTATCAGATGATGAAAAAGACAGATGACTTCGTCTGGAGTGACGCTGCTAATGAGGCATTTGAGGCGCTTAAGAAGCAGCTGGCTGAGCCGCCGGTCCTAGCTGCGCCCGTTGATAAGGAGCCGCTGTTGTTATATGTGGCTGCTAATAGCCGGGCTGTCAGTGTGGCTATTGTGGTTGAAAGGAAAGAGGCAGGCAAGGAATATCCGGTTTTACGGCCGGTTTATTATATCAGCGAAGTGCTTATTGAGTCCAAACAGAGATACCCACATTGGCAGAAACTTGTATATGGGGTTTTCATGGCAAGCCGGAAGCTCAAGCAATATTTTCAGGGTCACCCCATTACTGTGGTTAGCTCTGCTCCTTTAGGAGATATCATACAAAACAGGGAAGCAACAGGCCGGGTTGCCAAATGGGCCATTGAACTTGGGCCTCATGGTTTGAAGTATATGCCTTGCACGGCCATCAAGTCTCAAGCACTGGTGGATTTCATCAATGACTGGACAGAGCTGCAGATGCCTGAGGAAAAACCAGATAACACGTATTGGACTATTCACTTTGATGGGTCCAGGCAATTGGAGGGCTCGGGGGCTGGAGTTGTGCTTGCTTCCCCTCGAGGTGATAAATTTTTTTATGTTCTCCGTTTGATGTTCCCTTGTACTAACAATGCAGCTGAATATGAGGCCTTGTTCCATGGTCTTCGAATGGCTAAGGAGATGAACTTAAGCCAGGTAAGGTGCTTTGGTGACTCAGATTTGGTGGCTCAACAAGTCTCTGGTACTTGGGATTCTAAGGATCCCTTCATGGCGGCTTATCGACGAGAGGTGGATGTTATTGCCGGTCACTTCAAGGGTTATCAAGTTGAGCATGTTGATCGGAGGAAAAATGAAGCGGCCGATGCCTTAAGCCGGTTGGGTTCTCAACGTAAACCGGTGCCACCTAATGTCTTTCTTGACGTTTTGCATAACCCATCGGTCAAGTTACCTACAGAGGAGGATTTGGCTATTCCTGACCCGGAAGCTCAGTTGGTAGCGGCTCTTCATGTTATTCCTGATTGGACAGCTCCATATTTGGCATATATGACCCGGGGCGAGTTACCTGAGGATGAAACCTTGGCCAGGCAAATAACCCGGCGGTCCAAGTCAATGGCAATTGTCAATGGAGAGCTGCACCATTGCAGTGTTACCGGGGCGTTTCAGCATTGTGTTTCTCCTGAAGAAGGCTGTGAGATTCTGCGTGAGATCCATGAAGGAGATTGTGGTCATCACGCCGGCTCTAAATCTCTTGTAGCCAAGGCTTTTCGTCATGGTTTTTATTGGCTGACGGCTCATGCTGATGCTGAGGACTTGGTCAAAAAATGTGATGGTTGTCAGAAGTTTTCATGTCGAGCTCATGTTCCGGCTCAGGAGTTGAGAATGATTCCAATCACTTGGCCGTTTGCAGTTTGGGGGCTTGATATGGTCGGACCTTTTAAGAGGTCCAAGGATAAGAAGACCCACCTCTTGGTGGCGGTTGATAAATTCACTAAGTGGGTAGAGGCAGAGCCAGTCAGTAAGTGTGATGCAGCAACGGCGGTTCAATTCATGAAGAAGGTGATCCTCCGTTTTGGCTTTCCACACAGCATTGTAACAGACAATGGCACTAATCTCTCCAAGGGTGCTATGAAAGAATTTTGTCAACATGAGCATATCCGGCTTGATGTATCGTCGGTGGCTCACCCCTAATCTAATGGTCAAGCTGAGAGAGCCAATCAAGAGATTCTGAGAGGCATCAAGCCCCGGCTTATGGTTCCCTTACAGAGGACGCCGGGTTGTTGGGTAGAGGAGTTACCCTCGGTGCTATGGAGCATCAACACAACGCCCAACAGGTCTACGGGTTACACGCCTTTTTTCATGGTTTATGGAGCAGAGGCGGTTCTCCCCAGTGACATCCGTCACGACTCACCCCGGGTGGCGGCTTACGTTGAAGCTGATAATGAAAAGGCACGTCAGGATGCACTTGACCTGTTAGACGAGGCGCGTGATCTCGCAGCGGCTCGTTCGGCAATTTACCAGCAAGATCTACGTCGTTATCATAGCCGCCGGGTCAAGACCAGAGCCTTTCAAGAAGGCGACTTGGTGCTCCGGCTTATCCAGGATCAGACTGATATGCACAAGTTATCCCCACCTTGGGAAGGACCCTTTGTGGTCAGTAAGAATCTGAACAATGGGTCATACTACCTTATTGATGTTCGAGACCACAAGGACTCACGCACGTCGGAGGAAGAGACTCGCCGGCCGTGGAATATTGCTCATCTTCGGCCTTACTACACCTGAGCCATTGGCTCTTCTGATGTACATATTTTTGACAATGTATATATTAAACCGGCACCCCTGCTAAAGCAGGGCCCCTGTCGTCTTTTCTTAATGAGTTTTTGGTTACTTGGGGGCTTCCGGCTTATGAGCGAAGTTATGATTACCTTTTGAACCGGCATATAAGCCAACTGAAAAAAAAACTTGGGGGCTTGCTACCCAGTTTAAAAGGTACCAAAGAGAGTCTGCTGCAAAATCACAGCTCAAACATAGGTGCCCCTTGAGCACAGCTCAAAAATATTACTTGGGGGCTCCTTGATTCTAAAGAACAAAGAGTTTGTATAACCCTTGTAATAGGCTTAAAAGCCAGGCTTGGAAGCCAGGTGTATTCACCTAAAACCCCGGGTTATCCTGCCTTTTTAAGTAAGCCACTCCGCCCAGGTATTCCTGGAATGACCCGCTGAATGTTTGACAAGTCAATCTTATACAGACCCTGAACTTGTCAAAGTTAAAACGACGATTGGTTATGTGAGGTCCATCTTATAAGGTTTGTATATAGGTTTAACTCAGTGGCTGTGCGGCCCATGAAAGCACTCGATTTTCGGCCTGGCAGCCCATGAAAAGCCTCGTTTTTTTGTTGGTTTTATTCCACAATTTTTGAGGTTTATTTGATGAGGCTTATAATGCTTTATGATCATAATTCATCCAGTGTTTATTAACCCGGCCTGGTTTTTTGACTATAAGTCGCCAGTATGAGATAAGATAATATCCGGTGTTTATTAACCCGGCCTGGTTTTGTTCATAAGCCAAGCAAATCTATGATGATTACCAGTGCTCAAAGTTTGGGTTCTCCCCTTACTACACCGGTTTGGTAAACCAACAGTGTGATCAAATATCACAGGTATGATATATTTCAAATTTGGTTATTCTTAAAGTCTAGCCTTGGGTACAAGCTATGTTAGTTTCCATGGTTTTGTATTGGGCGTTATGACCCGTCCAGCAGTAAACCGCCAGGACACCTTTAATCCTTTGCATGCAGGAGCAGATTCCACATTGTTAATATTATAAGCATAAGTGGCATATCTTAACATGGTGGATTGGCAGTATCATGCAAAGTAAATATGCACGATGGCATAGCAGAACAAGAGTTTAAGCTAGCCTATTACAAGGCGTTTTGTGCCCAAAAGAATAATTGTTTTAACAAGTCTTAAAGGAAGCAGCTGCTAAACCGGCCACCGGTTTACGAGTCCTGGCCTGGCTGACTTGAAGGTTGCGGATCGTCCAGCGCCGGTTCTTCTTCCTCCTCTCTACCCAGTGGCTGGAAGTCAATGGTGGTCCAATCAATCCCAGTTAAGGCCTTGAATACAGCTTCATCACTTATAAGTGTGGAGGGGTCAACATCAGGGGCATAGGTATGCTTACGAATTGGAGGAATAAGGTTTGGAGCATCATAAGTTGGTGCGTTAACTCTCTTGTTGTTGGCATCATAAATCGACTGATAATGTGAAAGATCGGTTTCTTCAGCCAATTGGCTAGCCAATGGGCGCATTTCCCTCGTCAAGGCTCTGAGGTCATCGTTATTAAACTCTGACCCGTCCTCCTTTATGCTCGGGTAGCCGTTTCCCACATCGGCCGGATCAAGATCAGATATCCAAGCTTTGGCCCGAGTCAGTGCAGTAAGAGCACCCGCCCTGGCAGCTGACTTCTTTAGCTCCTCAAACCGTGCAGGCATCATTGCCAGCCTTTCCAACGTCTCCTTGATCAAGGTTGGGGGCGGTTTATTATGGGAAGCTGTGCAGATAACCCGTTGTACGCCGGTATATAATTGCTCTATAAGTGTATAGGCGGCCTTCAGTTTTTGCCGCATATCTGAGCCAAGATGAGCAATGCAAGTTCCTGCATCATCAAAAACATCGGTAAACCGGCAGTCTCTTACATAATACATGTTCAAAGCTTATGAAGAAGTTATTTACCAAATACGGCAGCGGTCATGGCATTTATTTGCTGTTTCAAGCCAGTCAGCTCTTCAGCTACCGTTTTAAGGGCAGCCTCAGCATCCTCAGCCCTCTTCAGCAGAGTTGATTTTTCTGTATCCCAACCTGCCCGCTCGTTCTTAAAGCTCTCCTTCAGTTTTTCCATTGCTGTTAAGGCACTGGTCAGTTCTTCCTTGGCTTTGGAGGTCTCGGCTTGTTGTGACTTGATATTTTCTTGAAGGTCGGCGATTTGAGATTCCTTCTTGTTAAGATCAGCCTGCAAGAGACATGTAATTAATGACATAGCAGTGCATATTCAAAGTCCCAAGCACATAACAAGTAATATACTTGGCACTTGGGGGCTAATGTCTATTGCTTCTTATAAAAAAAATTACAAGTCCCAAGCACATAAAAACTATCAGCTTGATGGTCAACCGGATCATAAAGGTCCTAAGTAAGAATTTTGAGCCTTACAGCATAATTAGTCTCAACTTAACATATTTGTTAAGTCGACCCTTGGGGGCTACACAGGCGAAATTGAAGAGTTATTATTCTAAAAGTCCCGGTTCATATTGACATTATAAACCGGCCCTTGCGGGCTAGTGGAGTTGATCTATATGGTTCTTAAAAGTTTGCAGAACATTCTATTCTTTTATGTCCAGTAAACTTGGCGGCTAAGGGAAGAATATTTATGCAGAGTTAACAACATTTACCTCATATCGCTCCTTCATCATGTTCAGTAAACCGGCTTCATAATCACGGCTTGTGTATAGATGGTTTAAAAACCCAGAATGAATATCTTGGGCGCTGAGGTGGGCATAGCTTTCCAAGTCCGCCTTCCACTTGCCCTTGTCAACAGTAGAAAATTCTTCTTTGGCACTATGTTTTGACAGAGCAGTGGGGTTGTCTGGGGCTGTATACCCGACACCGGTAACTACAACATCGTCAGCTTTATCATCAGCAGCCTTAGTTGGGCTTGGCGGTTTATCAGCATGACACATCGGATCAATTTCCATCTGCTCAACAAAGGTGTCATGATCTTGCGGTGGCGGATCATCAAGAATAGCTTCGGTATTTGTTTCAAACTGTTTCGGGTTCTTTTCCGGATCAGTTGGCACGCTATCATTAGCCGGTTTGTTCAATTTGGCCTTTTTACTGGGTCTGGCCTTGGCTCTGACAGAGACGCAAATAACAGGTTAGTATAATGATCAAGCATAAGGTATAAGGGGTTAGTTAAAAATGCTCACCCAGGAACAGTTTTGAGGGTTGGAATTTGTGTCCCTGTGGACTCGCCAGAGGATGAATGGGAAGTTCCCTGATAGTTTGAATCAGACGGATTAATAGGTTGTCGGAAATAACCCGCCTTGGGATAAGACGTGTCAGAAATAGAAGAGACCTCTGGGCGGCGTTTACGAACTGGCGAGTTCGGTAAACCGGAAGAAGTGACCACATGGCCGCTATGCCGGGTTGTGCGGCGAGCTTCGTGTTGCTGCTTCTTCAAAAGAAAGTTTGGATCCAAGTAAACTAGGGGGTGAGAAAATCTTATTTTCCGGCTTGCTTGTCGGGTTTTCTGTGTGGGCAGAGGTTCTGAACCGGATGAGAGAATAGTTACCTCTACGTTGTTTGTGCGGCTAGCTTCTGCGTCGTCCTGATAAAAATCATCGTCAATGAGATGTATGAAAAAAGAGCCAAGTGAATCAAGTTCTACCTTGACTCCGGATTATCATCGTCAATGTTTAACTCGGTAGGCTTGGTGTTTTTCTTCTTGGCGGGCTTCTTGTTGGCCTTGGTCTTGACACGAAGTGTTTTGGCCGGTTTATCCTGCGGTTTCTTCTTCCAGAACGGATCATCACCCTGTTTAAAGATTGAAAAAATCATAAGGGAGTATTAAGAATGTGGATTAAAGCAGGAGTGGAGCAATTCTGACAGCTGGCGGTTTATTTGAAGCGCAGAAAGGACTAAGTCCTGTTTTGCTATAGTCGGCCACCGGTTCATCCAACATCTTCTTGACAGATTCAGTAATTTCAGTATCAGTCAGCTGAATATCAGTGTGGCATTGAGGGTATTTCATATGTCCTGTGTACTCACACATTAAACCGGGGCGACGGCTTAAAGGCAAAATGCTCTAAGATACCCAGCAACGGACAAAATCAATGCCTGTCAAACCGTTTGCCATAAAGGCTCTAAGCTTTGAAAGCTGTGGTGCATATTTGGACCGTTCCTTTGCATTGAGTCTTTGGGGGAATGGATGTGCATCGGTAAGCCAGTGAGCACGGTAACCCGGAAGAGGATTCTCGCTAGCTGGAGATGTATCTTGGCAATAGAACCAAGTTTGATTCCAATCTTTGGGATGGCTATGATGCCTAGCGTGAGGGAAGCTGACATCTTTTCTCTTCTGAATTGAAACCCCGCCAAGTTCAGTATTGGGCCCATCTGTAAATTCAGTATGGCGGTTTAAATAGAAGAAATCTCTTAACAGGTCGACTGTGGGCTCTTCTTGCAAGTAGGCTTCACAAAACACTTGAAAATTGCAAATATTGGACATGGAGTTAGGCCCAATATCTTAAGGGTGAAGTTGGAAGAAGTGAAGCACATCACGGAAATTTTTTGATCTGGGAGGGCTGAACCCTCGACTCAGATGATCAACAAAAACGATCACTTCCCCATCCTTGGGCTCAGGAGGATTTTCTGGACCGGGGGCTCTCCAGTGGGTGTCTTCCTTTTTCGCTAAAGCGCCGGTTGCAACACACCCGTTCAGTTCTTCTTCTGTAACCCGGGATTGAACCCAGTTACAGGAATAAAAGGATTTGGCCATTTATACGATAACCTGGAAAAGATTTGTGCCGGTTTAAGGTTCATGGTTAATAAGTAGAAAGTGTTGAAGCATGCATAAATGTTAAACCGGACAGTGGCGTTATTAAATTACAAAGACAAGCACATGGCGGTTTAAGAGGGGACTAATGGTACCTGGCAGGTTATTACTTTCTGAGGTTAAACCGCCTACACGGATATTGAAAGCATAGATCTGAAGTTGGAAAATGGCTAAGTGGTGAAAAACAGGTTTCACAGATTGGTGTTATAATTTTGGATCTACAGCAGTTCAGATAATGAAGAAAAATTCTAACCTAAAGTAGCGGCAGCAGGACAGTTCACGTGCTCAGATAAGATCTCCTATGGAGGGGAGGCGTTCAGATATTAAAAATGAGTGCTAAACTGCTATCGCACAAGATTGGTACTATACTTAGATCAAAAACTACATGGTCTATGGAGGAACAAAGGTGAACCGAGATGAACTCTGAAGAACTCAAGCAAACCCTAATGGAGATCTGCGGTGAGAAAAAAAAGGGGGGCTTACCAGGACTGTTGGACAGCGGTGGCGCGCGGCGGTGCTCTGGTGCGTTCAGGACGATGCAGCGGCCGGAGTGGAGGCAGCTCGTGAGGTCGACGGTGGCGGAGCTCGGGCGCGTGTGGCGTGGCAAGGAAGAGGATGAAGACGAGGAGGCAAGGGGGAAAATGAAAAGGACCCATGTCCCTATTTATAAGGCAGTGGATAGATGGCATGCGCGAGAATTAAGGAGGCTGAGATTTGGGCCTCGTGCGATATTAATGCAAGATGACGTCATGGCGGGTTAGCACAATGCTGTGAGCAGACGTCGTGGCGGGTTATAAATTTTCATAAGGACTGATGATGAAGGATTTTTTCTAAGTCAAGTATTGAAGATTGATATGAACAAGTTCACATCAACCTGGGGCCTAATGTTGAGGATATAACTATTGAGTATAAACCGCCCAGGAGGGGCCGGGTTATGCTCATAGTGGTTTACCTGTATTGAAGCCCATGAAGACATAGAAGAAGGCGACTTACGAAGGAGACTTAATAAGAAGGCCCAAAGCCCAAAGGCGAGTTAGGGCCCATAGATGTAAACCGCCATAAGTATATGACTTGTATTGTAAGATAGGAAAGAGTGGGTACCGAGCCGGACACGTTTATGAGCCGGCCGAGATTCTATGAACCGCCGGGCGTCAACCTGTGGATATAAAGGGACGACCCGGCGGTGGTTTAGGGACAGGTAACAAACAATTGGGAACTAGGTCAAGCGTATTCGCTCCTTGGTAATCGAAACCCTAGCAATACAACACAAAGCAGGAGTAGGCTTTTACCTCATTGAGAGGGGCCGACCCTGGGTAAACTCTTTGTGTATTTTGTCCCGTTTAACCCCTTCAATTTAACCTAGTTGCGATGGCTCCACGACTAAGTCCTTCTGCTAGGACATCTGCCGTGTCAAGTCCACAACAGAGCCGCTGCCACCTCCTGTTCTTCATCAGGAGGCCAGATCTGGAGTCCGTTGGGTGCTCTGGAGAGGGGAATCTTCGATCTTCGTCATCACCAACCCTTCTCCATCGCCAATTCCATGATGCTCCCCACTGGGAGTGAGTAATTCCTTCGTAGGCTCGCTGGTCGGTGAGAGAGTTGGATGAGATTCATCATGTAATCGAGTTAGTTTTGTTAGGGCTTGATCCCTAGTATCCATTATGTTCTGAGATTGATGTTGCTATGACTTTGCCATGCTTAATGCTTGTCACTTTGGGCCCGGGTGCCATGATTTCAGATCTGAACCGTTTATGTTATCACCATTATATCTATGTTCTAGATCTGATCTTGCAAGTTATAGTCACCTATTACGTGTTATGATCCGTAAACCCCGGAGTGACAATAGTCAGGATACTTTCCGGTGATGACCGTAGTTTGAGGAGTTCATGTATTCACTATGTGCTAATGCTTTGTTACGGTTCTGTATTAAAAGGAGGCCTTAATATCCCTTAGTTTCCTTATGGACCCCACTGCCACGGGAGGGCAGGACAAAAGATGTCATGCAAGTTCTTTCCATAAGCACGTATGACTTTTTACGGAATGCATCCCTACATTATATTTATGAACTGGAGCTAGTGTCATATCGCCCTAGGTTATGACTGTTATATGATGAATATCATCCAACGAATTCACCAATTGAATGCCTATGAATTTTCCACATATTGTTTCTGCTAAGTTACTATTGCTATTGCTACTGTCACAACTACTACGGAATTATTGCTATCACTGTCACTGTTACCATTATTGTTACCACTAGTATCAAAACTATCATATTACTGTGCTACTGATCATATTGTTGTAGATAATAAATCTCCAGGTGTGGTTGAATTGACAACTCAGCTGCTAATACTTGCAAATATTCTTTGGCTCCCCTTGTGTCGAATCTATAAATTTGGGTTGAACACTCTACCCTCGAAAACTGTTGCGATCCCCTATACTTGTGGGTTATCAAGACCTTTTTCTGGCGCCGTTGCCGGGGAGCATAGCTATATTTGTTGAGTCACTTGGGATTATTATCAATTTATCACTATGAAGAATCTGAAGGATACCAAGACTAAGATTTTTTTCCTCTAAGACGAGGGGAGGTAAGGAACTACCATCACACTCTGCACTTGATTCGCCCTCTATTTTGAGTAGACTTGCAACACCACCACATGCTATTAATCCTGATATGTCACAAGTTATTGATGATGCTACTTCTATGAATACTACTCATGATGATGCTAGTACCTTGCTTGATGATGGTGTGCCACTAGGTGATTTTCTTGATGAACAAATTGCTAGGGCTAAAGATATTGAGAATGCTGAAACTGATGAAATTATTGAAACTGATGAAGTACTTGAAACTGAAAATCTTGAACACCTATTAGACCTAGCTCTCCTAGATATGAATTTCCTAAGGTACCTGAAGGTTATGTTATGGATGAGGAGACAGCTAGAGATTTTCTTGCTTGCAATGATAGAGATGATCTTAAGAAATTATTATGTAAACTGAAAGAGAAATCTTTGAATGCTAGAATGAAATGTGATCCTAAGTTTGCTACTTCACCTACCTTTGTTGATAATAAGGATTATGAATTCTCTGTCGACCCAGAGTTGATTACTTTGGTTGAATCTGATCCTTTCCATGGTTATGAAACTGAAACTATTGTGGTACGCCTTACTAAATTGAATGATATATCCACCCTTTTTGCTCATGAGGATAAAATTCACTATTACTATATTCTCAAATTATTTCCGTTCTCATTAAAGGGTGATGCTAAGATATGGTACAATACTCTTGCTCCTGGTTGTGTGTATAGTCCCCAGGATATGATTCATTACTTCTCTGAAAAATATTTTCCTGGTCATAAGAAACAAGCTGCCTTACAGGAAATATGTAACTTTGTGCAAATTGAAGAAGAGAGTCTCGCACAAGCTTGGGGGAGGCTTCTCCAATTGCTTAATGCTTTGCCGGATCATCCTCTTAAGAAAAATGAAATACTTGATATCTTCTATAATGGACTAACCGATGCTTCTAGGGACTTCCTAGATAGTTGTGCTAGTTGTGTTTTCAGGGAACGAACTGTTGAACAAGCTGAGGAATTATTGAATAATATATTGAAAAATTATGATGATTGGAATTTTCCTGAACCACCGCATAAACCCACTCCAAAGAAAAGGGGTATCTTATATCTCAGCCCGGAAGATATGCAAGAGGCAAAGAAATCTATGAAAGAAAAAGGTATTAAAGCAGAGGATATTAAGAATTTACCTCCTATTGAAGAGATACAGGGACTTGACACACCACCACCCAAGGTGGTAGAGGTAAATTCTTTAATGAAATTTAATGAAAGGGACAATCCTTATAATATGCATCCTAGTCAATGCCTTTATGAGTTTGATAATTACATTAGAAAGCAAGATCACTTCAATGAAAATGTTATGAAACAATTGAAATATAATTCTGATATGATTGCTCGCTTGAGTGACTTGTTATTTAGAATCTCCAATGATGTTAGAGGTGTAGGAAAACATGCCTCTATGGTTCAAACTCAACTAGAACAAGTTGCTAAATCTCAAAGAGAGTTGCTAGATGAAATGAATAATAATATAAATGACTTTGCTGTTAGTGTAGCAACTAGAGGAGGTAAAATGACTCAGGAACCACTTTATCCTAAGGGACATCCTAAAAGAATTGAACAAGACTCTCAAAGAATTAACACTGATGCACCTAGTCCTTCTAAAAAGAAGAAGAAAAAGAAGAATGATAGGACTTTGCATGCCTCCAGTGAACCTGAAGTAGAAAAACCTCCTGATAATGATAATGATGTTTCTATCTCTGATGCTGAAACTCAATCTGGTAATGAAGATTCACCTAGTGATAATGAAAAAGATAATGATGATGTTCATGAAGACACTCAACCAGACAATGATAAACAACCAAATAATGATGTTGAGATAGAACCAGTTGTTGATCTTGATAACCCACAACCTAAAAATAAAAGATATGATAAAAGAGACTTCGTTTCTAGAAAACATGGAAAAGAAAGAGAACCATGGGTTCAAAAACCCATGCCCTTTCCGCCTAAATCAACTAAGAAGAAAGATGATGAAGAATTTGAACGCTTTGCTGAAATGCTTAGGCCAGTCTTTTTGCGCACTCGTTTGACTGATATATTAAAGATGGCCCCTTATGCAAAATATATGAAAGACATCATCACTAATAAAAGAAAAATACCGAAAGCTGAAATCTCCACTATGCTTGCTAATTATTCTTTTAAGGATGGAGTACCTAAAAAACTTGGAGATCCGGGAATACCAACTATACCTTGCTCCATAAAAAGAAATTATGTCAAAACTGCTTTGTGTGATTTAGGAGCTGGTGTTAGTGTTATGCCTTTCTCCTTATATAAAAGACTTAATTTGAATAAACTCACACCTACTAAAATATCTTTGCAAATGGCTGACAAATCAACTGCCATACCTATCGGTATTTGTGAGGATGTGCCCGTTGTTGTTGCAAATGTTACTACCTTAACTGACTTTGTTATACTTGAGATGCCCGAGGACGACAACATGTTGATTATCCTTGGTAGACCCTTCTTGAATACTGCAGGGACTGTTGTTGATTGCAATAAAAGCAAGGTCACTTTTCATATCAATGGTAATGAGCATACGATACCCTTTCCGAAGAAACAATTCCAAGTGAATGGTATTAATGTTATTGAAAAATCTCCAACACTCACTATTGGAAGTTTTCAACTACCTCTACCTACTGCCAAAAAGAAATATGAAATGCTTATTGTTGGGGACATGCATATCCCCGTTGAGGTAACTTAGTGTTTTACGAAAGTTCTTTGGTTTCATGCTAATCGAAAGTGGTTGTTAATAAGACTTGATCAACCTTATTAATGGATCACTTTTGAGAGGTATGAAGTTGATGAATTTAGTAAGCACAACTTTCTGTTTCCAATGTTTGTTTTCTGTTTTTCTTAGTTAAATAAAATAAAATGCCATGTTTTGTCTATTTTCTGAATTTCCCGTGCAATAAAAAATGACCCAAAAATAAAAGTTCTCAGAATGCCCTAAAAATTTAATACATTTTTTTTAATATTTAAGAATTTTTTATGCAAATAACATCAGAGGGGGTGCACCAGGTGGGCACAACCCACCTGGGCGCGCCAGCAGCCCCAGGCACGCCCTGGTGGGTTGTGGTCCCCCTCACTTATCTCTTTAGCCCATGTCATCACCTACCTCCAGAAAAAAATCACCATTGCTCTCTCTCTCTCGTGTTCTTGCTCTCAAACCCGCGGATTTCGATCTCTTTGCTCGAAGCTCCATTTCTGAAACTGTTTTGGGGGATTGCTACTTGGTATGTGACTCCTCCATTGGTCCAATTAGTTTTTGCTTTAGTGGATTATATTTCGAATAATTAGCTACTCTTGGTGTTGCTGCTGATGAGCTTGCATGTTGAATTCTTAGAGTTCTAAGTAGTTTGAATGCTCAATATGGCCTCTATGCATCCCTATGAGTAGTTACTACCAATCTTGTGAAGTTTTGTTGATAAAAATTTTGTGGACTAAAGTTTTCAGAATTTTGTTCATAGGAATAAGATGAGTTTCTTTAGGAAGTTTGCTTCCTAAAAGAGCTCCAAGGGAGTCATTGGGATGTCATCGAACAATGATCTCCACACCCGAAGAATGGCGGAGGTGCGGCCGTGCGAATGGCCGCACAACCCCTTCATGGATGGAGCCGGGATCCGTCAAGAGTTCGCACAATTTGCTGCTAATGCTGGTCTCACCGACTTCATCGCAGCTGAGTGTGAACAATACCATCTCCTTACAAATTCCTTTGTGCAAAGCCTTCATTTTCTGAGTAGGAATAACCCTCCTGAGGTGCAGTTTAATTTATATGCTGAAACCTGTCAGATACCACTTACTGAAATTTGTGATATATGCTTGATCTCTTCTGACGGGGAAATAAGAGAGCCTAGGCCTGCAGAGTTTGAGGACTTTTATCGTACTCTGTCAGTTGGAGATGAGAGAGGGGTATCGAGTGTCATCGCCACTAGCCTGCAGTTTCCTTCTGTGCATTATTTTGCTCTATTCATTGCGAAGTGTTTACTTGCTAGAGAGAAGGTTGGTGTCGGTGTCAAAACCGGCTGATCTCGGGTAGGGGGTCCCGAACTGTGTGTCTGAGGATCGAAGGTAACAAGGGACAAAGGGAACATGATGTTTACCCAGGTTCGGGCCCTCTTAATGGAGGTAAAACCCTACGTCCTGCTTGATTGTATTTGATGAGTATGGGGGTTACAAGAGTTGATCTACCTCGAGATCGTGATGGCTAAACCCTAGATGTCTAGCCTATGGGAGTTATGATAGCCTCTACGGACTAAACCCTCCGGTTTATATAGACACCGGAGGGGGCTAGGGTTGTACAGAGGAAGGAAAATATACATCTAGACGCCAAACTTGCCATCCACGCAAAGGAGAGTCCCACCCGGACACGAGGAAAGGTCTTCTGCCTTGTATCTTCACGGCCCATCAGTCCGGCCCATGTTTCATAGCCCGACCACCTGAGGACCCCTTAATCCAGAACTCCCTCAGTAGCCCCTGAACCAGTCTTCAATGGCGATGTATCCGGCACGTAGATTGTCATTGCAAGGCGGGTTCCTCCTCTGAAAACTTCAAAGCAATCTTCCGAATAAAAGAACTATATCCGGCTCTGCATGTCAGTCACAACCCTCAACCATGGAGGTAAAATGCTTAGTCAAAGTAATGTCTATCAACTGACAGCTTTCTCGGCGAAACATCACATCTAGCCTCTTTATCATCCCGAACCATTTTTTGGTCTCCCGCTTCACATTTCAAGATACGGCCTCTATCGACACGTCTCGTCAAAGCGGAGATAGTGCCCACTTATTGCGGGATCCTCATCAATACGGGTTTGGGTAATCCAACCATGCCATTCGCACGACCCCTTGGGAACAGGCGAGTTTTAAGGCTTGAGGGGGGGCTGATATTTACTGCCTATATAAGTGGATAAAGATCCATCTTTTCTCCCCACACCTTCTTCCTTCTCCCGTTTTCCCATCCTCAAGCTCCAGCGCCCAAGCTTCAATCTTTCCCACCGCCGCCAACCTCTACAGTCATGTCCGGATCTGGCTCGAAGGGCAAGTGGGAGGCCTCCTCCGTCACGGAGAAGGACATCAAGGAGCTCCGGGGGGCGGGATATCTGTCCGCGGAGATCGCGCACAGGCTCCCTATCAAGGATCAAGTCACACCCACTCCGGAGCCCGGCGAAAGGGTTGTATTCATACCCCATTTCCTCCTCGAACTAGGGTTTCCCCTCCACCCCTTTGTCCGCGGCCTCATGTTCTACTACGGGCTAGATTTCCATGATCTAGCCCCAAATTCTTTCCTCCACATCTCGGCGTTTATCGTCGTGTGCGAGGCGCTACTCCGCATCCCCCCACACTTCGGCCTATGGCTAAAAGTCTTCAATGTGAAGCCGAAGGTGGTCGACGAGCAACATGCAGAGTGCGGCGGCGCCATGGTGAGCAAGCTCCCCAACACCACCTGGCCTAAAGGGGCCTTCGTGGAGACTGTCAAGGTGTGGCAGCAGGAGTGGTTCTATATCACCGAACCTCGCGGCGCCAGGTGGGCGGCCACTCCTGAGTTTAGATCCGGACCCCCAATGCGGCTCGCGTCGTGGACCAACAAGGGTCTGGACTGGGGGTCGACCACGGAAGTGATGATGCTGCAGAAGCGCATAAAAAATATGATAAGCAAGAATACCAGTCTCACTGACGTGATTCAGGTGATGCTTTCCCGCCGGATCCTCCCTTGCCAACTCCGGCCTCTCCATAAGTGGGAGTTCAATCTGGAAGGTCCCCGGACCCTGCAGCGCTTCTTCGGTACAACGCACGAAGAGATCTGGAAGTTGCTCTTCAAGGTCCAGAAGACGTGGCCAAAGAAGACCGAAGACATCGGTCTTGACATCGAGAATCCGGCCACACCGGTAAGTATTTTAATTTCGAACACACTTTTCGGTAAATAAATCAAAGTTTATACTGAGATTTTCATTCTTTCATTCAGGCTGGATAGTGAAGGCGGAGTGGATCAAGTGTTCGGCTCCACTACCTGAAGACCCAGCCAATCCTCTGCTAACGAGGATTCTGGTTCCGGCGCCGTATCAGGTGCCGGAGAAGAAGACCAAGAAGAAGGGCAAGGAGGCCAAAGGCGGCCTCCGCCGTAAAGGTACTTCGGACGCAGTGTCCGGAGAAACCATAGCCCACTCCAACCACGAAGGGGATGAAGATGAAGAGAAGGAGGAGGCGGAAAGTGGTTCTCCCCTAAAGGGGGGAAAGAAGAAAAGGGCCGCCTCCGCAGACCTGGAGGAGGGGGCGTCCAAGAGGGAGAAGATAACCCTCTCAGACGATTCGGATACAGACGTCGAACACACCCCCAAGAGGCGCCTCACGGAAAAACCCCTGGCCGAATCGTAAGTGTCGAAAAGGATACTCAGCAAATATTCGGTCTGTTCTGGTTGTAATATAACATGTCATTTCGTGTGTATCAGCCCAGCCCGCGACCTCCCCCAACCATCGCTGTCTGAAGGGAGTTCTCTGCCGCCCGAGATGGCAGAGAGCGAGACACCACTGTGAGCCCCTTCGCCGATCACCGTGGATGACACCGAGGTGTTGTCCCAAAGGACCTCTCCTGGCCACGGAGGGGCGAGCGATGCTGCCGAGAAGGCACTCGAGGACAATACCTCGGCTATCAAAGACATGGAGGGGGCGACCCTCATGGCGACAGACAGCGGAGGCCCTGAGCAATATGGCCCCCAGCCGGACATCATTCCGGAGACCAATGTGGCCCCGGAGTTAGGCGAGCAGCCCCCTTCGAAGGAGGGGGGAGAATCAGCTCCGACGGCAGCCTCCACTAATTCGGAGGCGCCGAATACCTTGGTGGAAGCACTACGACGTGCTGCCATCATGGAGGAGCACCGCACCCTGATGGGTGTGGTGGTTGAGAAGATTCAGTCCGCCAAGAGCGGGCTGAATGAAGCCTTCACCAGCCTGTTAACAAGCTTCGAGGTATGCGACATAATGCTCTAGACGCTTTTTATAACGGGACAGACCTGTGCATAGATAGTAGCCCCTGAGACTCTGTCTAGTTTTGAAAAAACTGGACAGAGCATCATATAGTATTCGAAAGAGGTGATGCACTTTTATATTGTATGACAGGCTTCCATGTTGATGGTAACCGCCCAGGCCGCTGAAGTTTCCGTTCTTAAGCGGAGGCTGCAGCTGGCTGATGATGATATCGACCGCATGAACAAGCGATTCGATGAGGCGCAAGGTATGTTTGAAATATCTCACACATGCCTGAATTAATATGCAAATTCTGAGTTTAGACTCATGCGCTACTATGTGTATGATTGCAGGCAGCGCGGCCGAGGTCGAAACCCTCAAGAGTGCCCTTGCCCAAGCCAAGGAGGAGGCAAAGGCGAGCAAAGTGGCCGCAGACAAAGCGGCTGCAGATTTAAAGTCCGAACAGGTCGCCCGCCACCAGTACAAGGAGAGGGTGACCGAAGTGGAGCAAGAGCTCAAGGACGCCACCGGCCAGTGCGAGTCTTTGGAGGAGAAGAATAAGGCCCAGGCGGCCGAACTCGCCAAGGCCCTCCAAGAGGCCAAGGAGGCGAGGACCGAGTCTCGGGCAGCTCGCAAGGAAATCCGGCAATCCAAACAGATAGCGGCTGGTAAGCCCTTTCTTTTGCAGACTATATTTGGCGGTCAAAGATATGCCTTGCTCACTCGACTGTGGAGTTCTCCAGACGCATTTACGGATCTTTCGAAGAGTGCCGCCGACGCCGCGCAGTTCTTTCGGGCCCAGGAGGGGCACACGACGGAGAAGCTCTTCTGGTCACAGTTCGCGGCGTCGGAGCGTCCGGCGCTGTTGAACAACCACATGATGCAACTCGCAGAGCTGCACAGGATGTTCGGATTGGCCACGAAGGACGTCATAGTCCGGCTGTGGCCAACCGAACCCATTCCTAGCAGCTACTTCGGCCTGGTGCAGCGACTTGCCGACGCGCTGCCCAGGATTGAAGCTGTCAAGCGCTCGGCGTGCATAGAAGGTGCGCGGATGGCCTTTGCCCGTGTCAAAATGCACTGGGCAAAGATGAAGGCCGCCGTCGTGGCGGTCGAGGGCCCACCCGAAGGCAAGGACCACCGCAAGCCAGAGCGGTATTTTGAAGACGTCCTTGAGGGTGCCCGATTAATAGAGGGCCAATGCTCAAAGGATACAATATTTGAGTGAATGTATCCGAGCTACCCAGACGTTGTTTTATAAACCAAGGCTTTGTAATATATTTATGTCTTTATTTGGAATTGCTTGCCTCCTGTGCGGCCGTATTTTGTTATCTTGAAAGTTTGCCAGTCGTCGGCTTCAGCCCCCACGTAGATACTACGGGGGTGTTCGGAATAACGCATGATCACTCTTGACCCAACGTCTTGGTCCGTGAAGGAGGTGTCTGCATAGGCGAACTAGGCAATCAGACTATGGGGCTTTATCACTTTCACTTAGCCATAGGAGTTTGACAGTGGGGCTAAGTACTAGCCCCTGGTGCGTATGCGGCTATCCGAACTGGGATGCCTTAAGCACATGACCGGATAGAGGCCAGTCCTTCGCATAATACGGAAGAAATCGCAAAAGATTTATAGCAAGTCGCCGAATAGCTGACCAGCTCTCGCCACACCATGACAGTCAGTTTTCGGCTTTCCCTACTGAGGTGTTTGACCAGACGAGCCAAAAACACAATCGCAGTAGTTCTCCCTTTACTACCCTAGCCGAACGAGCGGAACATAAGGTAGTAACCACAGGAGCCGGGCAACCCAACTATTGACTAAAGACATGTTTCGGAGCTAATGCATATAATGCAATGTTCGGGACGCCGAAGTTTACTCTAAAAGCGTTTGGACTTCTTTTTTTTTGTTGAAAATATAGGTGGCCGAATAGAGCCCCTGGCATTTTAAGCTATGCCAAAGTGTATACACCAATCTGACATGAAGAGGGAATACATATTATGAAATAAACCAATACCGAATAGGGTTGGTAAAAACTGTTTTCCATTATAGTCTGATTGATACGTCAAAACATGCTTTTACAGATGATGCGATAAGCATCAGGGCTATTTTACATGCCAAGAATTTGAGAACAAGGGAAAGCTGTATACAGGTCCTAAAAAAGAAAAGGTATCATGAAGATCCTTTGGACATCCTGCCGCATGTCTGCGCCGCTTTTTGCCTTGGTGGAGGATCCTTTGAAAGGATCGACGATCATGTATATAGCAGGGGCCTGGGAAAGGGCCCTGTGCCACCGTAAAGTGACTTTAGGTTTTAAAGAACCTGTAATAGGAGAGAAAAGAGAAAAAAGAAGAGGGAGATTAAGGTCCGAATAAGGTCGAGCCGTATTTATGGACCTCGTCCGCGGAGTGCCTCCGTCGTCGCCCAAGGTATTTTGAGTGCGTAGTTATGCACACGTGGTACATATGCCACTATTAGATGGGGCGGTGGATGGAGGCAAAACTGCTAGTCCAGCGCCGGATTGACCGAGCTGTCATTCTGCAGAGTAGGCCGGACTCGTTTAATAGTGTCCGGAGGCTTGATGGCGGATGAAGTGTTCGGCTTGATAAGGCCGCTCTGTACCTCGACTGCAAGGGCCGCGGTGTGCTCCTCGGTACGGAGGGAGCGTTCCATGTTTCCATTGACTGTGATAACGCCGCGGGGTCCAGGCATCTTGAGCTTTAAGTAAGCATAATGCGGGACTGCATTGAAGCGGGCGAAGGCAGTACGTCCGAGCAGTGCGTGATAACCACTACGGAAGGGGACGATGTATAAGATCAAGTCTTCGCTTCGGAAATTGTCCGGTGAACCGAAGACTACTTCCAATGTTAATGAGCCCGTACAGCGGGCCTCGACGCCGGGTATCACTCCTTTAAAGGTGGTGTTACTAGGCTTGATTCTTGACGGGTCAATAACCATTTTGCGGACAGTGTCTTGATAGATCAAGTTGAGACTGCTGCCGCCGTCCATAAGGACTCTAGTCAGATGATAGCCGTCAATGATTGGATCGAGGACCAGGGCCGCCGAACCTCCGTGACGGATACTGGTCGGGTGGTCCCTGCGATCGAAGGTGATCGGACAAGCCGACCATGGGTTGAATTTGGGGGCGACAGGCTCTACGGCGTAGACGTCCCTTAGTGCGCGCTTGCGCTCCCTTTTGGGGATATGCGTGACATATATCATGTTCACTATTTTCACCTCAGGGGGGAAATTTCTTTTGTCCCCTGTGTTCGATGGGCGGGGCTCGTCATCGTCCTCGCTTGGCGGTCCTTTCCCCTTATGTTCGGTATTTAACTTACCGGCCTGTTTGAAGACCCAACAATTTCTATTGGAGTGGTTGGCAGGCTTGTCGGGGGTGCCATGAATCTGGCAAGGCCAATCGAGTATTTTGTCCAAATTAGATGGACCGTCCTTATTTCCTTTGAATGGCTTCTTTCGCTGACCGGATTTAGAGCCACTGAATCCGGCGTTAACCGATGTGTCTTCAGTTTCTTCGTTATTGTTTCGACGCTTGTGTTTGTTGCGTCGTGGCCTGCCATTGCCGTCCCTGACTTCGGAGGTGCCAGGGTCACTGGTACTATTGCTTCTACGAGCCAACCAGCTGTCCTCTCCTGCGCAGAAGCGGGTCATGAGTGCAGTAAGAGCTGCCATAGACTTCGGCTTTTCCCGACCAAGGTGTCGGGCGAGCCACTCGTCGCGGACGCCATGTTGAAAGGCCGCGAGGGCTTCGGCGTCCGGACAGTCGACGATTTGATTCTTTTTAATTAAGAACCTAGTCCAGAGTTTGCGGGCTGACTCACCGGGTTGCTGGACTATATGACTAAGGTCATCGGCATCCGGAGGCCGGACATAGGTACCTTGGAAGTTGTCTCTAAAGGCATCCTCCAAGTCTTCCCAGCTACCAATAGAGTTCTCTGGTAGGCTGTTTAACCAGTGTCGCGCTGGTCCTTTCAGCTTTAGGGGGAGGTATTTCATGGCGTGGAGATCGTCGCCGCGGGCCATGTGAATATGGAGAAGAAAATCCTCAATCCATACCGCAGGATATGTCATTCCATCGTATGATTTGATGTTTACGGGTTTAAACCCTTCTGGAAATTGGTGCTGCATTACCTCATCGATAAAGCACAAGGGGTGTGCGGCGCCCCTGTATCGGGCAACGTCACAACGGAGTTCGAATGACATCCGTGTTTGGTTTTTGGCCCGAGTTCGGTTATGCTGCTCGCGCCCAGCTTGAAGGCCGTCATTTCTTGTCGGAGCACGCTCCCTTGATCCGTATATTGATCTGGTCTTGCCGGCTCTATTGTCCAGGTCCTGACGTAAGTCGTAGGTGCAGCCCAGAGCTGCTGTCTCTTTGCCTTGACAACGAGGCGGCGCGGGCTGGTGTTCGGTACGAGTGGCCGCTTTGTCCCGTCCACATGGTGGTCGGTCTGGTTCATCAGCATGATTATATCTTGACGGTATTGGCTCTAGGGCCTCGTCATCGAATTGGGGCAGTAGCCAACACTTCGGATAGCTCTTTGTTGGGCGTTTGAGGCCGTACTCCTCGACAGCTAGGACCTGGGTCCATCTGTCGTTGAGTGTATCCTGTTCGGCTTGAAGCTATTGCTGTTTCTTTTTTAGGCTCCTCGCAGTTGCGATGAGCTGTCGCTTAAAGTGCTCTTGTTCGAGGGGTTCCTCTGGCATGATGAAGTCTTCGTTGCCGAGGCTGGCATCCTCCTCGGAGATCGGTAGATAGTTACTATCCTTCGAATCCTCATTCCCGACTAGCTCATTGGGGTTAACTTATCCCTCTTCCCAATTATCCTGCTCTACGGCAGGCTCAATGGGTTTGTCAGAGTCTTCGGCATTCTCCGGAGTGTGAATGTCTCAGGTGCCGGTATTACTTTCTTTTTCCCGCCGCGATCGTGAACGGCGCCGCTGACGTCGACGCTTCGGTGGTACCTCGACAGGCTTGTCCTCGATCGGATCTTGATTGCCATCGTCCTCCTCTCTGGGTGTATCCACCATGTACACGTCGTACGTAGAAGTGGCAGTCCAACGTCCGGTGATGGGCGAGTTTTGGCCTGGTTCGGCTCCGGCATCGTCGTCCATACCGTCGATGTCTTCGGAGGCGTAGTCGAGTATATCGGTTAAGTCCTCGATAGTGGCTATCAAGTGGGTGGTGGGTGGGATGTAAAATTCCCTGCACTCAGCCCCTAGTTCGGGCTGTGCGTAATTCGGAGGTGATACCTCCATGATGGCGAGAGATCGCATTAAGTCCAGGGCCTCACTTAAGAGTGAAGGCCGGACGGGAAACCGAGGACCTGCGGAGCTGGGGATGGCAGACTCTTCCAGGTTGTGTTCACCAGACGCAGGCCTTGAGAGTTCGGAGTTGGCCTCCAGAGGTGAGTTCGGCTCTCCGATGACAAGGAGGGTCCTGCTTGATTCCAGGCTCGCCGAACATACAGTTGCTTCTGGGTCTTCGACAAAGGGCTCCATGAGAGGAGAGGGTCCGGTGGGTTTTAAGATCCCATCTTCGGATGAGGTGGCCTACCTGGATCTATTGCCAGGGCAGGGGTAGTAGTTGGTCTTTGAGCGGTGCCTGATGACGGATCCGATGGGTGGCCTTCTTGAAGATGAGGAAAAGTGGTCGAGGCCGTGAATCCTTCGAAGATCAAGTCTCCTCGGATATCAGCGACGTAATTCAGGCTCCCAAATCTGATCTGATGACCAGGGGCGTAGCTGTCGATCTGCTCAAGGTGACCAACTGAATTGGCACGCAGAGCGAAGCCGCCGAATACAAACAGTTGGCCGGGGAGGAAGGTCTCCCCGGAAACAACGTCGTTGTTGATGATCAAACAAGCCATCGATCCTTCTGCCGACGACACAGTGGAACTCTCAATGAAAGCACTAATGTCGGTGTCAAAACCGGCTGATCTCGGGTAGGGGGTCCCGAACTATGCATCTGAGGATCGAAGGTAACAAGGGACAAAGGGAACATGATGTTTACCCAGGTTCGGGCCCTCTGAATGGAGGTAAAACCCTACGTCCTGCTTGATTGTATTTGATGAGTATGGGGGTTACAAGAGTTGATCTACCTCGAGATCGTGATGGCTAAACCCTAGATGTCTAGCCTATGGGAGTTATGATAGCCTCTACGGACTAAACCCTCCAGTTTATATAGACACCGGAGGGGGCTAGGGTTGTACAGAGTCAGTTTACAGAGGAAGGAAAATATACATCTGGACACCAAACTTGCCATCCACGCAAAGGAGAGTCCCACCCGGACACGAGGAAAGGTCTTCTGCCTTGTATCTTCACGACCCATCAGTCCGGCCCATGTTTCATAGCCCGACCACCCGAGGACCCCTTAATCCAGGACTCCCTCAGTTGGTGCACTTAGTGCCCCCGATTTCGCTGTCTTACGCCGTGCACTTTACGACGATAATAGCTATAGCCATGGGGCTATCATTGCACGTCGCCTGCACCTTAACAGATCCAAGGGTAAAATTCATGGCGGTATTTATGTGACTCATTTAGCGAGTCATTTTAACATTCAGATTTGCCAGCATGATTATCGTTTAACCAAGGTTTATTTAGATTGCCAGGCTATGGCAGCTCATCAATTTATTGATTGCGAGAACAACACTATTCATATTCCTTACAACCTGGTTTTCAGTGAGAATACCCGTGATATTATCCCGTTGCCTGCACCTGCTTTGTTTGATTCTATTGCCAGGAGAGGATATAGGATCATGCCGGAGGACATCGTCGCCTACCGGAACAACCAGGCAGCGGCTGAGGAGGAGCCTCAGGAGTGGGACACTCAGGTGCCCGCTCCACAGCACTTCAACTTGGGAGCCGAGGGTTACTACGAGTGGTGATTACCAAGCTAGGCCAAAAGCCTAAGCTTGGGGGAGTACATATGCCCACCGACATTTCCTTCATGTTCACGCATTTCATTCCAGTTGTCGGTGTTCACAATTTTTCATTGTATTATCCATGCTTGATTTATTTTCTTGATTTCTTCTTGTGTGTTTGAAAAACATTGAGAAAATCACACAAAAAATGTTGTTTGCTTCTTTTCAGTTTTTCTTTCGAGTGTAGTTAGTTGTAATATTTAAAAGAAAACCAAAAAAGATTTCCTTGTTCTTATTTTGCTTGTTGGGAGCTCTCCCGTGTAAATAGTTTTTCTCGTTTTTGTTTTTCTCTTTAATTTGCTTTGTTCAAGAAAAACTAAAAACTCCAAAAATATTTCAGTGTGTTTCTCTGAAATTCTTTTCCTTTTATTGAGTCATACCGAGGAGAAGACCACGATGAAAATGTTGAGTGGCTCTCATATGCATTATTGTTGATCTAACAAAGAGCTCAATTTGCCTTGTCTTCTCCTTTTGAATAAATTTTTTGCAGATTCCAGCTTAGTCCACGACACTCTTGCACTATTATTATTTTCATATCATTTGGTCATGCAAGTGAAAGGCAATAATGACGATATTTGATGAAGTGGCTGTGGCAGAGAGAAGTGGGTATGAACTCAACTTGTTCTATTTTTGTAAATATGTTTAACATAGTATCCATGATTCAGCCTATTATGATCAAACATATTTGCAATGACAATTAGAGATTATAGTTTCTCATGCCATGCTTAAGTAGCTAGGAGTGGATAATGATTTATCTTGGATGTCAACATGCATTAAAATGATTGTGATGTGGTATGATGATATGGTATCCTCCTCTGAATGTTCGAGTGGCTTGACTTGGCACATGTTCATGCATGTAGTTGAATCAAAACCAACATAGCCTCTATGATATTTATGTTCATGGTGTTCATATCCTACTCATGCTAGTATCTAATGTTACTTATGCATAATGCATGTTCATGACCGTTTTCGCTCTCTAGTTGGCCGCTTCTCAACCTATTTGCTAGCATTCGCCTGTACTAAGCGGAAAACTGCTTGTGCATCAAAATCCTAAAACCCTTCCAGATGAGTCCACCATATATCTACCTATATGCGGTATTACCCTGCCGTTCTAAGTAAATTTGCATGTGCCACCTCTAAAAACTTCAAATAAACATCCATTTTTGTGTGCCTGGATTGTTCATGGAGTGACAGGAGGTAGTCAATATCTTCCATGCTAAGCGGGTTATTCTCATGATGAGTGTTTATTCACTCATCCTCGCATGAGAGGGGCGGTATTAGGGATTCCCAGTCCCGAATTCAAAAATTGCAAATAATTAAACAAAACTCCCCCAGGTTTGATGTTGGTATGGACGGTACCCGTGGATGCGGCTAGCCGTGGAGTGTGTTTGTTGGTGGAGGGGGAGTAAACCTTTACTTTTATCGCTTGGGAACCGCCACTAATGTGTTTGGCATAGAAGATATCGATAACCAATGGTCACGAAGTAAACAGGAAGGGTGCATTTCTCAAATTTTCATTTATCTCTATTTTTAAAAAATCTGAGCTCTGGTACCGCTGCAAATCACTGCTTCCCTTTGCGAAGGGACTATCTATTTAATTTTATGTTGTGTCATCACCTTCTCAAATAAGCGCCAGATCTGAGAGCACTATTGTCATCCTCATGCATTGTGTATAGCTAATGTTGGAAGCATCATGATTGGATCTTTTCTACCATGAATTACAATATTTAGTCGTTGCTTGAACTTTGGAGGTGCTCTGCATTTATGTTTTGCGGTCTCATAAAGGGCTAGCGAGATACCACTATTGTCATATTATATCATGATTGTTTTGATAAAGTGTTGTCATTCGAGATATCTTATTATTGCTCGCTAGTTGCTTATGCCATTGATATGAGTTAATATAATTTCTAAGAGTTATTGTTGACATGGTTAGTTATAATTCTTGCTGAAGACTTGGGTGCTACTTAAGCTTATTTATGTAAACAAGAGCAAAAGAGTTCGTAAAAGTTTTTCTTTTTCTCCTGCTCCTATGGAATAAGGAGTGGCAAGAGCCTAAGCTTGGGGATGCCCAAGGTACCCCAAGGTAATATTCAAGGACAACCAAGCATCTAAGCTTGGGGATGCCCCGGATGGCATCCCCTCTTTCGTCTTCGTCTATCGGTAAATTTACTTGAGGCTATATTTTTATTCACAACATGATATGTGTTTTGCTTGGAGCGTCTTGTATGATATGAGTCTTTGCTTTTTAGTTTGCCACAATCATCCTTGCTGTACACACCTTTTGTGAGGGACATGCATGAATCGTGAATTTATTAGAATACTCTATGTGCTTCACTTATATCTTTTGAGCTAGGCAATTTTGCTCTAGTGCTTCACTTATATCTTTTTAGAGCACGGCGGTGACTTTATTTTATAGAAATTATTGAAATCTCATGCTTCACTTATATTATTTTGAGAGTCTTTCTAAACAGCATGGTAATTTGCTTAGGTTATGAATTTAGTCCTAATATGATGGGCATCCAAGAGGGATATAATAAAAACTTTCATAAAAAGAGCGTTGAATACTATGAGAAGTTTGATTCCTTATGATTGTTTTGAGATATAAAGATGGTGATATTAGAGTCATGCTAGTGAGTAATTGTGGATTGGTAGAAATAATTGTGTTAAAGTTTGTGATTCTCGTAGCATGCACGTATGGTGAACCGTTATGTGATGAAGTCGGAGCATGATTTATTTATTGATTGTCTTCCTTATGAGTGGCGGTCGGGGATGAGCGATGGTCTTTTCCTACCAATCTATCCCCCTAGGAGCATGCGTGTAGTACTTTGTTTCGATAGCTAATAGACTTTTGCAATAAGTATGTGAGTTCTTTATGACTAATGTTGAGTCCATGGATTATACGCACTCTCACCCTTCCACCATTGCTAGCCTCTGTAGTACCGCGCAACTTTCGCCTGTGCACTACACCCACCATATACCCTTTCTCAAAACAGCCACCATACCTACCTATTATGGCATTTCCATAGCCATTCTGAGATATATTGCCATGCAACTTCCACCATTCCGTTTATTATGACACGCTCCATCATTGTCATATTGCTTTGCATGATCATGTACTTGACATAGTATTTGTGGCAAGGCCACCGTTCATATTTTTTATACATGTCTCTCTTGATCATTGCACATCCCGGAACACCGCCGGAGGCATTCATATAGAGTCATATTTTTGTTCTAGTATCGAGTTGTAATTCTTGAGTTGTAAGTAAATAAAAGTGTGATGATCATCATTATTAGAGCATTGTCCCATGTGAGGAAAGGATGATGGAAGCTATGATTCCCTCACAAGTTGGGATGAGTCTCCGGACTTTACAAAAAATAAAAGAGGCCAAAAGAAGCCCAAAAAAAGATAGAAAAGAAAAAATGAGAGAAAAGAGAGAAGGGGCAATGCTACTATCCTTTTACCACACTTGTGCTTCAAAGTAGCACCATGATCTTCATGATAGAGAGTCTCCTATGTTGTCACTTCCATATACTAGTGGGATTTTTTCATTATAGAACTTGGCTTGTATATTCCAATGATGGGCTTCCTCAAATTGCCCTAGGTCTTCGTGAGCAAGCGAGTTGGATGCACACCCACTTAGTTTCTTTTTTGAGCTTTCATAAACTTATAGCTCTAGTGCATCCGTTGCATGGCAATCCCTACTCACTCACATTAATATCTATTGATGGGCATCTCCATAGCCCGTTGATACGCCTAGTTGATGTGAGACTATCTCCTTCTTTTTGTCTTCTCCACAACCACCATATTCTATTCCACCTATAGTGCTATATCCATGGCTCATGCTCATGTATTGCATGAAAGTTGAAAAAGTTTGAGAACATCAAAAGTATGAAACAATTTCTTGGCTTGTCATCGGGGTTGCGCATGATTTAATACTTTGTGTGATGAAGATGGAGCATAGCCAGACTATATGTTTTTATTGGGATAACTTTCTTTGGCCATGTTATTTTGAGAAGACATGATTGCTTTATTAGTATGCTTGAAGTATTATTGTTTTTATGTCAATATTAAACTTTTGTTTTGAATCTTATGGATCTGAATATTCATGCCACAATAAATAAAATTACATGGATAAATATGTTAGGTAGCATTACACATCAAAAATTCTGTTTTTATCATTTGCCTACTCGAGGACGAGCAGGAATTAAGCTTGGGGATGGTTGATACGTCTCCAACGTATCTATAATTTTTTATTGTTCCATGCTATTATATTATCTGTTTTGGATGTTTTATATGCATTAATATGCTATTTTATATTATTTTTGGGACTAACTTATTAACCTAGAGGCCAGTGCCAGATTCTGCTTTTTCCTTATTTTTGAGTTTTACAGAAAAGGAATACCAAACGGAGTCCACACGAAATAAAACTTTCGCGATGATTTTTCTTGGACCAGAAGACACACGTAGGACTTGGAGAGGAAGGCAGAAGAGTCCCGAGGGCTCCACAAGCCCTCAGGGCGCGCCCTAGGGGGGTGCGCCCCCTGGTTTGTGGGCCCCATGGGAGTCCTCCAACCCTAATCTTTGGCCTATAAATTCAGAAATATTCCCAAACCACCAGAAGCGTCCACCAAATTACTTTTCCGCCGCCGTAACCTTCTATACCCGTGAGAACCCATCTTGGGGCCTTTTCCGGCATCCTGCCAAAGGGGGGATTCGATCACGGAGGGCTTCTACATCAACTCTATTGCCCTTCTGATGAAGCGTGAGTAGTTTACCACAGACCTACGAGTCCATAGCTAGTAGCTAGATGGCTTCTTCTCTCTCTTTGATCCTCAATACCATGTTCTCCTCGTTGTTCTTGGAGATCTATCCGATGTAATATTCTTTTGCGATGTGTTTGTCAAGATCTAATGAATTGTGGATTTATGATCAGTTTATCTTTGAATATTATTTGAATCTTCTCTGAATTCTTATATGCATGATTTGGTATCTTTGTATTTCTCTTCGAATTATCGGTTTGGTTTGGCCAACTAGATTGGTTCTTCTTGCAATGGGAGAGGTGCTTAGTTTTGGGTTCAATCTTGCGGTGTCCTCACCCAGTGACAGTAGGGGTAGTGAGGCACGTATTGTATTGTTGCCATCAAGGGTAAAAAGATGGGGTTTTCATCATATTGCTTGAGTTTATCCCTCTACATCATGTCATCTTACTTAAGGCGTTACTCCGTTCTTATGAACTTAATACTCTAGATGCATGCTGGATAGCGGTCGATGCGTGGAGTAATAGTTGTAGATGCAGAATCGTTTCGGTCTACTTGACACGGACGTGATGCCTATATTCATAATCATTGCCTTGGATATCATCATAACTTTGCGCTTTTCTATCAATTGATCGACAATAATTTGTTCACCCACCGTATTATTTGCCTTCAAGAGAGAAGCCTCTAGTGAAACCTATGGCCCCCGGGTCTATTTTCCATCATATATTTTCAGATCTATAAACCAAAAAACCCAAAAATACCTTGCTGCAATTTATTTACTTTTATTTTGTTTTATGTTTTAGTAAGCTTTTATATCTATCTCTATCAGATCTCATCTTTGCAAGAGACCGTGAAGGGATTGACAACCCCTTTATCGCGTTGGGTGCAAGTGTTTGATTGTTTGTGTAGGTGCATAGATTGGAGACTTGTGTGTATCTCCTACTGGATTGATACCTAGGTTCTTAACTGAGGGAAATACTTATCTCTACTTTGCTGCATCACCCTTTCCTCTCCAAGGGAAAAACCAACGCAAGCACAAGAAGTAGCAATCATCGAGCAGTAGCTCGATACGACAGTCTTATGTTGACCCTAGATCAAGCTCTACGCGGGACGCCAATACCAAATCGTGCCTATGGCCGTGTAACGAATTCATGGTCAGTGCAGGTATCAAGGAAGATTTTGAGCAATATGTCAACAATGCCGAGCTCGCTTCTCTTATCAAAGATAAGTGCATCCAGCATCTCAACCTCATAGAGACATTCACTAAGAAATTTAAATTTCATCCTCGTGAGTCTAGAGTTTCATTTAGTCTTTATAATAATGCTTTTACCATGCCTCTAGAAACCTTCTGTGCTGCATGTAAAATTCCATTTTGGGGTTCGCTTGACAAACCACTGAAATCAGAGTATGAGTCATTCTTTACTAGACTTTCTTACAGTGAGGATAGAGGAGTGACACAAGGTAGAATGAAAAGTATTCATTTTCCATCATTTCATTACTTTGCAATCTTTAATGGGAAATGCATCGTGGGCAAGCAAGATTGCAGCACACTATGTACCCCGGATTTGAGCCTCATACACACTGCTTTGACAGGAATTGAACGTTATAATCTTGGAGTGATTGTTGCATGGAGATTGCAATACAATGTTGTTAGTGGTCACTTTTATGGTGGGATTTATGCCTCCCGTGTAGCTAAGGAGTTGGGTGTGTCACCTTGGCCTAACGATCCCATTCTACCTACTCAGTACTTAGACTTTGAGGCCATGAAGTGCCATAAGTTCCTTAAGGGCACAACCACTAATTATACTTACAACTTGAGGTTCGATAAAGATCCCATTGTACATGTTGTTTTGCTTGCACCTGCTCTCTTCGATTATCACAGTAAGGGAAGATATTATGTTCTTGAGAATGAGGCCCACGAGTACAATGCGGTGGTCGAGGCCACCCGACGGGCTGAGGAGACCGCACCAAGGGCCTCCGTGAGCTATCACTCTGACTATTACCCCAGGCTACGGGTGGTGATTACCAAGCTAGGCCAAAAGCCTAAGCTTGGGGGTGTACGTATTTCCACTGACATTACATTCATGTTCACACATTTCATTCCAGTTGTCGGTGTCCACACTTTTTCATTGTATTATCCATGCTAGATTTATTTTCTCACTTTCTTCTTGTGTGTTTGAAAAACTTTAAGAAACCCCAAAAATATTTCTTGCTTCTTTTCGGTTTTCTTTGTAGTTTAATTTAGTTGTAGTATTAAAAGAAAACCCAAAAATATTTCTCGATTCTTCTTTTGCTTGTTGGGAGCTTTCCCGTGTAAATAGTTTTTCTTGTTTTTGTTTTTCCTTCTTTAATTTGCTTTCTTTAAGAAAAACTAAAAACTCAAAAAATATTTCAGTGTGTTTCGCTGAATTTCTTTTCCTTTTCTTTTGTTGAGTCGTACCAAGGGGAAGACCACGATGAAAATGTTGAGTGGCTCTCATATGCATTATTATTGATCTAATAAAGAGCCCAAATTACCTTGTCTTCTCCTTTTAAATATAATGCTTGCAGATTCCAGCTTAGTCCACGGCACTCTTGCACTATTATTATTTTCATATCGTTCGGTCGTGCAAGTGAAAGGCAGTAATGACGATATCTGATGAAGTGACTGTGGCAGAGGAAAGCGGGTATGAACTCAACTTGTTTTTGTTTTTGTAAATATGTTTAACTCAGTATCCATGATTCATCATATTATTATTAAACATGTTTGCAATGACAATTAGAGATTATAGTTTCTCATGCCATGCTTAAGTAGCTAGGAGAGAATAATGATTTATCTTGGGTGTCAACATGCATTAAAATGATTATGATGTAGTATGATGATATGGTATCCTCCTCTGAATGTTTAAAGTGGCTTGACTTGGCACATGTTCATGCATGTAGTTGAATCAAAACCAACATAGCCTCCACGATATTTATGTTCATGGTGTTTATATCCTACTCATGCTAGTATTCAATGTCGATTATTCATAATGCATGTTCATGACTGTTTTCGCTCTCTAGCTGGCCGCTTCTCAATCTGTTTGCTAGCCTTCGCTCATACTAAGTGGAAATACTGCTTGTGCATCAAAATCCTTAAACCAAAGTTATTCCAGATGAGTCCACTATATCTACCTATATGCGGTATGATAACCCACAAGTATAGCGGATCGCAACAATTTTTGAGGGTAGACTATTCAACCCAAATTTATAGATTCGACACAAGGGGAGCCAAAGAATATTTGTAAGTATTAGCAGTTGAGTTGTCAATTCAACCACACCTGGAGATTAAATATCTGTAGCAAATTGATCAGTAGCACAGTAATATGATAGTTTTGATAGCAGTGGTAACAGTAGCGATAGTAATAGTAACAGCAGTAGAAATTTTGTAGCAGTTGTAACAGTAGCAAAAGCAATAGTAACTTAGCAAGAACAATATGTGGGAAACTCGTAGGCATTGGATCGATGAATTCATTGGATAATATTCATCATATAATAGTCATAACCTAGGGCGACACAGAACTAGCTCCAGTTCATAAATATAATGTAGGTATGTATTCCGTAAATAGTCATACGTGCTTATGGAAAATAACTTGCATGACATCTTTTGTCCTACCCTCCCATGGCAGCGGGGTCCATAAGGAAACTAAGGGATATTAAGGCCTCCTTTTAATAGAGAACCGGAACAAAGCATTAACACATAGTGAATACATGAACTCCTCAAACTACGGTCATCACCGGAAAGTATCCCAATTACTGTCACACTGGGGTTTACGGATCATTACACGTAATAGGTGCATATGACTTGCAAGATCGAATCTAGAACATAGATATAATGGTGAAAACATAAATGATTCAGATCTGAAATCATGGCACTCAGGCCCTAGTGACAAGCATTAAGCATAGCAAAGTCATAGCAACATCAATCTCAGAACATAGTGGATACTAGGGAGCAAGCCCTAACAAAACTAACTCGATTACATGATGAATCTCATCCAACTCCTCACCGACCAGTGAGCCTACGAAGGAATCACTCACTCCCGGTAGGGAGCATCATGGAATTGGTGATGAAGGAGGGTTGGTGATGACGAAGACCGAAGATCCCCCTCTCCGGAGCCCCGAACGGGCTCCAGATCTGGCCTCCCGATGAAGAATAGGAGGTGGCGGCGGCTCCGTATCGTGAAATGCAATGAAACTTCCTCTCCTATTTTTTCTCCAAAAATAGGAATTTATAGTGTTGGAATTAGGGTCAGCGGAGCCTCGAGGGCCCCACAACCCACCAGGGTGCGCCCTGGTGTCTTGTGGCCAGCCAAGGCACCCCCTCCGATGGTTCTTGGTTCCAGTATTTTTTATATATTCTGAAATAATTCTCCAAAAAGTTTCGTCCAAATCCGAGAACTTTTATTTCTGCACAAAAACAACACCATGGCAGTTCTGCTGAAAACAGCGTCAGTTCGGGTTAGTTTCATTCAAATCATGCAAATTAGAGTCCAAAACAAGAGCAAAAGCATTAGGAAAAGTAGATACGATGGAGACGTATCAACTCCCCCGAGCTTAACACATTGCTTGTCCTCAAGCAATTCAGTTGACAGACTGAAAGTGATAAAGAAAAACTTTTACGAACTCTTTTGTTCTTGTTTACATATATATGCTTAAGTAGCACCCAGGTTTTCAGCAAAGCTCATGACTAACCATGTCAACAATAACTCTTAAAAATTATATTAACTCATATCAATAGCATAATCAACTAGCGAGCAATGATAAAATATCTCAAATGCCAACACTTTGTCAAAACAATCATGATATAATATGACAACAGTGGTATCTCGCTAGCCCTTTCTGAGACCGCAAAACATAAATGCAGAGCACCTCCAAAGTTCAAGAAGCGACTAAACATTGTTATTCATGGTAGAAAAGATCCAGTCATGATGCATTGAACATTAACTATACACAATGCATGAGGATGACAATAGTGCTCTCGGGTCTAGCGCTTGTTTGAGAAGGTGATGACTCAACATAAAGTTAAATAGATAGTCCCTTCACAGAGGGAAGCAGTGATTTGCAGAGGTGCCAGAGGTCAAAGCTTAAATCAGAGATAAATATAATTTTGGGAGGTACACCCTTCTTGTCAACGTTGCGACCAAGAGTTATCAATATCTTCCATGCTAAAAATATTAGCGGCGGTTCCCAAGCGGTAAAAGTAAAGGTTTACTCCCCCTCCACCAACAAACACACTCCACGGCTAGCCGAATCCACGGGTACCGTCCATACCAACAACAGTCCTGGGGGAGTTTTGTTTAATTATTTGCAATTTTTTATTTCGGGGCTGGGCATCCCTATTACCGGCCCCTCTCGTGCAAGGATGAGTAAATAAACAATCATCATGAGAATAACCCGCTTAGCATGGAAGATACTGACCGCCCCCTGTCGCTCCATGAGCGGTCCAGGCACACAAAATAGATGTTCATTTGAAATTTTAGAGGTGGCACATGCAAATTTACTTGGAACGGCAGGGTAATACTGCATATAGGTAGATATAGTGGACTCATCTGGAATAACTTTGGTTTAAGGATTTTGATGCACAAGCAGTATTCCCGCTTAGTACAGGTGAAGGCTAGCAAATAGGTTGAGAAGCGGCCAGCTAGAGAGCGAAAACGGTCATGAACATGCGTTATGCTTAATCAACATTGAATACTACCATGAGTAGGATATGAACACCATGAACATAAATATCATGGAGGCTATGTTGGTTTTGATTCAACTACATGTGTGAACATGTGCCAAATCAAGCCACTTGAAACATTCAGAGGAGGATACCATATCATCATACTACATCACAATCATTTTAATGCATGTTGTCACCTAAGATAAATCATTATCCACTCCTAGCTACTTAAGCATGGCATGAGAAACTATAATCTCTAATTGTCATTGCAAACATGTTTGATCATAATATGTTGAATCATGGATACTAGGTTAAATATATTTACAAAAACAAAAACAAGTTGAGTTCATACCCGCTTTTCTCTGCCACAGTCACTTCATCAAGTATCGTCGTTATTGCCTTTCACTTGCACGACCGAATGATATGAAAATAATGATAGTGCAAGAGTGCCGTGGACTAAGCTGGAATCTGCAACATTTTATTCAGAGGAGAAGACAAAATAATATGGGCTCTTTGTTAGACAAACAATAATGCATACGAGAGCCCCTCAACATTTTCATTGTGGTCTACCCCTTGGTATGACTCAATAAAAGAAAAGAATTTCAGAGAAACACATTGAGATATTTTTGGAGTTTTTAGTTTTTCTTGAAGGAAGCAAATTAAAGAAGGAAAACCAAAAACGAGAAAAACTATTTACATGGGAAAGCTCCCAACAAGCAAAAGAAGAATTGAGAAATCTTTTTGGGTTTTCTTTTAATACTCCAACTAAATTAACCTAGAAAGGAAAACCAAAAAGAAGCAAGAAATATTTATGGATTTTCTCAAAGTTTTTCAAACACACAAGAAGAAGGCGAGAAAATAAATCTAGCATGGATAATACAATGAAAAAGTGTGGATGTCGACAACCGGAATGAAATGTGTGAACATGAATATAATGTCGGTGGAAATACGTACTCCCCCAAGCTTAGGCTTTTGGCCTAGCTCGGTAATCACCACATGCGGCCTGGATAATAGTCAGAGTGATAGCTCACAGGGGCCCTCGGCGCTGCCTCCTCAGCCGGTCGAGCAGCCTCGGCCGCCGCGTTGTACCCATGGGCCTCGCTCTCGAGAACATAATACCCTCTTTTGCTGTGATAATCAAAGAGAGAAGGCACAGGCAAAACAACAGGTACAATGGGTTCTTTATTGAACCTCAAGTTGTAAGTATAATTAGTGATTGTACCCTTAAGGAGCTTATGGAGCTTCATGGCCTCATAGTCTAAGTGCTGGGTAGGTAGAATAGGATCGTTAGGCCAAGGTGACACACCCAGCTCCCTAGCTACATGGGAAGCATAAATCCCACCATAAAAGTGACCACTGACAGTGTTGTGTTGCAATCTACGTGCAACAATCGCTCAAGGTTATAACATTTAATTCCTGCCAGAGCAGTGTGTATGAGACTCAAATCCGGAGCACAAAGTGTACTGCAATCTTGCTTGCCCATGATGCATTTTCCATGAAAGACTGCAAAGTAGTGAATAGATGGAAAATGAATACTTTTTATTCTACCTTGTGTCACTCCTCTATCCTCACCGTAACAAAGACTAGTCAAAAATGACTCATACTCAGATTTCAGTGGTTCGTGTAGTGAACCCCAAAATGGAATTTTACATGCAACACAGAACATTTCTAGAGGCATGGTATAAGCATTGTTATAAAGGATAAATGAAACTCTAGACTCACGAGGATGATACTTAAATTTCTTAGTGAAAGTCTCCGTAAGGTTGAGATGTTGAATGCACTTATCTTCGATAAAAGGAGCAAGCTCAGTGTTGTGAACATACTCCTAAAATTCTTCCTTGATTCCTGCACTAACCATGAACTGGTTACACGGCCATAGGCACGATTTGGTATCGACGTCCCGTGTCGAGCTTGCACTCGGCTCAACATAAGACTGTCGTATCGAGCTACTACTTGATGACGCCTCCAAGGACCTCCTCCTCGAAGAACTCCTAAAGAATTGCATTTTTATTTGCGAACAATTTCTAGAAAAAAATTGGACACAAATTTTTTGTCAACAGAACTTCCTAAGATTGATAGCAACTACTCATATGGATGTCTAGAGGCTATATCAAGCATTCAAACTGCTCCAAACTCCAAGAATTCAACACGCAAGCCCATTTACAGCAGCACCAAGAGTAGCTAATTATTCAAAATATAAACCACTAAAGCAAAAACTAATTGGAGCAATGGAGGAGTCACATACCAAGTAGCAATCCCCCAAAACAGTTTCAAAAATGGAGCTTCGAGCAAAGAGATCGAAATCCGCGGGTTTGAGAGCAAGAACACGAGAGAGAGAGAGAGCTATGGTGATTTTTTTCTGGAGGTAGGAGATGACATGGGCTAAAGAGATAAGTGAGGGGACCCACGTGGGGACCAGAACCCACCAGGGCACGCCTGGGGTTGCTGGCGCGCCCGGGTGTCTTGTGGACACCAGGGGCACCCCCCTCTGATGTTATTTGTACCAAAAATTCAGAAAAAAAATCGTGTTAAAATTTCAGGGCATTCTGAGCACTTTTATTTTTGGGTCATTTTTTATTGCATGGAAAATCCAGAAAATAGGATAAACATGGCATTTTGTTTTATTTAACTAAGAAAAATAGAAAACAAAAAGTAAGGACAGAAAGTTGTGCTTACTAAATTCATCGACTTCATGCCTCTCAAAAATGATCCATTAATAAGGTTGATCAAGTCTTATTAACAACCACTTTCAGTTAGCATGAAATCGAAGAACTTTTGTAAAAACACTAAGTTACCTCAACGGGGATATGCATGTCCCCAACAATAAGTATGTCATATTTCTTTTTGGCAGTAGGTAAAGGGAGTTGAAAACTTCCAATAGTAATTGTCAGAGATTTTTCAATAACATTTATACCATTCACTTGAAATTGTTTCTTCGGAAAGTGCACCGTATGCTCATTACCATTGATATGAAAAGTGACCTTGCTTTTATTGCAATCAATAACAGCCCCTGCAATATTCAAAAAGGGTCTACCAAGGATAATCGACATGTTGTCGTCCTCGGGCATCTCAAGTATAACAAAGTCTATTAAGATAGTAACATTTGTAACAACAACGGGCACATCCTCACAAATACCAATAGGTATGGCAGTTGATTTGTCAGCGATTTGCAAAGATATTTCTGTAGGTGTGATTTTATTCAAATGAAGTCTTTTATATAAAGAGAAAGGCATAACACTAACACTAGCTCCTAAATCACACAAAGCAGTTTTGACATAATTTCTTTTAATGGAGGAGGGTATAGTTGGTATTCCTGGATCTCCAAGTTTCTTAGGCTCTCCATCCTTAAAATAATAATTAGCAAGCATGGTGGATATTTCATCTTTAGATATTTTCTTTTATTAGTGACAATTTCTTTCATGTATTTTGCATAAGGGGCCATTTTTAAAATATCAGTCAAGCGATTACGCAGAAAGACTGGCCTAAGCATTTCAGCAAAGCGTTCCAATTCTTCATCATCTTTTTTCTTAGATGGTTTAGGTGGAAAGGGCATGGGTTTCTGAACCCATGGTTCTCTTTCGTTTCTATGTTTTCTAGCAACAAAGTCTCTTTTGTCATATTGTTTATTTTTTAGTTGTGGGTTATCAAGACCAACAGCAGATTCTATCTCAACATCATTATCTAGTTCTTTATCATTGTATGGTTGAGTGTCTTCATGAACATCATCATCATCACTAGGTGAATGTTCATTACCAGATTGAGTTTCAGCATCTGAGATAGATTCATCATTGTTATCTTCAGGAGGTTTCTCTATTTCAGGTTCACTAGAGGTATGCAAAGTCCTATCTTTTTTCTTTTTCTTTTTCTTTTTGGAAGGACTACGTGCATCAGCGTTAATTCTTTGAGAGTCTTGTTCAATTCTTTTAGGGTGCCCCTCAGGATAAAGTGGTTCCTGAGTCATTTTTGCCTCCTCTAGTTGCTACTCTAACAGCAAAATCATTCATATTATTATTCATTTCACTAAGCAATTCTCTTTGAGATTTAGCAACTTGTTCTAACTGAGTTTGAACCATATAAGCATGTTTTCCTACACCCCTACCATAATTAGTGATTCTAAATAACAAGTCACTCAAGCGAGCAATCATATCAGAGTTGTATTTCAATTGTTTCATAACATTTGCATTGAAGTGATCTTGTTTCATAATGTAGTTGTCAAATTCATATAGGCATTGGCTAGGATGTTTATTGTAAGGGATGTCACCTTCATCAAACTTTAATAAAGAATTTACCTCTACCACCTGTGGCGGTGGTGTGTCAAGTCCATGTATTTCTTCAATAGGTGGTAAATTCTTAACATCTTCAGCTTTAATACCTTTTTCCTTCATACATTTCTTTGCCTCTTGCATATCTTCAGGACTGAGAAATAAGATACCCCTCTTCTTCGGAGTGGGTTTAGGCGGCGGTTCAGGAAGAGTCCAATCATCATAATTTTTCAATATATTATTCAATAATTCCTCAGCTTGTTCAACAGTTTGTTCCCTGAAAACAAAACCAGCACAACTATCTAGGAAGTCCCTAGAAGCATCGGTTAGTCCATTATAGAAGATATCAAGTATTTCATTTTTCTTAAGAGGATGATCAGGCAAAGCATTAAGCAATTGGAGAAGCCTCCCCCAAGCTTGTGGGAGACTCTCTTCTTCAATTTGCACAAAGTTACATATTTCCTGTAAGGCAGGTTGTTTCTTATGAGCAGGAAAATATTTTTCAGAGAAGTAGTAAATCATATCCTGGGGACTACGCACACAACCAGGAGCAAGAGTATTGCACCATGTCTTAGCATCACCCTTTAATGAGAATGGAAATAGTTTGAGAATATGGTAGTAGCAAATTTTCTCATCATGAGCAAATAGGGTGGCTATATCGTTTAATTTAATAAGATGTGCCACTACAGTTTCAGTTTCATAGCCATGGAAAGGATCAGATTCAACCAAAGTAATTATCTTTGGGTCGACAGAGAATTCATAATCCTTATTAGTAACAAAGATAGGTGAAGTAGCAAACTTAGGATCACATTTCATCCTAGCATTCAAAGATTTTTCTTTCAGTTTGCATAATAATTTCTTAAGATCATCTCTATCATTGCAAGCAAGAAAGTCTCTAGCTATCTCCTCATCCATAACATAACCCTCAGGTATCTTAGGCAATTCAAATCTAGGAGAGCTAGGTTTGATAGGTGTTTCATAGTTTTCAGTTTCAAAGACTTCATCAGTTTCAGCAATTTCATTCTCTTTAGCTCTAGCAAGTTGTTCATCAAGAAATTCACCTAGTGGCACATTATCATCAAGCAAGGTACTAGCATCATCATAAGCATTATTCATAGCAGAAGTAGCATCATCAAATTGCGACATATCAGGATTAATAGCTTGTGGTGGTTGCAAGTTTACTCAAAACAGAAGGTGAATCAAGTACAGAGCTAGATGAGAATTCCTTACCTCCCATATGAGTAGTTGCTATCAATCTTGTCAAGTTTTGTTGACAAAAATTTTGTAACCCAAAAAATTCATAAAATTGTACTCGAATAAAATGTACCTATTTGGAAGGAGTTCTTCGAGGAGGAGGTCCTCGGAGGCATCATCGAGCAGTAGCTCGATACGACAGTCTTATGTTGAGCCTAGAGCAAGATCGATAAGGGATGTCGATACCAAATCGTGCCTAAGGCCGTGTAACGAGTTCATGGTCAATGCAGGTATCAAGAAAGAATTTGAGCAATATGTCCACAATGCCGAGCTCGCTTCTTTTATTGAAGATAAGTGCATCCAGCATCTCAACCTCACACAGTCATTCACTAAGAAATTTAAATTTCATCCTCGTGAGTCTAGAGTTTCATTTAGTCTTTATAATAATGCTTTTACCATGCCTCTAGAAGCCTTATGTGCTGCATGTAAAATTCCATTTTGGGGTTCACTTGACGAACCAGCAAAATCTGAGTATGAGTCATTTTTGACTAGTCTTTGTTACAGTGAGGATAGAGGAGCGACACAAGGTAGAATAAAAAGTATTCATTTTCCATCAATTCATTACTTTGCACTCTTTAATGGGAAATGCATCGTGGGCAAGCAAGATTGCAGCACACTATGTGCCCCGGATTTGAGCCTCATACACACTGCTTTGGCAGGAATTAAATGTTATAATCTTGGAGTGATTGTTGCACGGAGATTGCAACACAACACTGTTAGTGGTCACTTTTATGGTGGGATTTATGCCTCCGTGTAGCTAAGGAGATGGGTGTGTCACCTTGGCCTGACGATGACCCACAAGTATAGGGGATCAATCGTAGTCCTTTCGATAAGTAAGAGTGTCGAACCCAACGAGGAGCAGAAGGAAATGACAAGTGGTTTTCAGCAAGGTAATTTCTGCAAGCACTAAAATTGTCGGTAATGAGTAGTTTGATAGCAAGATAATTTGCAACGGACAAGTAACGGTAATGGTAAATTAAGTGCAGCAAGGTAGCCCAATCCTTTTGTGGCAAAGTACAGGCCAAAATAGTCTCTTATAATAAGCAAAGTGTTCTTGAGGGCACACAGGAATTTCATCTAGTCACTTTCATCATGTTGGTTTGATTTGCATTCGCTACTTTCATAATTTGATATGTGGGTGGGCCGGTGCTTGGGTGCTGTTCTTACTTGAACAAACCTCCCACTTATGATTAACCCCCTCGCAAGCATCCGCAACTACGAGAAAAGTATTAAGATAAAACCTAACCATAGCATTAAACATTTGGATCCAAATCGGTCCCTTACGAAGTAGTGCATAAACTAGGGTTTAAGCTTCTGTCACTCTAGCAACCCATCATCTAAGAACAACTCCACAATGCATTCCCTTAGTCCCAAATATGGTGAAGTGCCATGTAGTCGACGTTCACATGACACCACTAAGGCAATCACAACATACATATCATCAAAATATCGAACACATATCAAGTTCACATGATTACTTGCAACATGACTTCTCCCGTGACCTCAAGAACTAAAGTAACTACTCACAAATGATATTCATGCTCAAGATCAGAGGGGTATTAAATAGCATAATGGATCTGAACATATAATCTTCCACCAAATAAACCATATAGTAATCAACTACAATATGTAATCAACACTACTAGTCACCCACAAGTACCAATCTAAGGTTCCGGTAAAAAGGTTGAACACAAAAGATGAACTAGGGTTTGAGAGGAGATGGTGCTATTGAAGATGTTGATGGAGATTGCCCTCCCAAAGATGAGAGGGTTGTTGGTGATGATGATGGCTTCGATTTCCCCCTCCGGGAGGGAAGTTCCCCCGGCGGAGGGCAAAATTTCTCCTGCCCAAGTTCCACCTCGAGACGGCGGCGCTCCATCCCGAAAGTCCTCCCCTTACTTTTTCTAGGTCAAAATGACTTATATACCAGAAGATGGGCGCTGGAGGTGGGCTGGGCTGAGCACAACCCACCAGGGCGCGCCTGGGGGGCCTGGCGCGCCCTGGTGTCTTGTGCTCACCAGGTGGCCCCCTCCGATATTTATTTGCTCCAGTATTTTTTATATATTCCAAAATAATTCTCGGTAAATTTTTAGCTCATTTGGAGATGTGCAGAATAGGTATCTCTGACGTAGCTTTTTCAGGTCCAGAATTCCAGCTGCCAGTATTCTCCCTCTTTGTGTAAACCTTGCATTTTATGAGAGAAAAGGCATTAGAATTACTCCATAAAGCATTATTATGCATAAAAACATTATAAATAACAGTAAGAAATCATGATGCAAAATGGACGTATCAACTCCCCCAAGCTTAGACCTCGCTTATCCTCAAGCAAAAAACCGATATCGAAAAACATGTCCACATGCTTAGAGAGAGAGGTGTCGATAAAAACAAAATACGGACATAGTAGCATCATGTTTATTATCATAACAGCAACAAACTTAATCATAAATTTTTTATCATAAGACTTTATCTTATAACTTCTCATGAACAAGTAACAATTCATCACAACATCTAAGTATAAAGCATAAACTCTATTGAAAACCAACAAATTATGTTCTCAGTCAACTTTGCAACTACAATTCATCATATTTTCAGGAAGGGTCATGTATCGGAGCCTTTTGGCAAGTCCACATACTCAACCATCATTTAATCTTCTATGATTGCTAACCTTCACAGCATACCCATGAGCAAAAAGTTTCAACCGGACACATAGAAAGATAGGGGCTTATAGTTTCGCCTCCCAACGTATTCTCCTCAAGGGTGATGTCAACAATAATAACTCATGCTCACACATATCCAACTGGATATATGTGCCTAGATCTTTCCTCACCACATGATGCTTGCAAAAAGAGAAAATAAAAAGGAATATGGAAGAATACTTTGACTCTCGCATAAAAGTAAATACATAAAAGTAAAAGATAGGCCCTTCACAGAGGGAAACAGAGGTTGTCATGTGCTTTTTGGTTTGTATGCCAAATCCCTTAATGCAAAAGAACGTTATGTTATATTGCCCCTTATGATAGCAACCTTTATTATGCAGTCCGTCGCTTTTATTACTTTGCCATCACAAGTTCATACAACGCTTAATTTTCTCTTACACTAAATGATCCAACACATTTAGAAGCAATTTTTATTGCCTTATTGCACCGATGACAACTTACTTGAAGGATATTGCTCAATCCATAGGTAGGTATGGTGGACTCTCAAAACAAGATTTTGGGTTTAGGGTTTTTGGATGCACAAGTAGTATCTCTACTTAGTGCGGATTTTTGGCTAGCAAAGATATTGAGCAAGCACCACATGTTGAAGGATCTATGACAATATAACTTCTATGTGAATATGAACAAACATAAATCATTACGTCGTCTTCCTTGTCCAACGTCAACAATTTTGACATATAATATTGAATGGGGGCTCACAATCATAAAAGATGTCCAAGATAGTGTATTTGCATGTGGAACTTCTCTTCCCTTATTAATTCATTCATGAGTTGCATCATTGACCAATGCTATGTTTGTCAATCTCCAATAAATTTTACCACTTATACTTTTCCTTATGTGATGTCATTACTTACCATAAGATTAGCATATGATCTTTTTCATTTATTTCTTTTTATTTGATTGCAACAAGAAAGTAAAGAAGCAAAAACTCAAACTAACTTTATTATATAACTCTCACTCGATTACATAGATAGATAGATCACGAAAACTAACACTCAAAAGGAGATCATGCTAAACTTTTATTCAACTAATTTATGATAAAACTAAAGATCGAACTAAAATAGGTAAAGGCAATGAAAGTGATGGTGATACGATACCGGGGCATCTCCCCCAAGCTTGGCACAAGCCCCAAGGGGAGTGCCCATACCAAGTACTCAAGTCTCCTTTGGTGGGGAAGATGATGATGGTGGTGGTGATGAGGTAGTAGCGAGCTTATCCTCCAGCTTCCATGGAAGCGGTTCACCATCATAAGAGGAAGCGTGAGTCTCACGAGTCCTGCAACTGGCAGCTAAACACATACCTTTAAATCTTGCCTTGTATTCAAAGACTTGATTTTCGAGATCATACATTTGTCTTTGCAGAAAATTGATTTGCTTGTTGAGGGTGAAGATGATGTCCTTCATCGACCGTCCATCCACCTTGTGATCACGGGTGAAATTTGTAATCATGAGATGATTGGCACTGAGTCCATGCTCCACCATCCCCTTGCACCTGAAGACCTCCTGCTCCATGGCTTCGAGCCTGGCCTCCACAGTTCCCGTCCTCTTGGGCCCTTGAACATCCCGGATGTGGAGCACCCCCTCACGCATCTCAATGGTATGAGGGTGCTTCATCACCTCCGACAAGTAGGGGTTGATTATCCTCTCGAAGAACTTGTCCTTGGAGGAGCTCGGTGCGGCCATGGCGATCTAGATCTGTCAGAAAATAGCAAGAAACAAGAACAAAAGATTTCTTCGCGATGTAGTGGTTAATACGTCCGGGGGGTATATAAAGATTTTTTATCTTGGGAAACAAGCAAATGAGAGGAAAACGGAGTCGGGAAGGTTCCCGAGGTGGGCACAACCCACCTGGGCGCGCCAGAGATGGCAGGCACGCCCTGGTGAATTGTGCCCTCCTCGGTTGCCTTCCTGGTTATTTCTTATTTTCCTAAAAAAAATATTCCAAAACTGACAGAAAATATTTTGTGGATTTTTCAGAGTCCGTTTACTTACCATATCATGTACCTCCTCTTTTTCAAGATTCTGGAGTGTTCCGAAAGGTTGCTTTTATGTGTTCCTCCGGTGTCATGGTTTGAATAATATTACTTTTAACATTAATAGGCTTACCTAAGATATTGTGTTTAATTCTTTACCCATTGACCACCTTCGGGTTAGTACCTTCGGCATTATTAATTTTGATAGCTTCAGAACGATAAACCTCTTCGATAACATATGGTCCTTCCCATGTGGAAACAAGTTTTCCTGCAAAGAATCTAAAACGAGAGTTGTACAAAAGAACATATTCCCGAACTTTAAATTCCCTCTTTTGGATTCTTTTGTCATGCCATCTTTTAACTTTTTCTTTGAATAGTTTGGCATTTTCATAAGCTTGGGTTCTCCATTCATCTAGTGAGCTAATATCAAATAACCTCTTTTCACCGGCAAGTTTGAAATCATAATTGAGTTCTTTAATTGCCCAATATGCTTTATGTTCTAACTCAAGAGGCAAATGACAAGCCTTTCCATAAACCATTTTATAGGGAGACATACCCATAGGATTTTTATAAGCTGTTCTGTAAGCCCAAAGTGCATCATCTAATTTCTTAGACCAATTCTTTCGGGACCTATTGACGGTTTTTTGTAATATTAATTTTATTTCTCTATTGCTAAGTTCTACTTTACCACTAGATTGAGGGTGATAGGGTGATGCAATTCTATGGTTAACATCATATTTAGCAAGCATTTTACGGAAAGCACCATGAATAAAGTGTGAACCACCATCAGTCATTAAATATCTAGGGACTCCAAACCTTGGGAAAATAACTTCTTTAAGCATTTTAATGGAAGTGTTATGATCAGCACTACTAGTTGGAATAGCTTCTACCCACTTAGTGACATAATCAACAGCAACCAAAATATGTGTATACCCATTAGAGGAAGGAAAATGTCCCATATAATCAAAACCCCAAACATCAAATGGTTCAACAGCAAGTGAAGAATTCATAGGCATTTCCTGACGCTTACCGATATTACCAATTCTTTGACATTCATCACAAGATAAAATAAACTTACGGGCATCCTTGAAAGGATTAGGCCAATAAAAACCATATTGCAATACCTTGTGAGCAGTTCTATCTCCCGCATGATGCCCTCTATAGGCTTCGGAGTAACATTTCCGTAGGATTTGTTCCTGTTCATGCTCAGGTACACAACGTCTAATAATACCATCTACTCCTTCTTTATAAAGATGTGGGTCATCCCAAAAGTAATGTCTTAAATCATAGAAGAATTTTTTTCTTTTGTTGGTATGTGAAACTAGGTGGTATATATTTAGCAACAATGTAATTATCATAGTCAGCATACAAAGGAGTGTTATGAAAAACATTTATTGCAGCTAGTTGTTCATCAGGAAAACTATCATCAATAGGCAGTGGGTCATCAAGAATATTTTCTAACCTAGATAAGTTATCTGCTATGGGGTTCTCACCTCCTTTCCTATCGGTGATATGTAAATCAAATTCTTGTAGCAAGAGAACCCACCTAATGAGTCTAGGTTTAGCATCTTTATTTTCCATAAGATATTTATAGCAGCATGATTAGTGTAAACAATTACTTTGGAATCAACAATGTAAGATCTGAATTTATCACAAGCAAACACAACTGCTAGAAGTTCTTTTTCAGTAGTAGCATAATTTCTTTGGGCACTGTCTAGAGTTTTGCTAGCATAATGGATAACATTTAATTTCTTATCAACTCTTTGTCCTAGAACAGCACCAACAGCATAATCACTAGCATCACACATAATTTCAAAAGGCAAGTTCCAATCAGGTGGTTGAACAATAGGTGCAGAAGTTAATGCTTTCTTAAGTATTTCAAAGGCTTCTACACAATCATCATAAAAAACAAACAGAATATCCTTTTGCAAAAGATTAGTAAGAGGCCTAGAAATTTTAGAGAAGTCTTTAATAAACCTCCTATAGAAACCAGCATGACCAAGGAAACTATGAATACCTTTAATATCTTTAGGATATGGCATTTTCTCAATTGCATCAACCTTAGCTTTATCCACTTCAATACCTCGTTCAGAAATTTTATGCCCCAAGACAATACCTTCATTAACCATATAAAGACACTTCTCCCAATTCAAGACAAGATTAGTTTGCTCACATCTCTGCAAAACTCGATCAAGGTTGCTTAAGCAATCATCAAAAGAAGTTTCGTAAATGGAAAAATCATCCATGAAAACCTCAACAATCGTTTCACAAAAATCAGAGAATATAGCAGTCATACATCTTTGAAAGGTAGCAGGTGCATTGCATAAACCAAAAGGCATATGTCTATAAGCATAAGTTCCAAAAGGGCAAGTAAATGTGGTTTTCTCTTGATCAGGTTGTGAAACAGGTATTTGAGAAAAACCAGAATATCCATCAAGAAAGCAAAAGTGTGTGTGCTTAGATAATCTTTCCAACATTTGATCAATAAACGGCAGAGGGTAATGATCTTTTCTAGTGGCTTTATTTAATTTTCTAAAATCAATTACCATTCTATAGCCAGTAACAATTCTTTGCGGAATGAGTTCATTTTTATCATTAGGAACAACAGTAATACCTCTTAGGGACACAATGAACAGGACTTACCCATCTACTATCAGCTATGGGATGAATTGTACCTACTTCCAGAAGCTTTAGTATTTCAGTTCTTACCACTTCTTCCATCTTAGGATTCAAATGTCGTTGGTGATCAACAACGGGTTTAGCATTAGGTTCCATATTAATTTTGTGCTGACAGAGAGTGGGACTAATGCCCTTAAGATCATCAAGAGTATATCCAATAGCAGCATGGTGCTTCTTCAGAATTTTTACTAATCTTTCTTCTTCATGTTCTGAAAGGTTAGCACTAATAATAACAGGATATATCTTTTTCTCGTCAAGATAAGCATTTTCAAAGTGTAAGGCAATTGTTTAATTCAAACACGGGATCACCTTTAGGTGGAGGAGGGCCTCCAAGAGTTTCAATACACAAATTGTGTTTAAGCAGAGGTTGTTGTTCAAAGAATATTTTATCTATTTCATTTCTTTCACGTAAATGCATATCATTTTCATGGCCGAGCAAATATTGTTCTAGTGGATCAGTAGGAGGCATGGCAATAGAAGCAAGACCAATTATTTCATCCTTACTAGGTAATTCTTTCTTATGAGGTTGTCTACTAAACTTAGAGAAATTAAACTCATGAGACTCATCACCAAAGCTAACACTGACAGTTTGTTTATGGCAATCTATAGTAGCATTGACAGTGTTCAAGAAAGGTCTAACAAAGATAATGGGACAAAAGTCATCTTGTGGGGAACCAAGAACTAGAAAATCAGTAGGGTATTTTATTTTCCCACACAAGACTTCAACATCTCTAACGATCCCAAGTGGTGTGATGGTGTCTCTATTAGCAGGTTTAATAGTAACATCTATGTCTTCTATTTTAGTGGATGTTATATCATTCATAATTTCTTGGTATAAGGTAAAAGGAATAGCTCTCACAGTAGCACCTAAATCACATAAGCCATGATAATAGTGATCTCCTATTTTAACTGAGACAACAGGCATGCCAACAACAGGTCTATGTTTATCTTTTTCATTAGGTTTGGCAATTCTAGCAGCTTCATCACAGAAGTAAATAACATGCCCATCAATATTTTCTACCAAGAGATCTTTAACCATAGCAACACTAGGTTCTACTTTAATTTGTTCTGAAGGTCTAGGTGCTTTAATATTACTTTTGCGAACCACAGTCGATACCTTGGCATGTTCCTTTATCCTAACAGGGAAAGGTGATTTTTCAATATAAGCAGTAGGCACAACTGGATCAACATTGTAAATGATAGTTTCGTCTTTAGCTATTACCGGTTCTTTAATTTCTTCTTTAATAGGGGGATGATATTTAAACCACTTCTCCTTAGGAAGATCAACATGAGTAGAAAATGATTCACAAAAAAGAGGCTACTATTTCAGAGTCAAGTCCATATTTAGTGCTAAACTTATGAAAAGCATCGGTATTCATAAAAGATTTCACACAATCAAACTCAAGCTTAATACCTGAATCTTTACCATCGTCGAGTTCCCAATCTTCAGAGTTGCATTTAATTCTTTCTAAAAGATCCCACCTGAATTCAATAGTCTTCTTCATAAAAGAACCAGTACAAGAATTATCGAGCATGGATTGATCATCATGAGAAAGCCGATCATAAAAATTCTGAATGATAATATCTCTAGAGAGCTCATGATTGGGGCATGAATATAACATTGAATTAAGCCTCCCACAAGCTAGAGTGATACTTTCTCCTTCACGAGGCCAAAAATTATATATATAATTCTGACCACGATGAACTAGATGCATAGATAAATTTTTTGGTGAAATTCCAATTTCAATTGATTCCAGTTCCAAGATCCAATATCATCGCATAGCCTATACCATGTAAATGCTTTTCCCTTCAAAGATAAAGGGAAAACCTTCTTCTTAGCTTCATCTCCGGATAAACCTGCAAGCTTAAACAATCCACAAATTTCATCCACATATATCAAATGCACATCAGGATGTTCAGTTCCGTCTCCTGCATAAGGATTAGCTAGCAGTTGTTCTATCATACCCGAAGGAATTTCATAACCAATATTTTCAGTAGGTGCAGTAAGTTGAGGGGCAACTAATTGTGCTTCCGGTCGAGGTGAAGATACCCCGAACAAACCCCTCAAAGGATGGTTTTCCATAGTAACAAGTGACAATAAATTTCAGCATGTAGTAATAATTTTTCCTTACCAAGAGCGCTTCACTCCCCGCCAACGGCACCAGAAAAGAGCATTGATGACCCACAAGTATAGGGGATCAATTGTAGTCCTCTCGATAAGTAAGAGTGTCGAACCCAACGAGGAGCAGAAGGAAATGATAAGTGGTTTTCAACAAGGTAATTTCTGCAAGCACTAAAATTGTCGGTAATGAGTAGTTTGATAGCAAGATAATTTGTAACGGACAAGTAACGGTAACGGTAAATAAAGTGCAGCAAGGTAGCCCAATCCTTTTGTGGTAATGGACAGGCCAAAATGGTCTCTTATAATAAGCAAAGTGTTCTTGAGGACACACGAGAATTTCATCTAGTCACTTTCATCATGTTGGTTTGATTTGCGTTCGCTACTTTGATAATTTGATATGTGGGTGGACCGGTGCTTGGGTGCTGTTCTTACTTGAACAAACCTCCCACTTATGATTAACCCCCTCACAAGCATCCGCAACTACGAGAAAAGTATTAAGATAAAATCTAACCATAGCATTAAATATTTGAATCCAAATTGGTCCCTTACAAAGTAGCGCATAAACTAGTGTTTAAGCTTCTGTCACTCTAGCAACCCATCATCTAATAACTACTCCACAATGCATTCCCTTAGGCCCAAATATGGTGAAGTGCCATGTAGTCGACGTTCACATGACACCACTAAGGGAATCACAACATACATATCATCAAAATATCGAACACATATCAAGTTCACATGATTACTTGCAACATGACTTCTCCCGTGACCTCAAGAACTAAAGTAACTACTCACAAATGATATTCATGCTCAAGATCAGAGGGATATTAAATAGCATAATGGATCTGAACATATAATCTTCCACCAAATAAACCATATAGTAATCAAGTACAAGATTTAATCAACACTACTAGTCACCCACAAGTACCAATCTAAGGTTCCGGTAAAAAGATTGAACACAAGAGATGAACTAGGGTTTGAGATGTGACGCCCCCGGCTCAATCATGCACTAATCATACACGCAAATGCACACGATCAAGCCTAAGGACTCACGGGAAGATATCACAACACAACTCTAAAACATAAATAAAGTCATACAAGCTTTATATTACAAGCCAGGGGCCTCGAGGGCTCGAATACATAAGCTCGCATACAAGCGTCAGTGGAAGCATCAGATATCTGAGAACAGACATAAAAGAAAACACAGATAGGCCCTTAAAAGGCGGGGCAAAAGAAAACACTACGATCGAAAGGCGCAGGCCTCCTGCCTGGGACCCTCCGAACCTACTCCTGGTCGTCGGCAAGCTCGTAGTAGTATCCACCCTCGGGGTAGTAGTAGCGATCGTCGGCGGGGGCAGCTGTCTCCGGGGCTCCGTCATCTGGTTGCATCAAACGGATATGGGGAGAAAAAGAAAGCAAAGCAACCGTGAGTACTCATCCGAAGTACTCAGCAAGCAAGGATCTACACTACATATGCAACATTATCAAAGAAAGGCTGTATATGTGGACTGGGTGCAGAAATGCCAGAATAGAGAGAAGGCCTAGTCCTATCAAAGACTAGCATCTTCAGTGGTCTTGCAGCATTAGAAGAGTGTAGATTAATATAGTATGAAGTAGTAGTATCATTAAGTCTCAACCTCACCCAGAGATCCTTTCTCGACTCCCTGCGAGAAAGCAATCCCAGAGCCATACTATCATCAACCTCGGCCAGAGATCCTTTCTCAACTCCCTGCGAGAAAGTAATCCCAGAGCCATAGTATCCAAGTATCCAGTTCTAGTTGTATCAATCGGGATACAACTCCGAGCGTCCGTTACCGAGGATTCGGCTATGCATAGATTAGTTCTTCCCTGCAGGGGTGCACCAACTTACCCACCACGCTCGCTTAACTCCGGCCGGACACACTTTTCCGGGTCATGCCCGGCCTCAGTCAAACGACACACCGCAGCCCTACCTAGAGCTCAGCAGAGAGGTCCCCGCCGGTCTACAACCTAAGCACTCAGGGGTCTTCGGCCATCGCCCTGTGCACTCCGGGTCGTTGTGTGCAGGGTGGATACCAGCACCGCCTCGGATGGTCGGTACGATCCGACCGTGCCACAATGCTGAACTGGACATCTGACAGAACTTTCGGCTGATGCCACGATGCGGAGTGCCCATAACTTTTCCCGCATGATGGTTAGTGCTATCGGGCCAGAGGCCCACTCAGATCAAATATCCAAATCGTAGTGTGTTGGTAGTGCGGTAACGAGCAGAGACTCACGATCGATGTGACCCCGTCGCCCCGTCTCGAGGACTTGCGGCAAGGGCCAAGAATGCCCGGCCATGCCTCGTATTCATCACTCGGGCACCATCCAGGTCAACCCGTCTCGCAAAAGACTGTCGGGAACTCAGGTCCACCTCTACTGGGCGGTACCGCCTGTCCCTCCAGTCCTGCAGTAAAAGTAACTCCCTCGGGTCGCCCTCGGGGCCGACCCGTTTCTAACAAGGTTCAGGGGTAAAGTCACAGTAACCGTGTGTCCCTAACATCAGGGGAATCCGAGGTATCAGCATCGAGGGATGCCCACTCGATCTAACCGTCAAGGTGAACTTAGGAGGAATCACCCTCGAGGTTCACACTTGAAGTGTTGCGCGATAGGGTCGTATCAGAAGTGGAGAAGGAGGAATCACCCTCGATGACCACGACCGAATAACTACTCCGCAGAGTTAACATCGGAAGTGCTTACGAGGTATCACCCTCGGCACTCGATGGTAATGCTGCAGTGTCGTAAAGATAAAGGGGATGTGATGTGCGGTGCCGGGGTCTGGCTGTCGATCCCGTTGATCGAGTCTTCCGATAATCCAGCGGGGGCAACCGGGACTAGTGGGGTCACTGGGGTCTCTTTCCAGCCTATACTAAATAGTTTAGGATAAGCAGGTAAGGTTTCAATAGCAGGTTACAATAAACAGGCTATGCATCAGAATAGCTAAAGCAGCAGCAGCAGCAATTCTAATGCAAGCATAAGAGAGAAGAGAATCGGCGATATAGGCATGCTCAAAGGGGGGGTGCTTGCCTGGTTGCTTTGCAGACATCAACGGGTCTTCGACGAGGTAGACGATCATCGGGTCATCATCGGTCTCCGGGTCTATCGCGAGAGAAGAGGGGAAGGAAACAGATAAATACACGGCAAAGGAATGCAACACAGATTAAGACATGGCAATTAGCAATGCAGGGGTGACCTAACGCAATGCTACACGTTAGCGGTGGAGCGGGAAAATATCTAGGGATATTTTCCCGATGTTAGGCATCTGTCAGACAGATGAACCGGAGGAGAAATATCCATGTTCATCATGCTAGAGGCATGTGACAGGTATGAGAAGGGCATATTCAGATTCTTCTCCTCGTTCTGAGAAACTTTCATGTACAAAATATTTTCATCCGAGCTACGGATTATTTTGTATTAATTTATAAAGATTTAATCATTTTCAGGAATTAACAGATTAATTTAATCAAAAGCATTTATGATGTCTTCATGACATCAGCATGACGTCAGCGGTCAACTCTGACCGTTGACCAGTCAACTGACGGGTGGGTCCCACTGTCATTGTCTCATTAACCTAATTAACAGATTAGTTAGGTTAATTAGCTAATTAGGTTAATTAATCTTAATTAGTTAACTAACATAATTAATTAGGTTAACTAATTATTTAATTAATTAATTTACTTTTAATTTATTATTATTATTTTAAATGTTTCTGGGGGCTGGGCCCCACTTGTAAGTGGCCTAGAGGCCATCCGGGGCGGGCGCGGCTTAACGGGCAGCGGGCGCAGGCGTAACGGGCGACGGGCTCCCGTAGTCTGCCCGGGGCGGGGCGGGGCCGTGGCCATGGCGGGGCTCGCCGGCCGGCCGCGACAGGCGGAGGCGGGCGCAGGGGCGACGCGGGATGGCGGCGGTGCGCGGGGAGCGGCAGCACGAGGAGGGCAGCGCGAAGCGGCCAGGGGAGGCGCGTGCGTCGACGACGACGACGCCCATCACCAGCTGTGGGCGGCGTGCGACGGCAGGGTTGGGTGCGGAGAGTCGCGCGGCGGCAACAGGAGCAGCGGCTGCCGTAGCAGCGGAAGCGACGACAAGGCGAGGGGCGAGCGGGGGGAAGCAGCGCGCGGGGGTGGGGGAAGCGGGACGGGCGTGGTCGGCACGGCAGCTACGCGATCGGGGCGCAGCCTGGGGCACGAGGGCAGCGGGGGCGACAGGCGCGGGCGCGGGCTGCAGAGCAGCGCGGGCGGGCGCTGGCGGACGAGGGGGCGAGGCCACGGCGGAAGCGAGCGCGCGATGCGACCGTAGCGGCGGAGCGGACGTGGCCGACACGGGGCGAGTGTGCACGGGGTCGAGCGAGGGCGGAGAGAAGGGGAGGAGGCCGGGGGCCTCACCAGCGATGAAGGGAAGCGAGGGCGGCGAGATTCGGGGTAGTCCGTCGGAGTAGGGGCGTCGGCGGTGAGGTCCTGCGGCGACGGGGTAGCGCCGGGCGACGGCGAGGTCGTTGGGATCGGGCCCTCCCGATCCAATCCAGCGAGAGAGGGTGGAGGGGAACGAGAGAGAGAGTGTGGGGGGGATCATGCGGGGGAGGGGGTAAAGTGGACCGGGTGGTGCAAGGGTTTCGGCCTCGGGGGTTTAGTAGGCAGGTGGGGTTGGGCCGGCCTGGTGGGGTGGCCGACTGGGCCTGCTGGGTCGAGGCCCAGTGGGGGAAGCGGGGGTCTCTTTCTTCTTTTACTTTTCTGTTTTATTTACTTTTTCTTATTTTTTTTGCATTTATTTTAAGCCATCAATAACTTTGCCAAAAATGTGCCACTGGTCAAAACAATTTCAAGGGAACATTGTGCACTGCTACGAAAAGTTCAAACCTCATTGAATTCATTTGATTTATGGTTGGAATTTAAAAGTGATGGAAGGGTGTTGTTGGGTCATTCAAAAATAGCTAGGAGCATTTTGGAGTCTCAATTACTGTTGGTTTTATTTTTAGAATAGCTTTGGTATTATTTACAATATTATGCACTATTTTGATTAATTATCTGAAGAAGTAATTATTTGAATTCCAAATGAAATTTGTATTTGATGTTGGATTATTACTTAACTATTTTTCTTAGGGCATAATAATGATGACTTGGCAGGATTAAGAGGTGATCACTGTAGTGTGATGCTGGGGATGTTACAAATCTCCTCCACTACAAGAAATCTCGTCCCGAGATTTAAGTGGGGAAGAAAAGGGTAAGTTCGGGAGAACTGAGCCTTATAGGGTCGACTATCTGGTGGACAATTCAGGGAATGTGGCAGAGGTATCTCTTGAGTTGGAATTTAGGAAAACATCGAGAGCAAAGTATGAAGGTAAAATAAGAAGTTTCAAGCGAATGGACTTCTGATCGATACCTGAACATAGTGTGAAAAGGGGTTCAAAGCATCGGGTATAGATCATCTCTCGGAGGGTGGCTCGTGATAACACACAAAGCCAAAAGCAAAGGATACTTCAGAATCAAGGATATACAGGAGAGTCAGCTTCCGATCCTGTGGAACTGTGGGTTATGGGCCCACCATGTGGTTCAAAAGTAGGAAGGACGCTGACGTATTGCATGGTCATGGTAGCAAGGCATGTCAGAGGATAGCCTGCCAGTTATGTCGGCGACAACATCGGTACCAAGGGCGAGGGACGAAGAGAACCATTTTCCTGCTTGTTGAACGAGGCGGACCAATAGGCAAAGTTCTCGTCGATCGGTGGTTACCGGAATGTCATCAACATTAGTAACAGGGTCTCACTGACAAGATTGTACATCGGGGTGTTTTATAAGCAGGGAATTATTTTTGCTTATATCATATAGATCACAAGAAAAGTTAAACAAACCAATGGAAAGGAAAAATGCTTAATTGATTATTCAAATTACCCAATGGGAAGGAAGATGTGTTTACACACAAGAACTAGGAGTATATCCTTTCCCAAGGAAAAGCGGAGCACGATATACATGATAGGACAGCAAGTTCAAAAGTATTTAGACAAAGGGGCGAGGGAAGAATCATGATATTATCCACACAACGGGGTGTGGATAACAGATCAAGAAACATGTAGCATTGCGCTTCCACATGTTCTCAATGATATTCGGAATACCACAGTCATGCTTCGAGGTAGCAATAACATGGTGTTTCAAGTAAAGATAATGGTGAAGCGAAAGGTTATTGGATCCACAGGTACGACACAAGCTCGAAATCAAGTTTGTTGTTCGAGGTGAAATGATAAGATGAGAGGAACGACATAAGCTTCGCTCATCCTCGAAAATTGTGCTCCTGAAAGAAGGGCCAGGTAGCATAGTTAGAATTTAGCACGACAAGCATATAGCTGATCAGGCTAGGAATGATGTGATGGAGTATCCAACTTCCCAGCAACAAAGTACTAGGAGTGTTGAATAACCGAGCGGAATCGATTCATTGTTCGATGGCCTCGGTTGAAGACAACCCAGAACCCAGGAAAATTGGAATCGGTGAGAAATAACGGTTGATGAAGAACCCATAAGAAGTTATGCAGTTCCATGATATTCTCGAGATACCAGAGTGTAATACTCGACGGTAGATCAAAGTAAAGGTTGTTCAGGTGCATTGATCTACAGAAGACAAGTACTTCAACTTGTCCAAGAAAAGGAATCAAAGAATATCAATATGGCCGGAACCATAATTGCAAAAGACCAGATCCCAGATATAAGATGAACTTATACCAGGGGAATAATTAATTTAAGAGAAGCTTTAACGATAAGATCTACATCGTCTCCATGGGCATGAACACAAAGTTCAAGGTCGACTCCCACTTCTTCAATGCATAACCTTTCATTCACTACTCTTATAAAAATGATTTTAGTGTGAAAACCTACCTGGTGAATTACCAGGGGAGTATGACCCGTGAAAACTTTTCGGGTTCACATAGATTAAGGAAGGCATAGGTTCAACCCATCGGGGCATCTTAGGAACATATACCTCAAACTGCAGGAGTAATGAACTCAAGCTCGTAAGCAGAGCAAAGTTGACAAAGCAGAGGATACCATTTACCAGAGGCGTTATGTATCCGAGAAAACTTACAAGATTTTGGATGTTAAGGACACTGTCGGATGACAACTCATCAAAGGATCTGACGGTCCATAACGGAGCTGACATGAGTATAGGCACACAACCAGAAGAAGAATCAATGCAAGAAGATCAGACTATAGAAACAACTGACTAATTCAAAGCTCAAATGTAACGGAATTATGATTTTCCAATTCAAGGGATCAGAAGCAAACCTCTGATTAAGGATGGATAAGTTGAGTAGGCTTAGGGGTATCATCGATGGCAAGTTGATTTTGAGATCCAGCTCATGTTTAAAATTACGTCTGAGCCGGAAGGATGAATTCTAGTTTCAACTGATGATTGCGATCATTCACAAACATATCGAATCAACGGACTCAAAATGATAAACACAAAGGATGCCAACAAGATTACTAGACTTATGGGATTAACCATGTAAGCAAGCAAGAATTTCAAGAGCAATAGGCTGTTGAGGATTTTCGGAAGATTGAATAGTATTTCGAAGGTTTTTGTGAAACACAAGAACAAGTGGGGAAGAACGAATCCCCGGTAATTGTGAGGAATTACCCGTAGATGTATTCATGCGGAAATGGAGCTGCAAGTCAGCAGACACAATGGATTCTCGGAGTATAGGAAATGCTTCAAGATATCTTGTAATAACAAGATCAATGGGGAACGATTGTATGATTGGCAAGTGCACGTGGTTATCCATAGTGGTTTATCGATGGAAGGGAGTTGCAATAGTGATGGCACAAAGTCTCGAGAGAACATCACAGAATATCTTCGGAACATTCTGGGGCAGCAGGCGATCATCAGTGATAAGGGGCTCTCCGGGTGGATGTGATCACGAGATCCTAATGTTAGAGTTGGTAAATTCATTTTTAACCCGAATAGAAGAGAGATCAGAGTCCTAGAGTATAGACGAGGAATAAAAGATCCTAATACCACCCAATTGGTGACGTGGGCCCGTAACCCACACAGCCATGTTAGTAAAACAATTTTTGGTTTCTAGACTCAACTTCGGCCAAGGAGTTGGAAAGGGGGGTTCCTAGAGGCAGTCGGCTCTGATACCAACTTGTGACGCCCCTGGCTCAATCGTGCACTAATCATACACGCAAATGCACACGATCAAGCCTAAGGACTCACGGGAAGATATCACAAGACAACTCTAAAACATAAATAAAGTCATACAAGCTTTATATTACAAGCCAGGGGCCTCGAGGGCTCGAATACATAAGCTCGCATACAAGCGTCAGCGAAAGCATCAGATATCTGAGTACAGACATAAAAGAAAACACAAATAGGCCCTTAAAAGGTAGGGCAAAAGAAAACACTATGATCAAAAGGCGCAGGCCTCCTGCCTGGGACCCTTCGAACCTACTCCTGGTCGTCGGCAAGCTCGTAGTAGTATCCACCCTCGGGGTAGTAGTAGCGATCGTCGGCGGGGGCAGCTGTCTCCGGGGCTCCGTCATCTGGTTGCATCAAACGGATATGGGGAGAAAAAGAAAGCAAAGCAACCGTGAGTACTCATCCGAAGTACTCAGCAAGCAAGGATCTACACTACATATGCAACATTATCAAAGAAAGGCTATATATGTGGATTGGGCTGCAGAAATGCCAGAATAGAGAGAAGGCCTAGTCCTATCGAAGACTAGCATCTTCAGCGGTCTTGCAGTATTAGAAGAGTGTAGATTAATACAGTATGAAGTAGTAGTATCATTAAGTCTCAACATCACCCAGAGATCCTTTCTCGACTCCCTGCGAGAAAGCAATCCCAGAGCCATACTGTCATTAACCTCGGCCAGAGATCCTTTCTTGACTCCCTACGAGAAAGTAATCCCAGAGCCATAGTATCCAAGTATCCAGTTCTAGTTGTATCGATCGGGATACAACTCCGAGCGTCCGTTACCGAGTATCCGGCTATGCATAGATTAGTTCTTCCCTGTAGGGGTGCACCAACTTACCCACCACGCTCGCTTAACTCCGGTCGGACACACTTTTCTGGGTCATGCCCGGCCTTGGTTAAACGACACACCGCAGCCCTACCTATAGCTCAGCAGAGAGGTCCCCGACGGTCTACAACCTAAGCGCTCAGGGGTCTTGGGCCATCGCCCTGTGCACTCCGGGTCGTTGTGTGCAGGGTGGATACCAGCACCACCTAGGATGGTCGGTACGATCCGACCGTGTCACAATGCTGAAATGGACGTCTGACAGAACTTTCGGCTGATGCCACGATGCGGAGCGCCCATAACTTTTCCCGCATGATGGTTAGTGCTATCGGGCCAGAGGCCCACTCATATCAAATATCCAAATCGTAGTGTGTTGGTAGTGCGGTAACGAGCAGAGACTCACGATTGATGTGACCCCGTCGCCCCGTCTCGAGGACTTGCGGCAAGGGCCAAGAATGCCCGGCCACGCCTCGTATTCATCACTCGGGCACCATCCAGGTCAACCCGTCTCGCAAAAGACTGTCGGGAACTCAGGTCCACCTCTACTGGGCGGTACCGCCTGTCCCTCCAGTCCTGCAGTAAAAGTAACTCCCTCGGGTCGCCCTCGGGTCCGACCCATTTCTAACAAGGTTCAGGGGTAAAGTCATAGTAACCGTGTGTCCCTAACATCAGGGGAATCCGAGGTATCACCCTCGAGGGATGCCCACTCGATGTAACCGTCAAGGTGAACTTAGGAGGAATCACCCTCGAGGTTCACACTTGAAGTGTTGCGTGATAGGGTCGTATCGGAAGTGGAGAAGGAGGAATCACCCTCGATGACCACGATCGAATAACTACTCCACAGAGTTAACATCGGAAGTGCTTACGAGGTATCACCCTCGGCACTCGATGGTAACGCTGTAGTGTCGTACAGATAAAGGGGATGTGATGTGCGGTGCCGGGGTCTGGCTGTCGATCCCATTGATCGAGTCTTCCGATAATCCAGCGGGGGAAACCGGGACAAGTGGGGTCCCCCGACTCAATCGTACACTAATCATACACGCAAACGTGTACGATCAAGCACAGGGACTCACGGGAAGATATCACAACACAACTCTAACACAATTTAAACGGAGGTCCACAATATTACAGACCAGGGATCCGAAGATCCGAATACATAAGTCAGTCATACAAATATTATTTGAGTACAGACATAGTTAGACAAGTTTTGCCTTAAGAAGGCTAGCACAAACAGCGACACTAGATCGAAAGGCGTTGGCCTCCTGCCTGGGAGCCTCCGATCCTACTCCTGGTCGGCTGGCTCAATCCAGTAGTAAGTGCCCTCTGGACCCTCCTGGTAGTAAGCTGCGGCGGTGGCATCTGGCTCCTGGACTCCATCGTCTGATGTATCACCAAGGTGGGGTATATGGGGAAAAGAGAAAGTAAAGCAACCGTGAGTACTCATCCGAAGTACTCAGCAAGCAAGGATCTATACTACATATGCAACATTATCAATGGAGAAAGGCTGTATATGTGGACTGAGCTGCAGAAATGCCAGAATAGAGAGAAGGCCTAGTCCTATCGAAGACTAGCATCTTCAAACATCTTCACCAGGCCATCATCTTGCAGCAGTAGAAGAGAGTAGAATAGCATTTTATTTAGCAAACATGTTGAAGTACAGCTTAAAGATCCTTCCTCGACTCCCAAGCGAGAAAACGATCCCTAAGCTTCAATTAAGTAACAAGTATCCAGTTTAAGTAGTAGATCGGGATACACAAACTGAGCGTCCTTTACCGTAGGACCGGCTATCGATAGAAAATTCATCCCTGCAGGGGTGCACTACTGTTACCCAACACGCTCGATCAACTCTGGCCGGACACACTTGCTGGGTAATGCCCGTCCTCAGAAGATCAACACATAGCAGCGCCCTACCTAGGCTCGGCAGAGAGGTCAGCACGCCGGACTAACCTATGCACCCAGAGGTCTCGGGCCATCGCCCTGGGCACCCTGCGCGTTGCGAGACTGGCCGGGGTGCAGGCGCGACACTGAACTCGTCAGTGAAGTATCCAGCCCAATCCCGACAATCAGCCCGCACGGTGAATCGTGACGTCAGACGAGCTTTCGGAGAAACGTACTTTGCAGAGGGTCCCATAACCATTATCCCGCGTGGTGGTAGTGCGTATAGGGCACGTCGACCCACTCATATCACACACCCAAATCCAATAGGCTCAATTAGTATCAAGCGGAGACAATTAGAGTCTCTGATGCTCCGCCACAATGTCACACTCGAGTGCCCTTCCGGCACACCCGAAATAATAGATCCCCAGCGGGTACCCACCAGGGTGGACCCGCCTGTAACAGAGGTCAAGTAATCGTGTGGTCATAACATCAAGGGAGAAACCCGAGGAATCACCCTCGGCGGATTCCACTCTACGAAATCATCAGGGCGAACGTATGAGGTATCACCCTCGAGGTTCACACTGAGGGTTGCACGACAGAGTCGTGTCGAAAGTGGAGAAGGAGGAATCACCCTCGATGACCACGACCGAACAGCTACACTACAGAGTATTCATCAGGAGTGCATTACGAGGTATCACCCTCGGCACTCGATAGTTACTACGCAGAGTCGTACAACTAAGGGGGGTGTGAAGTGAGGTGTCGGTCTCTGGTCGACGATCACGTTGATCGAGTCGTCGATGATCAAGCAGGGGCAACAAGGGTAAGGTGGTGGGGTCACTGATGGTTCACTACCAACCTATACTAATCAGTTTATCATAGGCAGGTAAGGTAGCAATGAACACGTTACACGCAGGCTATGCATCAATAAGGAGCATACATTAACAGTAGCAAAATCTAATGCAAGCAGGAGAATAGAATGGGCGATATCTGGAATGCTCAAGGGGGGGGGGGCTTGCCTGGTTGCCCTGGCAAGAAGAGAGAGATCGCCACGGGGCAACGGGCTGCTCTTCGTATAGTGTAGTCGTACCCAGGTGCAGCGTCGTCGGTCTCAGCGTCTATCGAGAGAGAAGGAGGGGGGAGAGAAACAATAAATTCACGGCAATAATGCAAACAATATGTATGACATGCCTAAATGATATGCCGGGGTGTTCTACTGCCTAACTAAATGATTTAGTTAATTTAGGAATTTATTCGGATTTATTTAATTAAAGTTGGGCACTATTCATTTATCGAAATCGGTCTAAAAGTTCAATGTTCTTATAGCTAGAGGCATCTGACGGGAATACGGAGGGCGTATTCGGGTTCGTATCGGAATTCTGAGCAAGTTTCATGTATAAAGTATTTTCATCGGAGTTACGGATTATTTAATATGATTTTCTAAAGTTTTTATTAATTTCTGGAACTTAATTAATTATTTAAATTAACATTATCCGAAACAGTGTTATGCTGACGTCAGCATGACATCAGCAGGCGTCCTGACACGTGGGTCCCACATGTTATAGGCTGTCAGGTTAATTAGTGGTTAACTAATTAATTAACACTTAACTAAACTAATTAACTAATTAGATTAATCTAAACAGGGTTAATTAACTTAATTAATTAACTGATTAATTAATTATTAATTTTTAATTATTTTTATTTTATTTTTATTTCTTTTATTTTCCTATTTATTTTTATTTTTTTAAAATGTTTAAGGGGCTGGGCCCCGTTGCCAGTGTCACAGGGGGGTTCGGCCCCACGGGCCAGTGGCACAGGGGCGGCAGGGCGCGGGCGACGGGCGCGGCGCGCGTGGGCGCGGTCGGGCACGCGCGGGCGCCGGACGCGGGCGCGGGCGGCGAGCGGGGCGAGGCCGGAGGGGGCGTGGGACGCGCGCGCGAGGCGGGCAATGCGGGGCGCGAGTGGGCGGTGCGGGGCGCGGGCGAGCAACGACGGGCAAGCAGCGGCGGGCGGCGGCAGCAAGCAGAGCAGCAGGGGCTCGGAGGGAGGGCGAGCGGGGCGCGGGGAGCGCGTGCTGGCGCGGCCAGGGCGCGGCGGAGTCGCGCGGTGCGCGCAGCGATCGCGGGCGCGGCGGCGACAGAGAGAGGGGGAGGGCGTGGCCCTCACCGCGGGTGCAGGGTCAGGGCAATGGGCTCTAGGAGGCGGCCGGGGATGACGGCGACGGGGTCCGGCGAGGCGTCGGCGACGAGGCGGAGACGGGGCGCGGTCGGCGGCGTCGGCCAGCGCCCAATCCAGTTTCTGGATCGGGGGGGGGAAGTGGCGAGTGGGGTGGGTGTCGGTGGTAGGTTTGGGGCCGCCAAGGGGATAAGGGGGTGGGGTGGGCCGTGTCGGGCCAGCTGGGCTGAGGCCCAGTTGGGCCGGGGAGGGGGGGGTTTGCTCTTTTCTTTATTTTCTGTTTTGTTTTCTTTTGCCTTTTCGTTTTTATTTAATCATATCTCCTATTTAGTAAATAGTTAGGCCACCAAATGATTTTTATAAAACATGGCAATTGCTCCAATAAATACTAGGCATTACCTACTACTACCAAAAACTAGTTTGGAGACAATTTGAGTTCACACAATTTTTATAATAATTAAAATGCATTAATCCTCATTGTTTTAATTATGTTAGAGCCACCTAATTATTTTATTATTTGTTGGTTTCAATTTTAGACTAGCCTCTGCAATATTTGTTATTTATCGAACATTTTAGTTTTTATGTTGGACAACTTTCATATTTCACTTTCATTTAAATTTGAATTTGACTTAAGAGTTGAAATGCAATATGATGCTAATGATGATTATGCAGTGTTAACCTCGCTGACATGTCATTATCAAAAGTGATTACTGTTGCTAATCACCGGGGGTGTTACAAGGGGCGTCGGCGGTGAGGTCCTGCAGCGACAGGGTGGCGCCGGGCGATGGCGAGGTCGTCGGGATCGGGCCCTCCCGATCCAATCCAGCGAGAGAGGGTGGAGGGGAACGAGAGATAGAGTGGGGGGGATCGTGCGGGGGAGGGGGTAAAGTGGACCGGGTGGTGCTAGGGTTTCGGCCTCGGGGGTTTAGTAGGCAGGTGGGCTGGGCCGGCCTGGTGGGGTGGCCGACTGGGCCTGCTGGGTCGAGGCCCAGTGGGGGAAGTGGGGGTTTCTTTCTTCTTTTACTTTTCTGTTTTATTTACTTTTTCTTATTTTTGTTTGCATTTATTTTAAGCCATCAATGACTTTGCCAAAAATGTGCCACTGGTCAAAACAATTTCAAGGGAACATTGTGCACTGCTACAAAAAGTTCGAACCTCATTTGAATTCATTTGATTTATGGTTGGAATTTAAAAGTGATGGAAGGGTGTTGTTGGGTCATTCAAAAATAGCTAGGAGCATTTTTGGAGTCTCAATTAATGTTGGTTTTATTTTTAGAATAGCTTTGGGATTATTTACAATATTATGCACTATTTTGATTAATTATCTGAAGAAGTAATTATTTGAATTCCAAATGAAATTTGTATTTGATGTTGGATTATTACTTAACTATTTTTCTTAGGGCATAATAATGATGACTTGGCAGGATTAAGAGGTGATCACTATAGTGTGATGCTGGGGATGTTACATGAGAGGAGATGGTGTTGTTGAAGATGTTGATGGAGATTTCCTCCCAAAGATGAGAGGGTTGTTGGTGATGACGATGGCTTCGATTTCCCCCTCTGGGAGGAAAGTTCCCCTGGCAGAATCGATCCGCCGGAGGGCAAAAGTGCTCCTGCCCAAGTTCCGCCTTCAGACGGCGGCGCTCCGTCCCGAAATTCCTCCCCTTATTTTTTCTAGGTCAAAATGACTTATATACCAGAAGATGGGCACCATAGGTGGGCTGGGTTGAGCACAACCCACCAGGGCGCGCCTGGGTGGCCTGGCGCGCCCTGGTGTCTTGTGCTCACCAGGTGCCCCCTCCCCCTCCGGTAGTTATTTGCTCCAGTATTTTTTATATATTCCAAAATAATTCTCTGTAAATTTTCAGCTCATTTGGAGATGTGCAGAATAGGTATCTCTGACGTAGCTTTTTCAGGTCCAGAATTCCAGCTGCCGGTATTCTCCCTCTTTGTGTAAACCTTGCATTTTATGAGAGAAAAGGCATTAGAATTACTCCATAAAGCGTTATTATGCATAAAAACATTATAAATAACAATAAGAAATCATGATGCAAAATGGACGTATCACCTAACGATCCCATTCTACCTACTCAGTACTTAGACTTTGAGGCCACGAAGCGCCATAAGTTCCTTAAGGGCACAACCACTAATTATACTTACAACTTAAGGTTCAATAAAGATCCCATTGTACCTGCTGTTTTTCCTGCACCTGCTCTCTTTGATTATCATAGTAAGGGAAGATATTATGTTCTTGATAGCGAGGCCCACGAGTACAACGCGGCGGTCGAGGCCGCCCGACGGGCTGAGGAGACCGCACCAAGGGCCTCTGTGAGCTATCACTCTGACTATTACCCGGTCTACGGGTGGTGATTACCAAGCTAGGCCAAAAGCCTAAGCTTGGGGGTGTACGTATTTCCACCGACATTACATTCATGTTCACACATTTCATTCCAGTTGTCGGTGTCCACACTTTTTCATTGTATTATCCATGCTAGATTTATTTTCTCGCTTTCTTCTTGTGTGTTTGAAAAACTTTAAGAAACCCCAAAAATATTTCTTGCTTCTTTTCGGTTTTTCTTTGTAGTTTAATTTAGTTGTAGTATTAAAAGAAAACCCAAAAAGATTTCTCGATTCTACTAAACCAGACAATGAAAAAGAACCAGATAATGATGTTGAGATAGAACCTGCTGTTGATCTTGATAACCCACAAACTAAAAATAAACGATATGATAAAAGAGACTTTGTTGCTAGAAAACATGGTAAAGAAAGAGAACCATGGGTTCAGAAACCCATGCCCTTTCCACCTAAACCATCTAAGAAAAAGGATGATGAAGAATTTGAAAACTTTGCTGAAATGCTTAGGCCAGTCTTTTTGCGTACCCGTTTGACTGATATTTTAAAGATGGCCCCTTATGCCAAATATATGAAAGAAATTGTTACTAATAAAAGAAAAATACCGGAAGCTGAAATCTCCACCATGCTTGCTAATTATTCTTTTAAGGATGGAGTACCCAAAAAACTCGGAGATCCGGGAATACCAACTATACCTTGGTCCATTAAAAGAAATTATGTCAAAACTGCTTTATGTGATTTAGGAGCCAGTGTTAGTGTTATGCCTTTCTCTTTATATAAAAGACTTGATTTGAATAAACTCACACCTACTGAAATATCTTTGCAAATGGCTGACAAGTCAACTGCCATACCTATCGGTATTCGTGAGGATGTGCCCGTTGTTGTTGCAAATGTTACTATCTTAACAGACTTTGTTATACCTTACATGCCCGAGGACGACAATATGTCGATTATCCTTGATAGACCCTTTTTGAATACTGCAGGGGTTGTTATTGATTGCAATAAAAGCAAAGTCACTTTTCATATCAATGTTAATGAGCATATGGTGCACTTCCCGAGAAAAAAAATTCAAGTTAATGGTATTAATGTTATTGAAAAGTCTCCGATAATTACTATTGGAAGTTTTCAACTTCCTTTACCTACTGCCAAAAAGAAATATGACATACTTATTGTTGGGGATATGCATATCCCCGTTGAGGTAACTTAGTGTTCTACGAAAGTTCTTCGGGTTCATATTAATCGAAAGTGATTGTTAATAAGACTTGATCAACCTTATTAATGGATTGTTTTCGAGAGACATGTGGTCAATGAATTTAGTAAGCACAACCTTCTGTTCCTGCCTTTTGTTTTTTGTTTTTCTTAGTTAAATAAAATAAAATGCCATGTTTAGTCTGTTTTCTGAATTTTCCGTGCAATAAAAAATGACCAAAAAATAAAAGTGCTCAGAATGCCCTGAAATTTTAACACAATTTTTTTCTGAATTTCTGGTACAAATAACATCAGAGGGGGTGCCCCTGGCGCCCATGCCCTGGTGGGTGGTGGGCCCCACATGGGTCCCCTCACTTATCTCTTTAGCCCATGTCATCTCCTACCTCCAGAAAAAAAATCGCCATAGCTCTCTCTCTCTCTCTCGTGATCTTGCTCTCAAACCCGCGAATTTTGATCTCTTTGCTCGAAGCTCCGTTTCTGAAACTGTTTTGGGGGATTGCTACTTGGTATGTGACTCCTCCATTGCTCCAATTAGTTTTTGTTTTAGTGGTTTATATTTTGAGTAATTAGCTGCTCTTGGTGCTGCTGTAGATGGGCTTGCATGTTGAGTTCTTAGAGTTCTAAGTAGTTTGAATGCTTATTAAAGCCTCTAGGCACCCATATGAGTAGTTGCTATCAATCTTGTGAAGTTTTGTTGACGAAAATTTTGTAACCCAAAAATTTCAGAAAATTGTACGCGAATAAAATGTATCTGTTTGGAAGGAGTTCTTCGAGGAGGAGGTCCTCGGAGGCATCATCGAGCAGTAGCTCGATATGACAGTCTTATGTTGAGCCTAGATCAAGCTCGACGCGGGACGCCGATACCAAATCGTGCCTATGGCCATGTAACGAGTTCATGGTCAGTGCTGGTATCAAGGAAGAATTTGAGCAATATGTCAACAATGCCGAGCTCGCTTCTTTTATCGAAGATAAGTGCATCCAGCATCTCAACCTCATAGAGACATTCACTAAGAAATTTAAATTTCATCCTCGTGAGTCTAGAGTTTCATTTAGTCTTTATAATAATGCTTTTACCATGCCTCTAGAAACCTTCTGTGCTGCATGTAAAATTCCATTTTGGGGTTCGCTTGACGAACCACTGAAATCTGAGTATGAGTCATTTTTTACTAGTCTTTGTTACAGTGAGGATAGAGGAGTGACACAAGGTAGAATAAAAAGTATTCATTTTCCATCAATTCATTACTTTGCACTCTTTAATGGGAAATGCATCGTGGGCAAGCAAGATTGCAGCACACTATGTGCCCCGGATTTGAGCCTCATACACACTGCTTTGACAGGAATTGAATGTTATAATCTTGGAGCGATTGTTGCATGGAGATTGCAACACAATATTGTTAGTGGTCACTTTTATGGTGGGATTTATGCCTCCCGTGTAGCTAAGGAGCTGGGTGTGTCACCTTGGCCTAACGATCCCATTCTACCTACTCAGTACTTAGACTTTGAGGCCATGAAGCGCCATAAGTTCCTTAAGGGCACATCACTAATTATACTTACAACTTGAGGTTCAATAAAGATCCCATTGTACCTGTTGTTTTGCCTGCACCTGCTCTCTTTGATTATCACAGTAAGGGAAGATATTATGTTCTTGAGAGCGAGGCCCGCGAGTACAACGCGGCGGTCGAGGCCGCCTGACGGGCTGAGGAGACCGCACCAAGGGTCTCCGTGAGCTATCACTCTGACTATTACCCAGGCTACGGGTGGTGATTACCAAGCTAGGCCAAAAGCCTAAGCTTGGGGGTGTACATATTTCCACCGACATTACATTCATGTTCACACATTTCATTCCAGTTGTCGGTGTCCACACTTTTTCATTATATTATCCATGCTAGATTTATTTTCTCGCTTTCTTCTTGTGTGTTTGAAAAACTTTAAGAAACCCCAAAAATATTTCTTACTTCTTTTTAGTTTTTCTTTGTAGTTTAATTTAGTTGTAGTATTAAAAGAAAACCCAAAAATATTTCTCGATTCTTCTTTTGCTTGTTGGGAGCTTTCCCGTGTAAATAGTTTTTCTCGTTTTTGTTTTTCCTTCTTTAATTCGCTTTCTTTAAGAAAAACTAAAAACTCAAAAAATATTTTAGTGTGTTTCTCTGAATTTCTTTTCCTTTTCTTTTGTTGAGTCGTACCAAGGGGAAGACCACGATGAAAATGTTGAGTGGCTCTCATATGCATTATTGTTGATCTAACAAAGAGCCCAAATTACCTTGTCTTCTCCTTTTAAATATAATGCTTGCAGATTCCAGCTTAGTCCACGGCACTCTTGCACTATTATTATTTTCATATCATTCGGTCCTGCAAGTGAAAGGCAATAATGACGATATCTGATGAAGTGACTGTGGCAGAGGAAAGCGGGTATGAACTCAACTTGTTTTTGTTTTTGTAAATATGTTTAACTCAGTATCCATGATTCATCATATTATGATTAAACATGTTTGCAATGACAATTAGAGATTATAGTTTCTCATGCCATACTTAAGTAGCTAGGAGTGAATAATGATTTATCTTGGGTGTCAACATGCATTAAAATGATTATGATGTAGTATGATGATATGGTATCCTCCTCTGAATGTTTCAAGTGGCTTGACTTGGCACATGTTCACGTATGTAGTTGAATCAAAACCAACATAGCCTCCACGATATTTATGTTCATGGTGTTTATATCCTACTCATGCTAGTATTCAATGTCGATTATTCATAATGCATGTTCATGACCGTTTTCGCTCTCTAGCTGGCCGCTTCTCAATCTATTTGCTAGCCTTCGCCCGTACTAAGTGGAAATACTGTTTGTGCATCAAAATCCTTAAACCAAAGTTATTCCAGATGAGTCCACTATATCTACCTATATGCGGTATGATAACCCACAAGTATAGGGGATCACAACAATTTTCGAGGGTAGAGTATTCAACCCAAATTTATAGATTCGACACAAGGGGAGCCAAAGAATATTTGTAGGTATTAGTAGTTGAGTTGTCAATTCAACCACACCTGGAGATTAAATATCTGCAGCAAATTGATCAGTAGCACAGTAATATGATAGTTTTGATAGAAGTGGCAACAGTAGCGATAGTAACAGTAACAGCAGTAGCAATTTTGTAGCAGTTGTAACAGTAGTAGAAGCAATAGTAACTTAGCAAGAACAATATGTGGGAAACTCGTAGGCATTGGATTGGTGAATTCGTTGGATAATATTCATCATATAACAGTCATAACCTAGGGCGACACAGAACTAGCTCCAGTTCATAACCTAGGGCGACACAGAACTAGCTCCATGATCTATTTGTGTGGTGGTTCTATGCGGGGTTAGGTATCTTTCCATGGGCTTGCATCAAAAGTAAGATTTCATATAGCCCAAGAGTGGATGGCATCAAGTGGTGATGGTCGTCAAGGTTGTGGTGTGCAAGTTCAAGAGGAGCATCACGAAGAGATCATATGCTTGAAGCATGCCGATCATTTGGTGATCCAAAGAGTGGCTCTTCATGAAGATGATGTCTTGTGAAGATGTTCCTAAGAGTGGCTCTCCCATAGTGGAGTATGGGTGAACAAATTGTGAGTCTTCACCAAGCGTGTGCTAACAAGAAAGGTGTTCTAACTTGAGGCGGGCATGATCATCATCATCTAGCTCAAGTGGATTATGCGCAAGACAAAGGTTTTCCCTTGATAGGTTTTCTATTTTACCGGTTTCATGGTGTTAGTTGGCAGACCGGGTTATAGAATTTATTCCCGTACTATCAAGGAGGGCTCTCGAGTGAGTAGCTTGATCGTATGATTCATAGAGAGCTCAAACCATTGCATCCTTAGCATCATCTTTCTTGGTTCTTGTTTGGCTTTTCTCTGTGTGAGCTTTGGAGATTGTGGTCATCTTCATTACAAGCTCAAGTTCATCGAAAACGGATTTCATATGCATCATCTATTGTGTTCTCGATGTTGGAGTTTTTGCCGGTTCTTCACTCATGGAGGTTTCACACCTCTATATCATTGGCATATTTCTCTTGCCACTTCTGAACATTTCCGATCGTGATTTGACAGCTCCTGTCATTAGCTTTCTATCAAGCTTGATTCGTCAAAATCAGAGTTCATTTGCATAAGTTATGGCAGTTTTGGTCTTACTTGCATTCTTCTGTTGTGCTTTGGCCTTTTTGGCAAAGTCCAAGCGGTAGTACCGCTTAGGCGGTACTTTCGCTTGTTGGTACCGCGGCTAGTTCCATGGGCTGCCACTTGGTATTGGGCCAAAGTGGGGCAACCCTACACGGGCCTTATGGCCCAATAGTGGGAGGCGCCCCCTTTAGGCTTGGGGGCCAAGCCCCCTTGGTGGCTAGGGTTGTGAGAAAGAGAGGGTGCGTACCCCTTGGGATTGCCAACCCTAGATGGGGGTGCACCCCTTGGGGCAACCCCTCCTCCAACCTAGCCTCCTCCCCGGGCTATTATAAATGGAGGGGTGGGGTATGCTCAAAGGAGACACAAATTTTCTGGTGCCTTTGATTGTGCTCTCTCTCTCTCACTCTCTCTCTCTCTCTCTCTCTCTCTCTCTCGTTTTCCACAATAGTGGAACTCCTTCCGAAGGGCTCCTCCTCCCGCTTCTTCTACTTCGACATTGCCTAGCTCTAGACGGCAAAGCGATGCTTGATCATTGGTGTCGTACGCGTGCAATACACAGAGGGATCGTGCGTTCGATTCTTGTTCGAGGGACGGTTCGAGAGATTTCAAGAACGATCCTCGCAAACTCTTCTCCCGCTGCAACTTGAAGTTAGTAACGATCAGATCTGACCTTGTATGCATCTTCATAGTGATCCCAGGAACTTAATTTGTAGGGCAATTTTTTGTTTTGTTTTCTATTACGTTTCTCAACAACAACTTCACATTGAAGTCGCCGGGCGGAGTAAGAGGGGAGGGGAGGTGATCCAATGAACTCAACTATATCGGGTTGGGTGAGTGCGTAGTACGTTTGCTCCGATCTCATGCCATCTCAATGTATTTTTCTTCCTAAATGAATTTGCCACCTCCTTGACCATTAGAACTGATAGTCTAAAGTTAATGTTGTTCAACCAAATCAATTTACCGAGATCATAACCCATGTCCTAAGCCCACACCATGATCCTCAAATGATCCATCTTTTCTTTTGCCATCAGCGCCTGTTCTTCCATGATACAATTCTTCAACCAACAAACTTTAATTCATAAGAAGCAATGGTTTTTTTGTTGCAACACACAGACATTTATGCTAGTATAAACAAAGAAGAGATGCGCCCTTGCTCAATCCGGCCCGGGGAAATATCATGTGCTACCAACGTTTAGGTGATACCGTGATACGGGCTCTTAGCAACCGTTTAATCTAAGATCAAACATCTCCCGGGTGCTCTTGAACATTTTACAAAAAAGTCATCCAAGAGTCTTGAAATTGCGTGCAGGTACAACAACTCTTCACCGTCGGATCTGAGATCCAACGGTTCAGACGTCTGTACCATGGTAGCATATGAAGACCGGTATCACCGGGAACTTTCCCATCCAGCCATCCAGTTCCGATCAGACGGTAGACACGCGGCCGCAGCAGCAGCCCGCGGGCGGAGAGCTCCTCCCACAGGCCAGAGCCAGAGGAGGGGAGGCCTTCCTTCCCCTTCCCCCATCTTCTCCTTATCGGCGTTATCGCCATCACCAGTCATAACTCGCGGCCGCACGCGTCGTACCGAAGGAGGGAGGAAAAAGGGATCTCCACTCCACTCCGCCTCCCCCTTCCGCCCCTCCTCCGCCCCGCTCGGTTCCAATCTGGTTCCCGGCCCAGCAATCGAGGATGGGGAAGAACCAGGCGTACAAGGCGATGCAGCGGGCGCGGCTGGGCTCGTCCTCCGGCGCCCCCGGCGAAGGGGAGGAAGACGGCATGGTCGGTCCCCTTCCTCACCACCCCCCCCCCCCCCCCCCCCCACCACCACCACCACAACAGATCCTTAATCCCCCCTAGTTCCAAGCTCGCAATCCATCTCTGATTGCTCCCCCCGCAAACCCTATCGAGATCTGCCGGAACGTCCATGGCGAATCTTGCTGCTTGTAGATGCTTTTTTTTCCTTTTGATGATGAGGGGACTTTTACTAACGAGGGCCGTCACAGACGGACGGTTCATTTCATTCTCCAGAGTGGCACGCGGCGCGCTTGGCCAGCCTCAACAAGACCCACACCCTCACGTGGGAGGAGTTCAAGAAGAAGCAGAAGGTATGCGCGACCTGGGCTTGCTCTCTGCTGGCTTTGTTGGTGGATTTTAGTTTCTTCACCCTGTAATTTTGTGCGTCCTGGCCATGGTTTTATCCATGCTGCTGTGCTGCTGCTTAAGCTCTGCGATGTGTTATTTATCTGTGCTCCTATTTTATGTTAATGTACTGTATGATGGATGCTCAATTTTAAGCATACTGCCTTGTATGTGATGCCCAAGTTTGTTTAGCCTGGTATGGAATGGTGATTCACTTCAGTGCATATTGTAACGAATTAAACTGCGGTAGCATAGGAGGGAAATTAGCATCTTAAACTTTGGCAGTGGAAGCTTGGTCCTGTGCTACCCAGGGTCCAGTCGCCCTTCCCCTGGTTTGCTAACCTTTGAGTTTCTCTAGTGTCGGTTTGCCATCACACATTTAGACCTGCGCTACTGTAAAAGGTATTACAACCATTTATCAGTGGCACACCGCTTATTGCAGCCATCCACGATACTTTACCTAGCTTCAGAAGTCTAATGCAAGGTTTTCGAGTCGATGAGTCGACGGGTCGCTCGGGGGGGCGACTCTAGACTAGTCGTGACTAGTCTAGACTCACGGTCGACGAGTCGACATGGCGACGAGTCGACGTGAGTTAAGCAGCAGCAGCCAGGGGAGGAGCACAAGTGCACAACAGCAGCAGCAGCAACCAGGGGAGGAGGGGAGCAAAAGCCCAAAGAAAACAGGAAAGACTGAGAGATGGGCCACTAGTTATGCACTTCCCTGTGGCCCAAAAGCCCATCTAGTAGCTATATACTCCTCCCGTGACCTAATCCACCATCCACACTCCCTCCTCCCTCACCACAGCCGCCACACACATTCTGCTCTCTTTCCTTGTTGTAGCAGCACACAACCCTAAAACTCCTCCCTTCTCCTCATGACCCTAGCCTTCTCTGATTCTCCCTCACCGCAGCATCCCTTCTTCCTCAACAGCAGAGTAGATCCGTCAAGGGAAGGCAACGGTGGAAGCAGGCGCATGAAGGGATGCTTGCCGGAGTACTGGGGGACGTTGGGGTCGTCGTCTCCAAGCCCCAGAAGCAGCCACGGCGATGATGCAGCGAGGAACAAGCGGTAGCAGAGACCTCTGACGGCAGGTGGGGCACAAAATAAGTGAGTCGCTCGACCCAGAAACAGCGACTAGTCGTGACTAGTCGAGACTAGTCGCGCGAGTCGCTCGACTCATCCCAGGAGTCGAGTCGAGAGGCTGAGTCGGCCCTGGAACAGCGACTCGTCGACTAGTCGACGACTAGTCGCGACTAGTCGAGCGACTCGAAAACAGAGGTCTAATGATGCCATTTGCTTGGTTTCGATTCCTTTACTTGTCTTGTTCTCTTTGATAAATAGCATCTTAGATGGAGTATGTATATGCTGATTCCAAACAGATCAACCTACGATCAGCATTAGTTGAGGTGGGGTTTACTTGGCAAATGTTTATTGTTTTCTGCATTGACTCCACACGGTTATTGGCTTACTGCAGACCAGCCTAAGCCTTTTTGTACTTATATAAGATCACTGTGTAGCCATAGTTATCTGTTATCAGTACCTCCATAGTAATTAATGATGCTCTTGTCCCCTATAGGACGAGGAACTAAAGAGAGGTGAGGTGGAGGCTGACAAAGATAAAATGATGAGAGAGTATAGAGCTCAACTGGATGCTGAAAGGGCCCAAAAGCTTGGTCGTGGAAGAGAGGTTGTAAAGGCAAAATCATCATCTTCTAAGAAAGGTAAATCAACTTAATAACATGCTGTACGATGTTTCTTACATTTAGGTCGCATTAGATGAACTCTTTCTTAAATCAATTCCATGTGTTGAGTTTTCTGACAAAGAATTATATGGATACAGAAAAGAAGGAAAAGGACGCAAAGAAACGGATTAAAAAGAGGAGGAAGGTATTACTCTCAAATACAAATGTAATAATTGACCACATGATGATGAATGCAAAACATTAAAAAGATCCGCTGTATAAATGAGTTTTAGATATAAGCATTTTTCTACCTTCTTCTGGTGGGATGGATTTGGAAAAAAACGGTCTATGTGCTCACTTTTGCATTCTTACAGCACAGAAGTTCGTCAGAAAGTTCCAGTTCATCAGAATCATCAAGTAGTGATGATGAGGACAGGGGTTCAAGAAAATCCCGGTCCCGATCAAGATCAAAGAGAAATAAGAAGGATAAGAAGCACAGGTCCCGATCCAAGCACGCAGGAAGTGACAGCGAGGAGGAAGGCCCTGTTCGCCTCTCGAAATTCTTTGGGAATGCAAAGAATTAGATGCTATATCGATACGCCCAATACCAATTTGCTTGCTCCTGAGGTCATATCATTTTGAATCGTCAATTGGTGGGTGTTGATTGTATTCTATTGAGATGACTCTCAGAAGGTTGTGGGAACCAGTTTCCATGTTGTTTCTCAACAGAATGTTTGGTAACTGGAGGTTTAGGTGTTGAACCATTATATGGTATCCTGCAACTTGTAAGAAATATCAAATCATTGTTACATTGTTGTACTTGATGGATAGTGACAGTATTCATATTCGATTTGAACTGCTTTAATTCTTTTCAAAACTTGATATTTATATTATCTTTGGCTGATCTTTAGATCTCTTTTATGAGAATTGGCTTCTCTGTTGGTGTATTTGCTGTGAGCTATGAGAAATACAGAGTCCCCTCCGTCTCTATGTTTGATTAAATTCACAGAAAAATATATTGACACGTACTATATATATATATACGCACACGCACACACATGTTCTACCTCTGTTAACTAAATATAAGATGTTTTTGCAGTTTCTAAAGGTAACTGAATATAAGAGCATCTCCAGCCGTTCGCCCCCCTCTCCCCCCCGGGGCTAGAAAAAAAGCGCCGCCTGGGGGCGAACCGGCGATAACTTCGGCGTGGGGGCGATCGGGTTCCCAGACGCCCTTTTTTGAAAAGGAAATCGGCGAAACACGACATAAAATTCGCTCAAACTCGGCGATTTTCATTCATATTTGTACAAAAACTTAAAAACATAAATTAAAACTAACTAAAAAACGACATTACTACGCCGCCGCCCGCCTTCTACATGCCGAGGAGCCTGTAGAACCGGGTGTAGTCGTCGCCGCCGCCGTCGTCGTCGTCGCCACCGCCGCCCTCGTCCCTGCTGCACCCCTGCCCAGCGTCGCCGATGCGCGGGGGGTTGGACGGCCCGGGCGCCTCCTCGTCGTCACTGTCGAGGATGACGACGCCGCCCTCCTCGCGTCCGCGGCGCCGAGCTTTGATCTCCTCGTAGGCCCGGCGCTGGCGCTCCACCTGCTCGCGGACGTAGTCCGCCTTCGCCCACTTGAGGGCGGTCTCGTCGGCGGCGGCCATGTCCTCGTGCTCCTTCTTCACGGGGAGCAAACCCGGCTTGGTCTTCGGCCTGACGAGGCGGTAGGAAGGAAAGGGGAGGCCGCCCTCGTTGATGACGAGGGCGCCGCCGCGGGTGCGGCGCCCAAGCGGCGTCTCCTGCGGCTCGGGCTTGACGGGGCGGAGCGCCGGCGAACCGGAGGAAAGAGAGCCCGAGCCCGACGACGAGGAGGTCGCCGTCTCCATTCGCTGCGGCGTCCAGGAACTACCGCGTCGGCGAGAGAAGGACGGGGGCGCCGGGTACTCCAGGCGCGGCGTGTTACCAGCCTCGATGTGCTCGAGGACGGCTTCGAGGGTGCGGCCGGGCACGCCCCACCATTCGCGCCGCCCGTCGGAGTTGAGGCGGCCGCGGGGCAGGACGCCGTTTTGTGGAGGCGACCTGGTCGGCGTGGCGGCGGTCGAAGTACATCGTCCACAGCGTGTGGCTGCCGGCGGCGTACCTCGTCTCGTTCCGTTTCTCCTCCGACAGCAACGACCGGATGCGCGCTATCTCGGCGCGCCGTTCAGCACCGGTGGGCGCCGGGGGCACCGGGACGCCGCCGGCGCTCAGCCTCCACGAGCTCGGCACCCGCATGTCCGGGGGCGCCGGGTAGTCGGCCTCGTCCTCGAGCAGATGGCGGCGGCCGAAGCCGTTCGCCGCCGCGCCGTCGCCTGGGAAGCGCTCTGCCATTGCCTGTCGACGGGGGAGAGAGAGGGGCGTCAGAGAAGTCGGCGGCGAGAGGGGGCGAGAGGGGCGTCGGTGGCGAGGGCTTGTGCGTTCACCGGCGAGGGAGGTCGGCTTTTATAGCCGCGGATGGGCGGTGAGAGGGCCGCCGCCGTGTGTCGCGTGGCGGAAGAGGGCGGGACGTGCGTCACCGCGGCTTCACTGCGCCGCCCGTGAAGCATCAATGGAAGGCTGACCGGCGCGGCAGCCTTGGCATTGATTCCCGCAGGAACCGAGGTGATGAGGACGACGAAGACGGCGAGTCGCTGACTCGGCGGGCCCATTTCATTTCACGCCAAAAAATGTTTCCCCGGGCGCCCCCCAGCGTGCCGGGTTCGGCCCGGGTCCGCCGGCGCCAAAATCGGCCCGAGCCGGCGAAATGTGGGCTTCTGGGGGCGCGACTGGGCCGATTTTTCGGCACCGGCGACAAAAAAGGGCCTTGG